>LPNX010341233.1:67085-141520 GCA_001517045.1 Pseudotsuga menziesii
AGAGAGAGGGTGAGAGAGATATGGATGGTGTCAAATATAGAGGGTGGAGGGTTGAGATATGGAGAGAGAGGGAGGTTGTAAAAGAGAGAAACATGAAGAGGGAGGGTGAAAAGAGATTGGGAGGGATACAAGTTGAGACATATAGAGAGGGAGGGAGGGATAATGACACAGAGGGCTGGTAATTAAGGGAGAATGGAGGGAGATATTGATAGAGGGAGGTAAATAGAAGTTGGAGAGAGAGGGAGAGACAAATTGATTTTGTGAGAGAAGGGAGGAAACACACACAGACAAATATTATGTTGGAGGAGAGGGATTGGTGAGCGATAGAGGGAGAGGCAGAGGGGTGAGAAATAGAGAGAGGCTGATGGATGGAAGGATAGTGAGGGAGTTATAGAGAAGGTGGAGAGATATCATGAGATATGGGAAGTGAGGGAGGGACACACACACACAATGTGTTTGTGAGAGAGGAGAGGATGGGTGAGTGAAAAAGAGGGAGGGGCGGGGGTGAATGATATAGAGAGTGTTATGGAGGGAGGGATAGTGAGGGAGGTATATAGAAGGTGGAGATAGACTATGAGAGAGGGCGTGTGAGGGAGTGACACACATATAGATATATAAAGAGAGAAGGGGGGCGACACACACACACACAAAGAGAGAGGGGGGGGAGTGAGTGATAGAGAGAGAGAGAGTGGTGGAGGGAGGTATAGTGAAGGTGGAGAGAGGTTATGAGAGAGGGTGAATGAGGGAGGGACACACACACACACACACACAGATATATATATAGAGAGATAGATTGTGTGGGATATAGAGGAGGGGAGGTGTGATAAACAATGAGAGAGGGGGGTGGGAGGATCAATAAAGAGAGAGCGATGTAGGGAAGGATAGCGAGGGAGGTATAAATAACATGGACAGAGGTTTTGAGAGATCAGGAGTGAGTGAGGGACATACACACACACATATAGATAGAGAGAGCGACAGGGAGGTTGTGAGAGAGAGAAGGGGGAAAGACACACACATTTACACATAGATATAGTGAGAAATGGAAATATAAAGGCAGAGAGGGCCAGCGAGTAAGGCATAGAGGGAAAGTGAATAAGGCACATGTGTATCCATAGATTCCAAAGATATTATATAGGGATTGAGTCTTGGATTTCCTCCCTTAACCATGTTGAGGTATTAATACTCATATCTAATGCTCAAAACCTCTTAAATGAATGCTCATATTTTATCGGAGACCAAGCATACCTTGAGTAGGTAATTTGTGGTGCTTCAAGTCATATTCCCTCAATCATGTCTCTGAGGTCCCTTACCTACTGCTCAAAACCACCTAATTCTACTAACATCCATATTCATAGTTCAAATATATCTATGAGATGCCATCTGTGATTGTTTAAGGCATCCTTCCTATCCCTAGATTCCTAGAAGCTTTACTTATGGAGGGATGTAGAGAGAATGAGGGAGGTATATTTAGAAAGAGATATGGGGTATTTAGGGATTATTGGGGGTATAGAGAGAAACATTTATATGCATGAAAATATGGGAAGACTAAAAACATTTTCTTTGTATCTAAGCATATAAAACATTTTTTTTCCTAAGATTTTATTCGTTGCCTTAGCTGTGCACCTAACCTATTAATTATGCTTAACAATATCATGTGCACATTTTAATTCAAAATATCTCGTACACATTTTTACTTTCTATAACATGTGTGCATTTTAGGACTATATAAATAGTGGACTATCTTTATCCAACAACAACTTTACTCTGTCTTTATCAAAAACCGATTGTCGGGCATTTTTTTTAACAGAGCACGAGCCCACCTTTGGAAATATTTACAATACACATTCTTCGTCATTCGTTTTGTTATGCAGGTGCAACATTGAGGACATATTTCATGGTTGAGGAGCACACAGGATAAGATATCAAGCTTCAATACCATTTCATGGTGATGGTGGATATACACAATTTCACAAGAGAATCAGCTTGAGGAACAATTTAAGATTTATCTTTTATTTGCATTTATTCAAGAGAACCAAAGGTAAATTTTCTCATTCATCATTGTTTTGATGGGAAATATGAACAATTGAGAAGGAATATTGAAGCACCTTGAAGGATCTGCAGTTCTAATGCACTAATCTATAGTTCTAAACAAATAAAGGTTTGAAGCTTGTAATTGAGGAGCAGAAAAAACAAATTCTATTGAATTGATCATTATGGTGATGGGGAATGTACATAACCGAGGAAGAAAATCAGCAAGGAAGAAGAGACCTCAAGAATTCATTGAAGAAGATAAATAAAAGAAAAGAATAGACATGATGAATCGAAGGATTTCTTTGGAAACTAATCCAAATCCACTTATACAGGATACCATGGTTCAATCTTATTAATCCACCACAAGGATAAATGAAGCATTCACAAGAGGGACCTTCAATTTCCACAATAGTTGTTGAACAAAGACCCCATTGAAGTACTCATTAAGCAAAACATAGGTTTTCATTAGGGTATGTTTTAATTCCCACTTCAAGTCAAAGTGATAAGTTACTATCTCAAGATGAATCTCATGAAGAGGCTTTGGACATGGATACTACTGTTGAAGAGGCATTGGACATGGAGCCTGTTGTTTAAGAGGCTTTGGACATGGAGCCTGCTATTGAAGAATAAAATTTTATTCAAACCATCGATGAGGATGTTGGACTTCCACCATCCAACTACCAGGAAGAGAATCAAGGACAAGAAGCTACTACTAAAATGCCAGAGCATATTGTTGATGCATTAAATGATAGAATTCCAACCCCCTTACCTTCATTAGAAAGCACACGTCGAAGAACTCTGAAGCATATACAAGTTGATGAAAGACTCCTTAATTCCATTGAAGGTACGCTATCTAAATGAAGTATTGCTTAGCAAACTCAACATATACTAAATAAATATTTTGTTTCTAAATGTGATGGAGATAAATGTAGATTTATTTGATCATTGTTAAAATCTAGGGGCATGAATATTGTTAGGAAAACGTTAGGAATAAAGATGCTAGAGAATTCTAGACCAAGTTTTCATATAATTTAAATCTTAGTAGATTCCTTTGGTAAAATTTCTAAGAACACACATTCAAAGGATTGTAATGCGGCTCGTCGTGTGTTGTCACAAGCAATTGTAAATAGGAACACTAGGGTCCTTGGTTTTCTTAAGCCTACATCCAAACTAGTTAATTTGAATTTAAAACCCTCCATAGGTATTCTATTAGAAGAGATCATCATGACACAATCGATCAGATACATTTTTCGGCCTTTATTGGTCGGTTCCCACATCATGACATGAAGCTAGTTGGTGCAGTAAAAGGACTAGTGCAGATCTTTTGGCATGATCAAACAAGACCTTGTTCAAACCAAAAGGATGTACTAAAACTAAAAAGAGGTTCAAAGGATCATGAACCACATATTAAGCATCTTCTTGATATAACACAGATAGAACTATATCATAAATTTAGGAATGAACATAGATAATTGAATTTGGGGCAAATATATTTTGAGAAATGTAAGCCCTAGTATGTTAGAATAAATACTCTTCGTAACACTTGTTGTTGTAGATACCATGTAGAATATGAATATTACTATGAATTTTTTTTGTACATTCACCATGTGTTGCATACTAACCATGTGCAGGATTTATCCTTGACAATACCACCAACTTCATCAAGAGAATTCATTCATAACATCATGTGCAATAGGCATGAGGGGAAAACATACTATGAAAAATATTGTTTGGATGTAACTTGCTCCAACTGTGATGGAATGGAATTATTGATCCAATGTATGCATGAGAGTGGAGATGGTGAATTTGGGAATATAGTTATAGACATCAAAAGTTTCAAATATATCAGCTATGAAATAGTCCCAAGGAAAGAAAGCAAAAAAATACAATTGGTGACATCTCAAGTATGCATTTATCTATAAATATATGTTTGAAAAGTTACATTTAATTCCTTACTTAGAAAAAAAACAAATATTCAGATCATTTTGTGTCACCATTACAAGTTAGTGACTTCATCAAGAAATTTATTGAAAAGACACATCAATATGTTTAGCATGTCCACTTGGCATGATGGCAGGATGAGAAGTTTAGAATATGCAGAGATACATTTCCCCGTGGTACTACACTTTTAGTTGTTGATTTTGCCGAGAAATGCACTCGGCAACCTCAAAATGAGATCCAAAGTCAGTATTATCACTCTCATACGATTTCCTTGATGGTGCATATCACATATAGGCATGGCCCAAATAACAGTGAAGAGTAAAGAGAAATTCTTAAGGAATATCACTTCTACATAAGTGATGATAGGTGCAATGACTTCCACTATGCACGGCATTGCTTCATCATGTTCTATGATCATTTGAAGGGAAAGAACATACAGATGGATCGACTCTAGATTTCATCTGATGGATGTGCTGGTCAGTTAAAAAATGCATGCATATTTCAATGGATGTTTCCATTGCATAAAAACTACAAAGTTCCACATATGTGGAACTATTTTGAGACTGGGCATGGTAAAGGAGAGCATGATGGAGATGGAGAATGTGTCAAAACATCCCTACAAAGAGAGGAATTGAAATTATCTACAATATCTACTATTCAAAATGCTCAATCTATTGTAAGGTGGTGCACATCAGTAATGGGAGACTAATCAACTATGCGAGTAGAATCCACAAGAAAGAGAAATGTGGAGAGATTTTTTTGGGAGGTGGTAGACATAGATCATTCAAATGCATGGGAATGGAAGATTGTTCCTGGGACTCATGGATTTCATTCAGTTCAAAGCTCTGATAACCCAGTATTTGAAATTTGGACCAGAAAACTTGCTTGTTTTTCCCTCCTTGTTGTTATGGTGACTGGGATGGGTGTGAATCATTGGTTTGGATTGATGGATGGAATCGCATATCACTTCCACTTATCAGTGTGCAATTGTTGATTTAAATCCATTGGAATAATACCAATCATCTATTTATATAGATTTTGATCATGTCTCGGACCTTGTACAACCTGGTATGATGCATTTCCTTAACATTTTTTGGTTTATCTACGTAGTCTTCAAAATCACATTAATTTCCTTGTATCACAAAAAGAATATTTTGATCATATACCTACAATCATATTATGCAGGGAACATATACATATTGGTTGCCTCAAAAGATAGTGAATGGGGTGGTGAATATTGGTTGGCGCATTGTATAGAGGGAAACAAAACCCTCATTATGTCCATGACTAACGATGAAAACAACCACTTCCCAATTGGGTCTATGGTTGTTAAGGGTGAATACCTTATAGAGGAAAACAATGCAAGAAAGAAGGGTGGATATGTTTACAAGGATTACAAACCAGGTTGAAGTGTGTATCACATTACCAACTCAATCATTGGCACAAACCTCCAGGTATGAAAAATTCCTAGCCAAAATTCATCGAAGGTACTCTACTTCCTACCGGATACAGAGCACAAGAGACTAATGGAGACCATCATTATAAGAGATGATCTAGAGGGCTTGGTTCTATGATAATAGGTGAGATCTAGCATGATGAGTTATGTTACATAATTTTAATTTTCCCTTGTATGTTTCTTATGAATATGTCAATTTTGTGTTCTTGATATGCCAAATTTTCATTTATGTTTTTTATAAGTATGCCAAAATTACTCTTGTATGTCAATTTAATGAACATGCCAAATTTTACATATGATCAATAAACCCTAAGATTGTGAAGGATCATGTAAATATCAATAACATGATCATGTCAATATCAATCATATGATCATGACAATATCAATCATATGAACATGTCAAGATCTCATTCACATGTTAAACATAAAATTAGAATACATACATGTACCTTTTTAGGTCATACCTGTCAAAGTTCTTTGTAGGCTCTCTTACAGGACTAAAACCCTAATTTTTCAATTAGGTCATATTTTCAATGTTTTTAGCTGATATATAAAACTAGGATGATGGAAGCAAGATGCTGCAACGATCACTTTCTATTTTAAGGCTTGTATAATTTACTTCTTGAAAGATTCCCTCTTATACAATCTTAAATTTCTTATTATAACCATTAGTTTAGTGCATAAATTTATCCATAAAACATTTACATAAATAATTTAACATGTAGGATCTAGTTAAGAATAACAATGGACAAGAGACACAACATTTTATTCCGAGAAACCATCACGAGGAAGAAAACCTAGCAACCTTTCTTAGAAGAATTATGTTTAGAAAACAAGTACAATGAAACCCTGAATAAACCCTAACACACAAGCTTATGAGGAAACCCTAACACACAAGCTCATGAGGAAACCCTAAAATAAGAGTTTCCTTTTCCTTCATGTGCAACTCAAAAAGGACAAATACAAGGCATGCAGTGTCTTACAAATTAAGAGCATGACTCTTATTTGTACATGAGTCTAACTTTACTAGTGGGCCTTCACTAACATGTGGAACCACATAACTTAATTTTGCATTTACATAGACACCAATAATTTGACACCAATAAGGTCCAAACATGGAAAAACATGCACTGTGGGGTTGTGGTTGGAGTTCACATATTTCCCTTGCCCAAACATGCTAGCAGGAGTTGATGAAATTCAAAATTGCGGTTTCGTGACGTTTTGTGCGCACCAGGCACAAATCCACCAAGTGTCCCTGAATGGTATTCGAAGGTGACCTACATCATTCCATAGATCGATGCTCAGGCCTCTGATCGATGAAACATTGATTCTGTTGGATTCATGACATGGTATTTTAGCTAGGGGGGACCTCTCCTTCCTGTCCATTACCCGGTGACCTCCGTATATAGTGGGTTCTGAAACTAGGGTTTCTCTCAGTAGGGGACAATGCATTTCACACCAACAAGGGAAAAAATTGGAAAAGCACTCATGGTGGGGCTGTGGTTGGAGTTCCCATATTTCCCATGCCCAAAAATGCTAGCAATATTTGACGAAATTCAAAATTACGGCTCCTTGACGTTTTTTGTGCACCGGGAACAAGTCCACCAAGTGTCCCTGAACGGTATGTGGAGGTCACCTGCTACTCACCATATATTGATGCTTAGGCCTTTGATCAATGAACTATAGATTTTTTTTTATTTGTGACGTGGGATTTTAGCTAGGGGGGTCCCTCTCCCACTTGTCAATTTCTCGGTGACCTCTGTATACGATGGTTTCAGAAACTAGGGTTTTGCTCAGTAGAGGAAAATGCATTTCATGGAAACAAGGGCCAAACATGGAAAACCATCGATGGTGGGGATGTGGTTGGCATTCCCATATTTTCCATGCCGAAACATGCTAGCAGGATTTGACGGAATTCAAAATTGCGTCTCCTTGACGTTTTTTGCGCACCGAGCACAAGTCCACAAAGCGTCCTTGAACGGTATCTGGAGGTGGCCTGCAACTCACCATAGATCGATGCTCAGGCCTTCGATCGACAAACCATCAATTCTGTTGAATTCATGATGTGGGATTTTAGCTAGGGGCGAGGGCTCTCCATCCTATCCATTTCCTAGTGACCTCCATATTTAGTGGTTTCTAAAACTAGCATTTTGATGAGTAGGGGATAATGCATTTCAAGCCAACAAGGGCCAAAATTGGAAAACCATACATAGTGGGACTGTGGCTGGTGTTCCCATATATCCCATGACCAAACATGCTAGCATGATTTGACAAAATTCAAAATTGCAGCTTCGTGACATTTTTTGCGCACCGGGCACAAGTCCACCAAGTATCCATGAATGGTATGTGGAGGTGACCTGTAACTCGCCATAGATTGATGATTGGGCCTTCGATCGATGAAACTCCAATTCTGTTGGATTTGTGACATGGGATTTTAGCTAGGGGGGGCCTCTCCCTCATGTCCATTTATCGGTTACCTTCGTATACGGTGGTTTCTGAAACTAGGGTTTCGCTTAGTAGGGGACAATGCATTTCACGCCAATGAGGGCCAAACATGGAAAACCACACACAGTGGGGATGTGGTTGGAGTTCCCATATTTCTCCTACCCAAACATGCTAGCAAGAGTTGACATAATTCAAAATTGCAGTTTCATGACGTTTTTTGTGCATCAGGCACAAGTCCACCAAGTGTCCCTGAATGGTATATAGAGATGATGTGGAACTTGCCATAGATTGATGCTCGGGCCTCTGATCGACAAGCCAGTGATTCCATTGGATTTGGGACATGGGATTTTAGCTAGGGGGGGGCCTCTCCCACATGTCCATTACCCGGTGACCTCCGTATATAGTGGTTTATGAAACTAGGGTTTCGCTTAGTAGGGGACAATGTATTTCATGCCAACAAGGGAAAAAATTTGAAAACCACACATGGTGGAGATATGGTTGGCATTCCCATATTTTATATTCCCAAACATGTTAGCAATATTTGACGGAATTCAAAATTGTGGCTCCCTGACGTTTTTTGCACACTAGGAACAAGCCCACCAAGTGTCCCTCAATGGTATGCGAAGGGGACTTGTAACTTGCCATATGTCGATGCTCAGGCATCTGATCGATGAATTGTCAATTCTATTGGATTCATGACGTGGTATTTTAGCTAGGGGGGCCCTCTTACGCATGTCCATTTCCCAGTGACCTCCGTGAATGGTTGTTTCTGAAACTAGGGTTTCACTCAGTAAGGGACAATGCATTTCATGCCAACGAGGGCCAAACTTAGAAAAACACAAACAGTGGCATTGTGGTTTGCATTCCCATATTTCCCATGCCCAAACACGCTAGAAGGATTTAATGGAATTCAATATTTCGTCTCCCTGATGTTTTTTGTGGACCATGCCTAAGTCCACCAAGTGTCCCTCAATGGTATCTGGAGGTGACCTGCAACTCGCCATATATATATGCTTGGGAATCCGATCGATGAATATTTGATTATGTTGGATTTGTGACATGGGATTTTAGCTAGGGGGGGCCTCTCCCACATGTCCATTTCTCGGTGACCTTCGTATACGGTGGTTTATGAAGCTAGGGTTTCATTCAGTGGGTGACAATGAATTTCACACCAACAAGGGATAAAATTAGAAAACCACACACTGTAGGGCTATGGTTGGAGTTCCCATATTTCCCATGCCCAAACAAGCTCACAAGATATGACAAAATTCAAAATTGCGTCTCCCTAACATTTGCTATGCATCAGGCACAAGTCCACCGAGTGTCCCTGAAAGGTAACTGGACGTGACCTACAACTCACCATAGATTGATTCCCATGCCTCTGATAGATAGACCATCGATTCCGTTGGATTCATGACATGGGATTTTAGCTACGGGGCCTCTCTCCCACCTATCCTTTTCCTGATGACCTCTATATATTGTGGTTTCTGAAACTAGGCTTTCGCAAAATAGAGGACAATGCATTTCACGACAACAAGGGAAAAAATTTGACAATGCATTTCACATGAGCGAGGGCCAAACTTGTAAAACCGTAGCCCTAAATACCGTTTACTATTTAGCATGCATGGCCCATAATCATAACCCTACCAGAGAAAACCTAATCCTAACCCTAATCTTATATTGCTGTCACTACTCAGTTCATAATCAATCTGATGTACAACTCAAATTTTTCAAATCCGGTGGACTTATGCATCAAAGCACGTTGATTCACGAAGTTGGTTCTCAGTATATGGATTGTATTGTAGTTCCTTTAATGATGAGTGAATATTCATTGGGTGCATGAGGTTTGTTGAATAGTGTTGTTGGTCATTGATGAAATGTGAAGCATGTATTGCACTTCGTTTTATGAAATTACACTTGAACATTGACTTAACTTGTAATGTAATCATCCAAACTCACAATTTTTAATTAGATATATCCAAATGGTGTGCATGTAGTGAGTTCATTGAAACCTTGAAATACATTGTATTGCACTTAGTTTTATTAAATTACATGAGCAAGAACTTTGAATTTACTGTAATGATCATTCAAAATCACAATTTCTAATTAGATATCCAATTAGTGTGCATGTAGTCAGATCATTGAAACCTTTAAATATAATAGTTTGTTCTTTAGATGTAGTGCATTCATAAGTAATAGATAATCCACACAAATCAGCACAATAGATTGACACAGGACATGTGGAAACCAAAGAACAAATTCAAAGTGAAATGTATCATTCATTTATAAGTGGAATGTTAATGTACATGTCTCCAAAAGTACATATATATCCAAAAGTATCCAGAAGTACATGTATCCAAAACTATCCAAGCCACATGTACATGTAAGTGAAATGTCAATGTACATGTCTCCAAAAGTACATGTATCCAAAACTATGCAAGCCACATGTACATGTATCAAAATGTACATATATCCCATAAGACGCATCAAAACTCAAGCTTCCTCTTGTTCTTTCCCGATGTTGATCCTCTAAGTGCAACTCTAGGACTAGTGTGCATCTTTGGATCTTCCAAATTAAATATCAATTGTTAAATTCAACTAACTATGTATTAATACATTATCTCAATAAAATACCATATCTAAATTAACTCAATAATTATAAACATGTTCATGGACATTGCATGAAACAATTAGTCATTAATGGACATCTCACCTCAACGAGAGATTGTGACAAAGGGGATTGTGCTCCTTTTGTAGTAGCTGGAGCTGTTGGTTGAACATCAAGGATGGTCACATCCATGGTCGAACCAGAGGGGGAAGGAACTATTGGTGGTTGTGGAGGGTAAAATCACCAAATGTTGAAGTAGTTAGAAATGTGCATGAATAAACAAAATAAAACAATAACAGACTACATCTAGATCATGTTCAAATAGTTGTACCTCTATTTCACTTGTTGTTATTGCAGATGCTACTTGACTACTACATCAATAAACCTTGATGTTGGTGGCTACAATCACAAAATGTTCAAATAGTTAGACATGCATGAATAAACATTAGAAAACAATAATAAACTATGTAACGATCATGATAAAATAGTTGTACCTCTATGTGACTTGTTGCCATTGCAGATATAGCATTGACTACTGCATCAACCATCCCTATGAGGTTTTCAATAGTAAACTCTAGCTCCTGATGCAGTAAACATGCAAATCAAACATAAACAAAAAAATTTATGCACTAGATTTAAAGTTACCCAAGAAATATCATCGAAGGATATACATTACCATGGTATCAGTAGCTCCATGGTCATGGACAACTGGATTCTTATTAGGATTAGGCCACCCAATATACAAATGACCCTTGTTCACGTATGGCCTATGAGGAGATACAACTCCAGGAAATGGTCTAGCTATTTCGATTGGTTACTATAGTCAGCAAGTGTTCATGTAGTTATACATGCATGATTCAACGAACATACATGTATTTTAAAAATGACATTTTTAATTGTTTACTTGGTGCCCAGACGTTTCCTCGGTTGATACGACCATGGGTGCTACCTCCATCACTGCTTTCCCCTGTGAAGGAGCTGGCATCTGCAAGTTTAATAATTGTAAATATTAGACCATATATAGCATTAGTGAACTAACATGTACAGTATGTGGAAGTTAACAAATTAACGAGTATTAAAAAACTGAAATTTTAAAATGTTTACCTCAATGTGAGATATGACAATGGGTGATATACGAATCTCTACATAAACCAATGGATCAATGGATGGAATGTCATGCCCCTCTATAGAGTGTGGAACATGAAACTATGGGGCATCGCTGCCGGCATAAAGAATCAACTCCAATTTCACAAAATTAATATATTATCTCAAACTATACATATGTGTACAAAGAGGAAAATAAATGAAGAATTTATTACAATTAACCATCTACATACATCACTCAAAATCCCACTAAAGACAAAATTTGAGGAAATACCATAGCAGGAACGACCACACAATATGCACTCATGAGGCTCAAAAGTAGGTCGAGGATGTGTTGATTGTGTTGCACTAGTAGATGGTCCTGCACTAGTGGGTGGTACTACATTAGAAGATGGTATTACACTGTGACGACAAAGTGTATGTACCACATCTGAGACATATGTCCCTTACTCACCCATATGTTGAACCGTAGTGCTATGATGAACAACTACCCGTTCAAAACTCAAATATGCATCACGTGTTTGAGGAATAAGATGATGTACAGGTGGGACATCTGGCCCAGGAAACTACCTATGAGGTGCATGGATAGGGCGATAAAGGTCTCGAATCCTGGAATTGGGTCAGTTTTGGGGCATCCCCCCACCGATCCCCTGAAACTGCAAGATATCAAAATAGTTTACGTGTTTACCCAACACAAACTTTGCATATATCTTTCAAAGGAAATATAGGGGGATTTCCTTGTTGTTATGTGGTGGCATATCAAAAACCATATACCATCTGTCCATCCAGTTATGAACAAAAGGATGAAATGTGCACCACTCAATAGAGATATGAGGCCTATTTGCATTTGGTATTTCCCTCGTGTGAGGGTCCCTTAACAATGAAAATATATGCTCTTTGTTTATTTTCAACTTTTTGATTTCATTGTAGTCTAGCCCATCAGCACACTCTTGTCTTTTTATTTCTCTATATGATGTAATATCATATACTATGTTGCTTGAAAATAAAATAGTCTCAACAACTGCATCCAAAGTGTATGCAAGTGAGTGTCATATACTTTCACCACCACTAAAATCTGTACTAAGTCCCCTTGTTAGGAACCCATGTCAATTCTTCTCTTTACCGTGTTAGTATATTGTTGTTGGACGCATATGATTTGTAATTTGTCCCATAGTAATTGTTGATACATAGTTTGTGTTATTGTTGTTGGGCACATATGCTTTGGAAGCTGCCTGTAGTATTTTTTAATCCATAGCTTATATTGGCCCATGGTTTTGACCCATAGTATTGACACCTATTTTTAGTATATAAGTGTGTGTTGATGCCAAGGAAGGAACCGTGAAGTTATTTGTATTGAGCTTGCTCAAAGGAGGTTGCCCCCTCAAAGTGGCCTGGGATTAATATAAAAGTGATTTTGAGTTCTACTGCTATATCATGTATTTTGATTAATTATTTGCTGTAGGGTCCTCACATCTTGTATCAGAGCACTTTCTTGGGCTCGTTGGGTGAAATTTCTACCCAAATTTTTTTTTTCGCTTCTGTTGTAGGTTCGGATCTGGGAATAATCCCTACCCGCTTAACTATGGGAAGTACTTGGGAATACGCCCTAAAAATCATTATGAGGAGTACCACAGGAACCCCGAAGTAGCTGGCCCATTGAGAGGACCTGCCAGCGAAAAGGGCAACGACCCCTACCTGATTGACTAGTTCCCACCCGTGAGGTAAACCAAGAGCTGTCGTTTGTGGCCAAGCGATTATCAGTTTTACCTGAGCTATGGAGTGATGGGTACTGCCCCAATATGCAAGCCGTCAGACAGCATTGGTGGCCAAGTGAATCCCTTCAACCGATAGGAAGCCGCACATACCTGGGGTCCATATCTATTTTCAGTTGCACAATCGCAGATTTCCTCTGTCCAGAACTATTGCCGGTCAGTTTCGCGTCATTACAGATCCATTTGTTTCCGATCACTTCTGCGCCATTGCAGATTCCACTGTTTCTGATCACTTTCGTGCTGTTGCAGATCCCTTCTTGAAAAAAAAAAGGTAAATTTTTTTGTTTTTCAGCCATATCTCCTTGGTTTCAACTCTGTTTTCCATGAAACTTCACTAACACCTCTGCAATTCCATTCTGCATATTTCATTCCTGAAGACCCTATCCCAAATTCCACTTCCCAAGACCCGAAATCCCATATTTGTCTATTTTTAGGGTTTGTCATAACTCCTTCGATTTTCACCCAAACGCCTTCAAATTTTTCCACCGTATTCCTTTCCTCATTCTGGTTCTTAGTCCCTCTATACCAAATTTTCTCATTCTTTCACCTCGCTCCTCAAATCCCCATTTTTTGCTTCCCTGTCCTTTTGACAGTGTCCAAAACTTACTCAAACCCACATTACCCTTTCAATTTCACAAAAAAAAAAAAAAAATCCTGGTTATGGTTGCCACCTGCACAGGAGAAAAAACCATGGAGGAAGCACTTGCAGCCATCCAAGCCAAACTCCAAGAACTGGATGCAAAATTTCTCGGTCTCCATCTTGAGCATTCAGCTATGAACACCAGACAATAGTCCGAGTCTTCCTCAGACAATGGGTTCTCTTCTTCTAGCAATTTTCGCGGTCCGAAGCTAGATTTTCCTCGCTTCAATGGTACTGATCCGACTGGATGGATCTATCGTGCAGAACAATATTTCAGTCTTCATAATACTTTTGATGTCAACAAAGTTCCACTTGCCTCCTTTCATTTGGAACAGGAAGCTCTTCAATGGTATCGTTGGTACATCAAGGCTCATGAAGAGCCAAAATGGCCTGATTTTTGCCAGCTCCTTTTGCAACGCTTTGGTCCTAGTGCTTTTGATGACTTCATAGGAAATCTCTCACTAAACTTTGCCAAATTGTCACTGTGAAAGAGTATCAAACTCAATTTGAGAAACTAGCTAATCACACTGAAGGATTACCTGATGACTTCTACCGTAGTTGTTTTATCAGTGGTCTAAAGGATGCAATTCACTCTGAGGTCAAAATGTTCAGTCCCAACAAAATGATGGAAGCCCTGGGGTTGGCTAAGTTGGAAAAAGACAAGCTGGCATCCCAACAGCGCTCCACATCCTCTTTTGTTCCCTTCCGAAATATGGGTTCTCAACGACCTCCCATTCCGCCAGCTCCTCGCTCACCTCCAATCAAGAATTTTTCTGAAACAGAGATGTAGGCACATAGAGAAAAAGGGCTCTGCTATAATTGTGATGAGAAATTCAATCAGGGACATCGATGTGTTCAACAAAAGCTCTATCTCTTGGATGTGGATTCTCCACCTACCTCTGAAATTGGTGAAGAAGCTCCCGATACAATGGATGCTCTGGTTGACATTCAGGATCCTCCTACTAACCCTCCATCTCAGGACGATCAGCCCGAGATATCCCTCCATGCTTTAGTTGAAGTCACGGCCCCCCAAACAATGAAGGTATGCGGTTACTTCAAGAAGCTTCCTCTTACAATACTCATTGATTCTAGCAGCACTCATAATTTCATTGACCCTCGGATCACCAAACAAGCTGATTGTTTTATCCATCCTTGCTCCAACTTTGAAGTCATGGTTGCCGATGGGGGCACCTTACCTTGCAAAGGGAAGTGTCGTAATGTGTGTATCTCTATGGGAGATTATAACCTCTGCTCTGACATGTTTGCCTTGACCTTAGGCGGATGTGATGTGGTTTTGGGCACTCAATGGCTGCACACACTTGGCCCCATATTATGGTATTTTGCTGAAATTTGGATGCAGTTCTTCCCCGATGGACATAAACACACATTGAAAGGATTACAACCAGGGTCTCTCAGCATCATCAGTTCACATCGCATGGAAAAACTCCTTAAGAAGAGTTCCCATGGTGTCATCGCTCATCTCCATTCCATTCAAATGCAACCATCAGTGGCCCCCACTACTCCTTTGGATCTCCAACAAATTCTGGATCGATATACAGGTTTTTTTATTGAACCAGTGGGACTTCCACCTTCACGACCAGAGGACCATCGTATTCAGCTCCTTCCTGGAAGCATTCCTCCCAACATCAGGCCCTTCACTATTGAGAGTGATTCTTGTGGAAATGGACTTGGTGTTGTTCTCCTTCAAGATGAACACCCCATTGCATTCACCAGTAAAGCCCTTTCCGGTAAGAATTTAGTTGCCTCTACATATGAGAAGGAAATGATGGCTATTTTGCATGCAATACAAAAGTGGCGAACCTACCTCTTAGGGAATCATTTCTGCATCAAGACTGATCACCAGAGTCTGAAATATTTCCTAGAACAACGTGTATCCTCCCCAGCACAACAAAAATGGGTTAGCAACCTCATGGGTTATGACTATGAGATCACTTATAAGAAGGGTAAGGACAATATTGTGGCGGATGCCCTTTCTCACACATTTGATGACCAAGGTTCTCCTTCCGCTATTTCTATGCCTGTTCCAAATTGGTTGCAATCAGTTCAACAGGGTTATGTCAATGACTCTTCTTTATCTCAAATCATCCAACGCTTGGACAACAACCCTTCTGTTGTCCCACATTACTCTTGGGATGGTGCTTCAGTAAGATACAAGGGTCGTCTGGTGTTTCCCCAGACCACAGCTCTTCAACAAGCTATATTCTATGAACTCCATGCTTCTCCGTTAGCTGGGCACTCTGGTTTTCTCAAAACGTATGAACAGGCACGGTGCAACTTCTTTTGGTAGGGCATGAAAAGGAAAATTCAATAGATGGTGGCTGAATGTGATACCTACCGGCGCAATAAGGGTGAAACAACACCCCTTCCGAGATTGCTCGAACCCTTGCCCATACCTACCCGAATATGGATAGATATTTCTATGGATTTCATTGAAGGGCTCCCTAAATCTGGAGGGAAGACTGTGATTTTGGTTGTGGTTGATCACCTCTCCAGATATAGTCATTTTTGTGCTCTCAACCATCCCTATACAACCTCCTCCATTGCTCAAATTTGTCTGGTCGAGATCTTTCATCTTCATGGAATGTCTTCTTCCATTGTCTCGGATTGTGATGCGACTTTCACCAGTCATTTTTGGACAGAACTCTTTCACCACACTGGCACCAAACTGCAGATGAGTTCAGGTTATCGCCCACAAACGGATGGTCAGACTGAAATTATCAATAAATGCTTGGAAACTTTTCTTCGTTGCTTCTCCTCTGAGCAACAACATCAGTGGGAAAAGTGGCTCCCTCTCACTGAATGGTGGTACAATAACTCTTACCACACTGCCTCTAAAATGACTCCATATGAAGCAGTTTATGGTCAGGCACCGCCAGTTCTTCTTCCTTACACCCCCAACAGTTCTCCAGTTCAGGAAGTTGACGCGGTCCTTTAAAACCGCGATGAGGTTCTTCGCATTTTGTGTGAAAATCTTCACATGGCAAGAAATCGCATGAAGCAACAAGCTGATCAGCTCCGTTCTGAGCTCACTTTTGAACATGGTGATATGGTTTTTCTTCATCTCCATCCTTACAAGAAATCCTCACTAAAAATCAAAGGGCGTCATCAGCTCGCTCCAAAGTTCTATGGGCCATATAGAATTCTTCAGAAGATTGGGTCTATTGCTTATAAATTGGAACTTCCACCTTCTTCCCGCATTCATCGAGTATTTCATGTCTCTTATTTGAAGAAAGTTCTTGGCACCAACATCAAAGGCCAAACTATTTTACCAGAACTGGATAATGAAGGATCCATCTTTTTGGAGCCGGAGGTTTTCCTCAATAAGTGCACTCGTTAGCTTCGCTCTCGCTCTATCATAGAGGTCTTAATTCAATGGCACGGAATGCAGCCCAAGGATGCTACGTGGGAACCACTCCTTCAGATTCAGCGACAATTTCCACATCTAAATCTTTGAGGACAAAGCTTTTTCTAAGGGGGAGGGGATGTTAGGAACCCATGTCAATCCTTCTCTTTACCGTGTTAGTATATTGTTGTTGGACGCATATGCTTTGTAAGTCATCCCATAGTAATTGTTGATCCATAGTTTGTGTTATTGTTGTTGGGCGCATATGCTTTGTAAGCCGCCTATAGTATTTGTTGATTGATAGTTTATATTGGCCCATGGTTTTGACCCATAGTATTGGTGCATGGTTTTGATCCATAGTTTATATTGGCCCATGGTTTTGACCCATAGTATTGGCATCTATTTTTAGTATATAAGTGTGTGTTTAGGCCAAGGAAGGCACCGTGAAGTTATTTGTATTGAGTTTGCTCAAAGGAGGTTGCCCCCTCGAAGTGGCCTGCGATTAATATAAAAGTGATTTTGAGTTCTGCTGCTATATCGTGTATTTTGATTAATTATTTGTTGCAGGGTCCTCACACCCCTCAATTGGGAAAGCTCAATCAGTATTTTGACATTTGTGTCCATAGCCGCAACTATAATAAAAACATCAATAAGAAAATCATTAGAAACATATACATGGTATATAATGACGTCTCTTCAAAATTGAAAATGTAAATCAAATCAAACTCAAGTAATCAATTTAATGGCATTCACTTACATACATTTAAAACTTAAAATTAAACATTTAAAAATTAAATAGTAAGTTTCATACAACTTCTTTTTAGAAGTTAAGGTACTTCTCAACCCTCATTGGTGACATTTCCATGCACACTTGGGTTTAAACTTCTTTGAATTTAGGAGTGCTATTTTGACATGTTTTGGCCTTTACGTCCCTTGGATATGTAAAAGAAAGGGACAAGGGACTATTAGGACATGTGAGGCAAGAAAAAGGGTGATATAGGGTTGCCACCAATCCTCTAAATATAATTGAATCGATCATGGTTGGGAACACTCTCATGACACACTCTAGGTAGTTCATGGGTGTTCACCATTTCCATTGTTGTATAAACATGGAAACCAACCAAAAGTGACATAGAAAAATGGAGAATTTATGGACTAGAATACAATTGGTTGTAAATGAGCTTAGAGACTTGACATGTAGAAATATATTACCCAGTTTTTTTGCTATTTTAAAAAACTATTGATAAACCTGGTGATGCAGGGGCATAGACTGTTTGAGTAAAGTCATTTATGACTTTGTTAGGTCAAGGGATCTCAGGGAGACCTAGGGTCTCACATGTTTCTAATTTTCTTTATTACATTTATAGGATAAAAGAAGCAGAATTTAAGTTCTATTTAGTTTGGCTGATGACCTTTAATTAATTAGCTTTTTGATAGCTCAATAGAGCTAGGGTTAGAATTGCATGATGATTATGAAATCTTCGACGATGCGATGAATACCGGGGTTGTATGGTGGTGTCAGGTTGTGTTGACTTGTAATTCGATATCACAGTGAGAAGGTTCATATATTTCAACTATTTTTTCTCATTACGATAAGGCCAAGGGAATAGAGGGTAAGTCATATGTGCAGAACAAGAGCGAATTGCTGAGGAAGGTATAATTAAAACAAAAATGAGGTGGGTTCTATAACCAAGAAGTGTAAATATTTTAGTGGAAAAATGGTGGTGGCTGCTGAAACTGGAGGAAGGAATAAAACTAGTCATGGTTACTAGTTTTAAATATGTGTTTATATATATATATATGGGTGATTCCATGAAGATGTGTAACACTTTTTGGCCAAATTTGGCAATGAAAACCTGATTTTTTACTCATGTCCTAGATAGAAGCCCTCAAAACGCATATATGCCATGTGAATTTTGACTTGCAGTAAAAAAACAAATTGTAGAATATTATGTTGGCTTCATACTGATATTTTTTTAAAAATATTTCGATGTCATTTAATGTGTGAATTTTTGCATTTAATGAACTGTGTGACCTTAAAAATTTGAAGAAGCTAATAAGTGGCTCGTGTCCACGTAGAGTAATTCAATCTTGCATTAATAATTTAAAATATATATATATATATATGAGCATGATCTACATAAAATGCAGTGTGATATGCATATTTGTTTGTTAATTTTTCTCGCATTATACAATTATCTATTATTTTTCGAAAGTGACCACTTTCAATTTCAGCATCGTTTTAAACACATATTTGTCCACGTAAAGAAATTTTTCCTATTTTTTCAAAAATTGAAAAACCAAAGATACCCTTTTGAAGAGGACACGTCGATATGTGATGTGTGCATTTTTAAGAATTTTTTGGCTGTGTATTTTTAACTCTGCGGATTTTTCTTTGAGCTGCTTTGAAGTTGTAGTGTGGTTTTCTAAGTATAATTTTTAGAAGTAATTAAAAAATAAATATCATATGAATGCCAAAATGCGTGTATGATACCTCAATGAATAAAAGATTCGTTGGTGAATCTATCGGTATCAACTCCGCTCAGTTATGTGCTAGGAATGGCAAGGTTTACACCTCTGCAAGGCACAGGAAATTTTCCATTTGTTTGAATGTGGGCTAAGTCTGTTTTTTTAAGCCCTCGACCGAGGGTTTGTAAAGCCCGCAATACCTCTGTCGAGGGCTTGATAAAACCTCGGTCGAGATATTAAGACCTCGGTCGAGGGCTTAACAAGCCCTCGACCGAGGTGCGTTTTTCTGTTTTTGCTGGAATGCGCTTGCCAAAAAGTGTTACCTAGGTCCATGGATTCACCCATATATATATATATATACAGAGAGAGAGAGAGAGAGAGAGAGAGAGAGAGAGAGAGAGAGAGAGAGATTGTTGATTTATATATAATACATTGTTTTATGTTTAAAAGGGAAAAACTGAAAGGCACTTTGTTGATGTGTTTTGGCATTTTGTTAAGGGTGCTTAACTAAGAGGAAATGTATAACTACATCCACCTGTGATGAAATTTTGATTATGTTCATAGAAAAATGATTGCAATGAAGTTTTAAGAAACCAAGTTACTAATTTTTTATGAATTTTTTCTATTCATGATTGTGCATGTGTTTCATCTTTTTATGGTCATTTCCGAGGAAACTTATTCAATTAGTATCATGGGGAAATGGCCTTTGAGAGTTGGAAATTTGGGTTTCATGTGGATGGATACATTGCATAAAGGGAGGAGTTCTCTATTTTTTGAATTTTTTGTTGCATTAGGAAGTCTTGAGTTCTTGAAAAGGAATTCATTGTAATTATTCACTCATCTTGGTTGAGGGAGATGTGAATTTAATTAGTGACTAGGTTATTTCCAATTTTCTAAATAATGCAAAGTTTGGTTGTTTCAAACTATTAAAAACCGCATTTTAGGTTTAGAATTGACAAAAAAATTCTATGGGTGAATGAATTACCTATATATATGATAATTGACCGGTGGATTTTCCTCCCCTACAACTAAATAGAGCTCTTCCATTAGTCCATGACACACAAGTCGCTACTGTTCAAACCGATATTCACGTTCCTGATGGGTAGAATTCATCGTGGGTTTTAGGACTATATATATAAATTAATTTTAATTTTACAAATCGTGTATGTGTTTTATAACTACATATACCGTACGTGTTTTGTAGTTATATAACGCATACACTGTTGGCTGCTTAGGGCAGACTCGGGTTCTTATACTTTTATTTACCAACCAACAAAGGGACCCATAGTGTTGGCCCTTTCGGCAACAACCTGCGAACAAGTTGCAGTCTCACCCAAAATAGCTATGGGGT
This sequence comes from Pseudotsuga menziesii, assembly GCA_001517045.1. Classification (NCBI taxonomy): domain Eukaryota; kingdom Viridiplantae; phylum Streptophyta; class Pinopsida; order Pinales; family Pinaceae; genus Pseudotsuga; species Pseudotsuga menziesii. The sequence goes on from LPNX010341233.1 coordinate 88,267, forward strand.
GCCAAAAAATCAGGTTTCTGCAGGCAAAAGAGGGATATTACTATACCTTTAGCCTTAACAAAGTATACTTATACAATACATAGCTTCGACATTCACTTAAATAGCTTCATAGTTTAAATAAACAGACAGTTACTTGCTTAACCCTTAACTAGGAATTCACAGCGAAGTTAATACTTGACAATATATCTTACTTATCATTCTCCTACTTATCAAATGCATAAAACATAACAGTACAAAACAAAAAGGAACCACCACAACACATGATATAGGTGGTTCACCCCCAGTGTAGGGGCTACGTCCACAGAACTGTATTTATATTCAACCATTTACACACAACACAGTTCCGATCTACGCACTCACCTGCAGATCTCTGCACACTCAACTACAGATCTTCTCAAGAACCCAAAACTACGCACTTAGCTGCAGACCCTTTCTTCCAAAACCCTCTGCGCACTGAGTTGCAGAGGTCGTCCATGCAAATAGATGGGACTTAACCTTAACAAAACCCTCTGTGCACTCAGTTGCAGAGGTCATCCACGGACACAGCTGGGACTTAACCTTAAACCCAAAAATAGGACTTAGCTTCTTCGCATCAAATTATCATCATATAAAGACCTTCGAAAAAGCTCTTTCTCCTTTACATAAGTGCTTATTTATACTAGTGCACTATTACAATACCATGTGTTTAAACCATGGTCTTAAAAACCATGGGCTTAAACCATGGTTTATTTACAAAAATAGGGGCTTCGACCCAACCCTGAAACCCATAAGACTATTTTGGACCGCAACTCCACTTACAAGCTTCGCACCAAAATCACGGAGTTGCCAAAATTAAGGACCTTGAAAGTCTGTGCCCCAACAGGCCCCTAAGACTCACTAGTGTCTCGTCCTGGGACACTCTGCTACTTTTTTGGTGGGAGAATCTTGTTGGTGAATATTGTGAACTGCTTGTTGAGGCTGCGCATGATATATTCAGCTGCTTGCTCCTTGTCCACTATCTCCTGCAATGTTGCTGCAGATGCTTCGCTGGCCTTTTCCTGTGCGAATGCATCATACTCCTTCAAAACTTTAAGCTGGTTGTCCGCAGTAGTGCTCAACTCCAAGGCCTCGTTAATCAGGGGCTACACAGAGTTCACCAACAGTGTCTCTTTTCTTCTGTAGGACTCAATTTCTTGCTGAAGCTCATTGCTATGCTTCACCTTAAGCATCTTCTGCATAGGAGGCAATGTCTTGATTTCAACTTTGACTGCGTCCAGCTCTGTCTGTCGCTGCTTAATGGTTTCTTGCAGCTTTTCTACTTCTAGGTTGTCCTTCAAGTTCACCCAGGCCTCAACAATTTCATCCAGCAGCTTTGATGCACTCCTCACAAGATCTAAGATCTTTGTTGCTCAGGATTGAATATCTCTGCGGCACTACTCCTTGATCTCTGGTGGACTCTCAGGAATGATGCGAAGTTGAAGCTCCACAATATGGGCCTCATGCTCTACTTTCATCTTATCTATCAGGATTTGAGACTGTTGTGCATAGTCTTTCAGCTTGAATATTCTCTCCTCTGGTTCTTCTTCAGCCTGCATGTCGAAGTCAGGGAGACTTCGACATGCCTCATCCAATACTCGCGCCAGTGCAACCTGCTTGCTTTCTGCTTCCCTCTTTCTCTGTTCAGCTTCTTCCAACTGCAATGTGAGTCTCTCACTCTGCTTCATGGAATTTTTTAACTGCTTGTGTGAGTAGCTATCACGTTCTCAGATCTTATTCATGATTGCCAACTGACAAAGATGCAGCTCCGGCATAGACAACTTGGCATAGTGTATCTCAACTGTCATACTCATCTGCGATCGAGATGCTACATCAATTATTATGAGTGTTGCACTTGGTACTTGTCATTTGTTGTTTCTAGATAGACATTGTCTTGTATCTGGATGCACGCCTACTGGGGCATTGCTTGCTGCAGTGACAGTCACTGATATTTTTCCTAACTCCTTGAGTTCTGTAATTCACTGCGCTACGCCAGTGAGCGCATTGAGGTGTGTAGTTGCAAACTCTAATCATTTGCTGGTTAAGACTTCTATGGACTTTTTCAGAGCCTGATCAATATCTTCCATCATCAAAGCAGGCTCTTAGACGATTTTCTTTCCCTTCGACACCTTAGTTTTATTTCTAGGCGAAGGCTTCGTAACTTCCTCCACTTCCGGAGACTTGCGCTTATCTGGGCGATTAGGGTCAGAAACTATATTTACTGATACTTCTTCTTCTTCATCAGCTCCATGATCGCCACCATGGTCATTTTTGCTCTGTTGCGACTCATCTTGTTATTCACTTTCCTTAGTTGGTCACTTTGCGGTGCATGACTAGGACCTGCGCCCACATATGTCATTGGGGGGACTAGTATGCTGGGCCTTGTTCCCGTGTCCTTCATCCATTCAGCCCACCACTGCTGAACTACTGTGACGATGTCTTCCTGGGTCACCATGTATGGAAACTTCGACCATTTATTCTTGTTATCTGCACGAGCCTGGATGAAGACATGATGCATGTCAGCCCTGAAATTGGCCACTCCCGCATATTGAGAAAATAGCTCATTACTGAGCCACGACATCTTGAGGATCTCATATGAAATGTTCATGGTGTAAAAGGTGAACACGTAGTTCGTCATCTGCTACAGGTCCTTATCCTGTGAGACCCAAAGAGATGCATACCTTGCTGCGCCAGGCATATTGGGAGGCGCATCAAAAAACTGTGCCTAGGTAGGTTCTCTCCATCCTACCAATGTAATAATAACTAACAACCATGAGTAATGAAATGGTATACATTTCTCCTGTGCATCGCGGACATCTTCAAGGAATTCCTTAGCAATGTACACTGACCAATTGTAACTATATCCTTTGGCACATTTCGCAGTGATACTAACAATCGGGGCAGATACTTCATTTGGTCTACACTTCTGCATTAACTTGCATGCTAGGAGCTCTGCAGTGAAGCGAATGTTCTGGTGCCAGATTGTCGAGTTTTGATACCCTTGCTTTCCTTTTGTCAGGTCGAAGCGGTCCTTCATGTGCTGCACCATCTTTGTGTCTTCATGCTTTCTGATGAACTCAATGCCAGCATCAAGCCCTTCCTTTAGCAAGCCTGTAATCCTGTGAATGAGCTCTCCATCAATGGCAATGCACTGGATTCCTATCCACAGGTTCCCATCATGCACCAATGCCAATAGCTGCTTGACCACCATGGTAACCTACGTGCTGCGACCAAAGTGGGGGACATTGAGCATCTTCAACATGCCAGCTTGCTCCAAGCCAGTAGCCCATTATTTCGCTTCCAGTAGCATCGTACTGGTCTCCAAATAATGGATAGAGTGCAGGTATTTCCCAGGTATGAACTGTGGAAATTTCCCACGATCATTCATATCATGGTATGCGTACTTAAGCCGATCGATTTTCCCTATCATTGTTTCGACCAACTACACACCCTATGGCAGCGAATGGGTGCACAATGTGAACTTGGCTATCCGCCGAGGTGGCTGGAATCCTATTCGAACAGGTGGAAGATATGGTGGACGCTGTGGTGCAACGTTCTCATCCTCACCAACATATTCGAATTCTCCAAGAGGATTCATCATGGGATCCTCTGGTGTCTTTCCTCATGGCTTGTTCCTTTCTTCATTCTGGTTAGAACGAACTTCTACCTTATATTTATTTCTGGTTGATCATGTCTGCATTGGATGACTTGCGGCTAGGGAATTTTCTACGTGAGGTGCAGATGTAGGTGGATTGCTCATAAGGTTCTGCAGACCCCTCTCTCTGAATGCGCTCAACAGTTCCTGGAATTCGCAATCAGCTGACATCGACTCAACTCAAGAAAAATGCATAATGCGAGATTCACAGGTCTGGGTTTCTTCTGATAGAGCAGCTGTAGATCTTGTCCAAATGGTGCTAGATTTCACAAAATCTCATCATTGCAGGAAGTTAATATAGTTAACGTACCGGCACCGCCAAATCTAATTTTTTCCAACGGTCATATTTTAAGCTTCGACACACCTTTTTCCTTTGGCACAACCACTAACTTTAACTTCACCACAATAAGGACCTTCGACACAATATTGACCTTCGACCCATCCTAGCCCAAGCTTCAACAGAACTTTGAACTTCGACCCACGACAGAATTTTCTTCGACAACCTTCAACACTTCCAACAATCTGCCACATCTTCTCTGAGAACAACGTCATTATAGTCTAGTACCCAATTTCAACTGTTCTTGGTACTTAGACTCTTCTTCTTGCTATTACTTTGGGTTAGGGGGTACAGGCTTGTCCCTGTACTTCTTTAATCTACTTCCATTCACCATGGAGGGAAAAATTTGTCCATTTAATTTAGCTAATTGAACTGAGCCACCATTGGTAACTTTCTGAACTATGTAAGGTCCTTTACAATGTGTCTTGAACTTACCTAGGAACTTCATGAATTTACTGTCATATAAGAGCACAAGATCACCATTCTGAAAATGCTTCTTCTTAATGTGTCTATCATGCCATGCTTTTTCTCTAGCATTCTGCACTTGCTGCTGGAAACCTACAATGAATCTGTCTTCTTCTAGTTCCAGTATCCTCTCCAGCCTTTCATTCAACATAGCTGGATCATCCATCTCTGTGAAGGTAGATATTCTGAGGCTAGGAACAATGTATTCCATGGGCATAACTGCTTCTTGTCCATATACCAGCCTAAAAGGTGTATGGCCTGTAAACTTCTTACAAGTGGTTCTATAAGCCCATAATACTACTGGAATTATAATATCGCAATCATTTCTGTTGACATTGCAAACCTTCGTCAGAGCATGCTCAAGAATCTTGTTAAAGGCTTAGACCGTTCCATTTGCTTGAGGATGGTAGGCAGTACTTTTCTGATGATATACTTGAAATTCTTCAGTCAATGCTTCAATAGTCTTATTCAGAAAATGTGATCCTTGATCACTCATGAGAATTCTAGGACATCCAAACCTTGACAAAATATTATCAAATATGAACTTCGCAGCTGTAGAATCGGTACAGTCCTTGATTGGTTGAGCTTCGGCCCAACGAGTAAGGTAATCAGTTGTTGTAATAATGTATCTTGCTCCAGATTTCTTTGCAGGGGGATTGATTGGTCCAACAAAATCAATATCCCATTTGTCAAATGCTTGTAAATTTACCTGTGGAACCAGAGGCATCTCATCCCTCCTAGATGGTTTTTCTGTCCTCTGACAGATATCTCAGCTATGGAAATACTCTCTTGCATCCTTATGAATCGTAGGCCACCACAATCCAACTGTCAGAATTTTTTGTGCCGTAGCTTTTCCTTCATAATGGCCTCCTGCCTCTCAAGAATGTGCCTCATCCAAAATCAATGGCTTTTCATGCTCCAAGACACATCTGCACAGTATTTCATCTGGTCCCATCTTATATATCTATCCTGCTATCAAGGTAAAGTTAGCTACTCTAACCACCGGTTGCTTCTTCTGCTGTGTTGTCATCTTAGAAGGTGCAAACCGTGTAGACAAGTACTAAACAATTTCCAGAAAATAGTCATCAACCATCTGGATGGAAAACAGCTGGGCATCAGGAACACCTTCGTCCAAACTAGTGGGTTCTTCTCTTGACTCGAGCCTCGACAAGTGGTCAGGCCCCAGGTTAAGTCTTCCTGGCTTAACTATGATCTCAAAGTCATACTCCTGAAAAAAAATCAGCCATTTGCATATCCTTCCACCTAACACAGGCTTGTTAACCAAATACTTCAAAGTAGAATGGCTAGTGAACATCTTAAAATGAGATCCTAATAGATAATGTCGAAACTTCTGCAAGGCATAAACCATAGCCAGACCTTCTCGTTCTATTGTAGTATAATTCTTTTCTGCTGTGGACAATTTTCTACTTGCAAAAGCAATAGGGTGATCAATATTATCTTCACCTGACGAAGCCAATATTACACCTAAAGCAATGGAGGATGCATCGAGATGAACATGAAACTCCTTATTCCATTCAGGGAATATTAAGATAGGAGAAGTTACCATCTTTTCTTTCAAAATATCCAAGATTTCCTGACATTCATATGTCCATTCAAATTTAATATCTTTCTTCAATTTATTTTCCATCGGGGCTGTAATCTGAGCATATCCTTTGATGAATTTCCTATAATATCCAATATGACCAAGCGTAGTGCGAAGTTGCTTAACAGACTTTGGAGGTGGAAAATTCACAATAATGGCTATCTTCATAGGATCCACCATCAATCCTTGCTTGCATACAATGTGACCTAGTATAATTCCAAAAGGTGCACAAAAGATACACTTCTTCAGGTTCAATGAAATCTGATGCTGTCTACACTTGTCCAGCATAAGTATTAAACTAGCTATATGATCTTTCAATAAACCAAAGATAGTCCAATCATCAAAGTAAACTTCCAAGAACTTATGAATAAATTCCTTAAATGTAGATATGACTACTCTAGAAAACATAGCAGGTGCATTCTTCAATCCAAAGGGCATAACAGTATACTGAAAAGATCCCATTTCTGTAGTGAAGGTTGTTTTATGTCGATCCTCTAGAGCAATTCTGATTTGATGGTAACCTGAAAATCCATCAGTGAAAGAATACACTTCTTGACCTCCAACATTGTCTAAAACTTCTTCTGTAAATGGAGTAGGGAAAGGATCATGTAAACAGGCATCATTCAACTTCCGCAGATCAACACATATTTTTATTTATCCCTTGGTCTTCTTTTCTTGTACCACCATAGGGATGACCCATTTGGACTCTTCCACGGGCTCAATGATTCCTGCAGTGAGCATCTTATCTAGCTCCAACCTGACTTTTTCTTTATACTTAGGATTCAACCTATAAGGGCACTGCTTCATACGATTCGCATCATCTCTTAAAGGGATTTTTATCACTCCTATATCACCAAGGATACCTTTCATTTCTGAGAACTTCGTTGGAAATAAGTCCTGATACTCATGGAGGAGTTCAGTCACTTTGCTTACCATTTCTTCGTCCTAATAATCTCCAATGGTAGCATACTTAGGCATTTCTTCTGATCCAATGTTTACTTTCCTTGTTTTCAAGGGCTCAGTTACTTCAGGTGATTCGACTGCTGGTCCATGTACTTCGCAATGTCCTTCTGACTTAGGAATATTAATGTTGCGAAGATCATTGTCTTCATCAATGGGGAGGTTATAACATTCTACTGCATTAGCTTCTTGTTCCTTCCAATCAGGTTGGTGCTCGGCTATTTCTTTATCATCAAATACCTTAGTATGGATCACCCTAATAGCTGCGTCCAAAGTAAGGCAAACCTCATTAATAGAAAATGTGAGTACAAAACTATCGATAAGGCTATCCCAACTTATAGTACCATGGTGAAGTTCCACCTCCACATACCAATTCTTTTCTACAGGTTCCAGAGTGTGTACAAACCTATGTACCCATTCTTCACAAGGTACATGCTTCCATGCTTCATAACACTGCTCCAAATGTTCCTGAGGGCTAGTCTTACCATTAAATCTGCTTCGTACCTCCTGAGGTTGATCCATGAATCTCAGGCGAAGAAACTTTTCACAAGCTCTCCAACTATGAATATACTTTTTATGACCATTCCACCATCTGGAAGCTGTGGCTCTGAATACTGAATCTAGAGTCTCCATTTTCCATGAATCTGGTACTTGCTCTGAGAATTGTACAATAAAATCTTATGGGTCTGTCAAACCATCAAAAGTAGGTAGGATGCTTAGCTGTGAGCCAACCCATCTGATAGACTTAGTAATTCTTGCACATTGATGTCCATGCAGCTCATAAAGTCTATTCTGCCAATTCTCTAGGCCTTCATTTGAATCAGTCATGCAAGAATTGTCACACTTCCAATCCATTATACCTTCAGCAGTAGGGTTAACATAGTCTTCTTCTTTAGCTGTGATGTTGTAAATATGATCTAGAACATCCTGATCTTCATCTCTGACCTGCTCTGTATACCTTTATCCTTGAGAAGGGTCCAATGGTACTATGACTCTCAAGCCTTTTCCTCCAAAAGTCATCTGTTTGTTCTTAAGGTTGATTACTGCATGATTGTCTAGTGCCCATTCAATTCCTAGCAATGTTGGATAAGGGTTTCTATTATAAATTATTTCAATGACTTCAAAATCTGCTAAGGTACTGACTCCATCAATGTCCACTGGTACACTAGGGAATCTTCCCATGGGCACAATCTTCTGCTGATTAGCTAATCTCAACTGTATAGGGGACCATTCAAGTGTAGGTCTTCCCATTTGTTCCCATGTCTTCCTAGTTAGGACATTCACTTATGATCCCAGGTCTAAAATGATATCAGTCATGTCATAATCTCCTATCTGAGCATGCAATCTCATTTCTCTTCCAGTCCTTCTAACTCTATTAATATTTTTCCCTCTATCAGAGCTTCACTGAGGTTCGCAAGACTGAATAACTTTCTGTAACTCATTCAAAGCGATCTGGTTTCTTAATAGCTTCATACAACTCTCTAAAAATGATGTTAGTGTACTTACTTGATCCGGCGAAGCTTCTTGAAACTGTAACTGTTGTTGATGCTGTTGCATAGTTGATACTAATGTTCTTGGATCAGCAAAGTCTTTTTTAGCTTCCATAAATGTTCCTTTTTCTCTTCCAACATAGAAGGCTAGGATTTTCTCTGGGGTCTTATGGACCCAAGCCTCGTCAGGTTGTTTCTCCTTATTCTGCACTTGCGTCGTAGCTCCACTCCTTGTAACAACGTTAATGGTTGGGAAATGTATTTTCTTGACAACAATCATATGAACATTCTGAGTAGGAGCACCATTTCTTTCTTGTATCTTGTCTATCAACTGTGGGAATTGCTTAATCACATGATCGACTGCTCTACAATATCGACATGTTGTAGTTGGGTTCTAACAATCTCTTGATACATGTCCGGCCTGATTACAGTTATAGAAAATAACCTGGAATCGACCTCTTCTAGGCATACCACCATGACCATGGCCTTTGAAATTACCTCGACCTGATGTACTACCATGGTAACCATATCCATCATTGCCTTGTGCATCAGGTTGTACCCTATAAGCATCATAGGTTCGCTCTCTCATGAGGTCAAAGCTCCGACACTCATCTTCGTTGTGTTCAACTGACTTACAGAACTTGCAGTAGGGATTCTTAGGTACTTGAACATATCTTTGCAGTAGGTAGCAATTTTCAGATCGATGTTGGCCAGTTGTTCTATAGATCTCACAATATAGGACATTAGGGTTAAACGAGTTCGGTGCACCAGTATTTAAATAATTTCTTAATGTAGGACACTGTTCTTTGTCATGACCTTCTATCTTACATCGTGTACACCAAACCTCTCCGCAAATAGCTTTCCCTTTTTTCAAGTCGCGAAGCTCCAAAGCCATTTCTGCCAACTGTGCTTGTATTTGAGCTATTCTAGAATTATCTCCAATAGGAGTTGTTTCAAGTTTCATGGCAATTTCCAATGCCTCTTGCTGATCAACAACCTTCTGTTGCATAAGTGGAGTCCTGATATGAGGCAATAGTGCTATGATGAACCATTCTTTATGCTTTTCTGGTCCAATAGTGAAACTAACTTGATCCAACAGAACCTTGAACCTCTGATCAAAGTCCCAAAGTGATTCACCTCGCTTCTACTAAATTTCTTTCAGTTCATTTATAGACTGTGATTCTGATTTAAGCTTCTTGAATTCTTTGATCATTTCTTTTTTAATATCATCCAAGACATAGTTTTGAGTACTGGAATTCTTCATAAACCAGGTCAAATATCGGTCTCTGAAAGAAGTGACCAGCTACGCTGTTCTTGTATTTTGATCCATAATATTCTTAGTAGTACAAACAGCTTCGCATAAGAACCAAAACTGCTCTGGATCCTCTAATCCAGTTCCTTTAAAAATTGGGAGCTTGATATCATCATTCATATGGCCCATAGTGGATCGAGGCGGGGGGAGGAGTGGGAGGAGGAGGAGGAAAACGAGTAACAGGAGGACGGAAACTTTCTGAGGCAGACTGAACTGTGACAAGACTACTCGGGCTAGGGTTACTTTTAGACTACGAAGGGTTCTCAGGGATAACAGATCTACGCTGTGGAGTTATAGGAGGGTTTCTTCAGATTCAGACTCTTCCAGGCTTAAAGAGGTATAATCAGTATTCTGGCCTAGGGTAAAGGATCCAAAAGTTCTCTTGTATATTTTACCATTGCGAAGAAAACCACTTTGCTCATCGAAGTCACTTTCGCTTTTAAACATAGGTTAGTAGCAATAAATCTAGCAATCTGATTCGATAAGCAATATGCATTTCTTAGCCAAGAGCATTTTAATTTTCAAACTTAATGAATTCAGGTACTTACCCCTTGGTCCTTTGAAAAATTGTCTTTCTGCTTCGCTGAAAGAAGTATGTGTGTTGATGGCGAACTCTGTCACAAATGCTTCAACGGTTCGCGTTGTCCAGAAGTCAACAGCTCTTGATACCGCATTGTTCACTCTTTTCAACAACTTAATTATTTTCGGGGTCTAGGCAGGAGACTGATCTTCTTGGAAGTTTGTGCTTCTTTCTGTCAACCTGGATAACCACTGGTGCAATTCTATGTGGATACTACCAAATAAAATTTCATAAATATCAGAAAAAACGTACCTTTGCAAGAAGTTGTCTGAGCTACGATGAGGATCCTTATTTTCTTGTTCAACAAATTTCAGATAAGTATCTTCAATCCAGTCACTGATTTCTTTTACTGAGGGTCTCCAAAACATGTCCCTCTAGGTACGACATAGATCCTTCTTGAAGCAGATACTGGTTCAATCGAAAATGGAACCAATTTGTTGGCTGCTTAGGGCAGACCCGGGTTCTTATACTTTTATTTACCAACCAACAAAGAGACCCACAGTGTTGGCCCTTTCGGAAACAACCTGCGAACAGGTTGCAGACTCACCCAAAACAACTATGGGGTGTTGCAGAATCTGGTTTCTACAGGCAAAAGAGGGATATTACTGTACCTTTAGCCTTAACAAAGTATACTTATACAATACAGAGCTTCGACATTCACCTAAATAGCTTTACAGTTTAAATAAATAGACAGTTACTTGCTTAACCCTTAACTGGGAATTCACAATGAAGTTAATACTTGACAATATATCTTACTTATCATTCTCCTACTTATCAAATGCATAAAACATAACAGCACAAAACAAAAAGGAACCACCACAACACAGGATATAGGTGGTTCACCCCCAGTGTAGGGGCTACATCCACAGAACTGCATTTATATTCAACTCTTTACAAACCACACAGTTCTGATTTGTGCACTCAGCTGCAAATCTCTGCACACTCAGCTGCAGATATTCTCAACAACCCAAAACTGTGCACTCAGCTGCAGACCCTTTCTTCCAAAACCCTTTGCGCACTCAGCTGCAGAGGTCGTCCACACACACAGCTGGGACTTAACCTTAACAAAACCCTCTACGCACTCAGCTACAGAGGTCATCCACGCACACAGCTGGGACTTAACCTTAAACCCAAAAATAGGCCTTAGCTTATTCACATCAAATTATCATCATATAAAGACCTTCGAAAAAGCTCTTTCTCCTTTACATAAGTGCCTATTTATACTAGTGCACTATTACAATACCATGTGTTTAAACCATGGGCTTAAACCATGTGTAGAAACATGTTTTATTTTTATGTAACATGATCGTGTTTTTAAAAAATAGGATTGCATCTAAACGATCCCTCATCTTCTTGCACTGACCTTTAATACATGATTGCTTGACATATTCTATTTCTTTTGCAGCTTGAGTAGTTGCATCTATTCTTTGTGCCAGGACTTCTAGAGGTGTGATGGGTGTCCTTTTCTCCTATAACTGAACTACTTTTTCATAAGGTTCATCACTAATTCCTCTAACTATGTTATTTTGGCATCGAGGGCCATGTCCGGTGTTATTCCCTCTTCTTCAAAGCTGGTACAAGCCATGGAGACTGCTTTACTTATTCTCTGGTAGTTACCATCCAACTCTAGTTTCTTTTGTTCAGCCTCTTGAATTTCAATTTTTAGTGTCCTGATGTCTTGTTGTGCAACCTTTACCTTTGTAGATAGGTGGTTCTCGTGCAACCTTATTTAGGGATTAACTTCATTATAGAAAGCGTACACTTCATTCATATGCATAGCTGAAAAATATATAAAAAGTTGGTTAGTATCCTGAAAATCAAGATTAGATTTTGGCCTACCACACTTAACATCAGCCTTAGAGACATGTACCATTATCGAAAAGGTTGTCATAGAGGCCACATTTGCTCCATTCATGATGTTTTGGATGGATATTGCGAGTCCGCTATTGCACTTAGACTATCAACATCAATCTTAACTTATTCCATTGTTTTACAGAGAACCTTAAGAAGGTCAGTGACTGTACCTGGAAGTTCCTCTTGTCATTCTTCTATAGACTTGAAAATTGATTGCGTTGCTTCGGTGATTAATTTAGTCATGGGTTGCATATCATCAATATCCAAGCTAATAGTGTTTTCATTTAGGTCAACTTTCATCTTCTTCTTTGTTCTTCTTGGATGCACTTGTTCTTCCTGAGGTTTCCCCTCCTCATGTTCTGATTTTGGCTTGGTTGGTATTGAGGGGGTGTGAATTTTGTCAGAAATTAAATCCTTCAGGTGGTCTTATTCTTCATTTTCCTCTTCTTCTTGGTATTTGCGATCTTGTTGTTGGATTTGTTCTTCAGATATTGGAACACGCCATTCTATTGGACACTGATTAATAATTTCTTGGACCTCTTCCTGGGTCGTGATAAACTTGGCTTGTATCTTCGGCTACTGCGGCTATTGTCATGCCTATATGTAAACATTGTGTGGACCAACATCAAACTTAACAATGGAGCGAAATTGTTGGACTATGGCAGCATCTAGCCTAGACATGCTCCTTATCTGATGTTGTATAGACTCCGCATGCATAAAGAATTCAATATTGCTCGCTTGCTGTCATGATTTTTGCTTCTTTGGTACTAGAGGTTCTAATACTTGGCCACTTGACACAGTACCTTCATATTAGCCCCTTGATAGTGTTCTAGTTTAGATCATGCAATGAATGAGATTAAAATTAACATCCATGAATAGTGGAATGTCCAGTCCCTTTCTTGAGTATCAATGACGTCTTGAACAAGCTCATTCAACAAGAACTGACACCAATTGATCTGAGTTCCTTCCGCATAGAGGCCTTCAAGTGCAATTTCTCCTATCATACATTATTCTGGACACATTTTACAGAGTAACTTGGATTCTATTACTTTAACAACAAAGATAACAATGGGGTTATTAATCGTATGAATCAAAACCCCTCTTGTACTTCTTTGTACACCAAAGTTTTCTTTCATCCGCTTATCTGGTAGGTCCATGTGATGGAAGCGATGAGGTCAATAGTCATGTGATGGAATCAATGATCTCAACAGTCATGTGATGGAAGCAATGGACCAGTTATACTATGAAACGAGAACTTTATACTAAGAACGAGAACTCTAGGGATAAAAAAGATGATTTTTGCAAAAAAAACACCAAAAGCACCCTCAAATAGAAAAGTGTTGATACCAGTATACATGTTTTTTTTTCGGGGTAAAAAATAGAGCCATGGCCTAAAATTCCCATACTGTTGCTTAATAAAACTTTAAAATCAACCCCTAAATTGGAAAAAAAAATTCTCCAAAAGATAAATTACAACTTTTTTGAAACTTGCATATTAAACAAACAAAAATATTTCATAAATAATTTCACCACTCTAACCATATATAATCAAAGAAATTATGATGTGATTCATAATGAAAGCATATATTAGACCATTCAAGAACAAATGATTCATATAAATATTCAAAATCTCCTTCAGAGTTTCCATTACAAATGTCTCGTTTTCCTTCGCCTTCAGAGTTTCATATAAATATTCAAAATATTATCCTCCCTTCCCCTCTATTAGAGGAATTTTGGGGTCTAAAATGGGCCTCCTAAGGAAAATAATAAAATAATAGTTAAAATAATAAAATAATAATTAAAATAATAAAATAATATTGATTAATTTAGGAGGAAGAAAGAAAAAAACTACTTTTTGTGTTCGTATTTTCGACATATCTCCCTGTGTTTTTACTCAAATTTTGATCAGGAGAGCTCATTGGATATGTAATTTGATTCCGCATCCAACGAGTACCCACACTGCATACTTTTGATGGACCCCGCTACCCCAAAAACAAGAAATACCTGAAAAAACATGATGATGACATCATCATCATGTTTTTTCAGGTATTTCTTGTTTTTGGGGTAGCGGGGTCCGTCAAAAGTATGCAGTGTGGGTACTCGTTGGATTTGGAATCAAATTCCACATCCAACGAGCTCTCCCGATTGAAATTTGAGTAAAAACACAATGAGATATGTCGAAAATACGAACAAAAAAAGTAGTTTTTTTTAATGACAAATATGTCAATTCAACCATTATGGTTGAATTATTTTATTGAAATTCTATTGGTTCTTGAATTCCAACTCACAAAAACGTATTTTGGTACGTTTTCTTATAAGGCCCATTTTAGACCCCAAATTTCCTCTAATGCATCCTCCTCCCCCTCCCCCTTCCACCTCCTCTATCATCGTATTAAGGGGAGCGTCACTCCCTTGGGTGCTAAAGGGATGCCGCTCACTGGCGATGCAATTATCAAAATCACGCCGCCAATGAGGGATGACCCTTTGGCTCCCAAGGGAGTGGTGCTCCCCTTATTGCAACGAGGGAGAAGGTTGAAGGGGGAGGCGGAGGGGGAGGAGGGTGGAGGGGAGTGGAGAGGGGGGAAGGAATGGAGGACGGATGAGGTGGAGAAAGAGGGGGGAGTCTCCTAGGGAAACCCATGATGACTCGGTAAATAAAAATGCTTTATATTATATTGTTTTATCTACTAGCACAACCACAAGTAAAGTGGTCGGTAAATGTCTCTAAGCGCAACAAACCACTTAGTTTTGTCAAGATATTTGACTGTTAAACAAAGTCTGAAATATATAATTTTATATCTATTATTCATACCATATTCTTAGAGCTAATATAAACACAAAACAAATACTATTTAATAATTAATAAAACTAAAAATCCGTCTTCTACAAATAATAATATTATTTTATTCTCTAAATATATAACTTACTCATGATATTGTTTTATTTTATTATCTTGACAAAACAAAAATATTGTTTTATAATAATATAATATTTTAGTATCTAAATATGTAACTTATTAATAATATTTTTTTTTTAGCAAAGCAAAAATATTGTTTTATTTTATTCTATGGAAAAAAAAGAATAGTGTTTTATTTAATTCTCTAAACAAAAACAAGAATAACTTACTAATGCTAAAAATATATCCTTATTCTTTATAATATTATAAAAAACTCAATTTAATGAGTTAGGTCAAATGAATATGTTAGGTTAAGTGAATCACATTGGAAATTTTTTATTAAAAATGTAATGCATTGAACATTTTTAAATAAATAAATTGAAAATTCTATAAAATTTATATCATTATTAAAATCGCAATTTAATGAGTTATGTCAAATGAATAGGTTATGTCAAATGAATAGGTTATGAGTGAATGAGTGAATCACATTGAAATTTTTTTATTAAAAATATAATACATTAAATATTTTTTAATAAATAAATTGAAAATTTTAAAGAAATATAATTTTATTTGATATTAAATTTTATAAAATTTACCCTTCTAATGTGCAGAGTATATAAAGTTGCTGCATACAATAAAATTAAAAGAGTAAAGCCAAGCTGAATCTCTAGTCTCTGAGGGTAAGCTCCTTAGTAGCCCGACCAACGTGAGTAGCCCTAGGGAATAGGGCACCCTAAATTATTACGAATGTGACCTACAACTTATTCTTTGGCGGGTAAGTGAGAGGAAACCCCTTCTTAGGTCTTTAGATTAATTTCACGTACCTTACCCTCACCCACTCCCTGCCTTAGCTTCGGGTAGCTTTGGAGGGTATCAATAATTAGTTAGGTCCCTCCTCGGCACTCCCTGATAAATATAATTCGGCTATAACTCCCTTACATCTGAAGGAACCCATGCAAGAAGGTCATCCGGTGTCCTTCGAAATCTAGAAACTTAATGAGACGGAACAACGTTTTACTGTTCATGAAAAGGAGATGACTGATGTAGTACATTGCTTGCGGATTTGGAGACATTATCTATTGCATGGGAAGTTTGAAATCTAAACAGATAATGTTGCAATGAGCTACTTTGATACTCAAAAGAAACTTAGGCCAAAACAAGCCTGATGGCAAGTTGGTAGAGTTTGATTGTACTTTGAAATATAAAGTGGGCAAGATCAATGTAGTGGCTGAAACTCACATTTTTATTCCAATGGTTCAGTGTTCGCCATTGGTACAGGTTGAAGGTGATATCTTTCAACAGACATTCACAATATGCTCCTCTCAACGCCCTTCCACCTCCATTCTCGGCCTTCTCCATGGTTGCAATAGGGTAGCGCCACTCCTTGGCAGCCAACGAGCCGCTCCTCACTGGTGGCGCGATTCTGAGAATCGTGCCGCCAGTGAGGGGCGGCTCGTTGGCTTCCAAGGAGTGGTGCTACCCTATTGCAACCGTGGAGGAGGTGGAAGGGGGAGGCGGAGCTTCACTTTCCACCTCCACCCATGGCCTCCTCTGCGGTTGCAATAGGGGAGCACTTCTCCTTGCAGCCAATGAGCCGCCCCTTACAGGCAGCGCGATTCTCAGAATCGCGCCGCCTGTAAGGGGCAGCTCATTGGCTTCCAAGGAGTGGCGCTCCCATATTGAAACCATGGAGAAGGTGGAAGGGGACGCAAAGCTACACAGCCAAAAGCTTGCAGATATCATGGTATAGCAGTATGAATGATTAAGTTTTAACACACAAGCTCTAAATAGTTTCTGGATTTGAAGATTATTACTTTCGAAGTTCTTGGAACTATTGACAATTTATATCATGAACAGTGTTAGGAAACCATGACTACCAAGGAGATGCATTGGTTCAGCTCAGTCCTACTCTAAGAAGGCGAGATCCTCGATGGAACTGCGAAAGGTCTTTCGTTCTCAAGTACAACATTTTCCCAAATAAGTCTGCAAAATTTGAAGGTGTCAATGAAATCGCAGTGATTGGATTTTTTTATTTTTAGATTTGCTGTTGTGGGTATTGTGCTAATAAACCAACAAAATAATTATTGTCTTTTTCCAAAACAAAGATAGGTACTTATGCTCTGGTTTAACACATGTATTTGCTGTCAAATTGTGCTTCCATAGATTTCTTTTTGTGGACACAACCCCTTTTGTTGATTTGTATTGGAAGCCAAGTCACCAAAAATATGACTGGAGAGGAGTTATTCCTCGAGAAAAGTATTTGAAGAAACAATTATAGGTATTTCACACCAATTCAATTGAACATGTTTTCTATTTAGTCAGGTTTCTCAGTGATACTTTTTGTCAAGTTTTAGGTTCCAATTTTGCAAGTTTTCTAAAAGATATAGATATTTTCTAGGATGATCTTCACTTGTTACTTATTAGCCTTACTGTTAAATTAATTTTGGGCTATCTACCTATTAAAAAGAATGAAAGAATGGTTTAAGAGCTTTAATTTCAGCTTTACTCAAATAAATTAGGCTCTATTGATAAATTGTTACTTAACCTCTACTATTAACTTATCAAAACTGTAATCAACTTTAAAAAAGGAAATTTTGAGTGAGTTACCCAATGACCTTCTATACAAATAAAGTTATAATAAAATAAAGTAGAAAATTAAATATATTACGTTATGTACTATGACCTAAACCCTAGCACCATCATTCTAGACTGGAATATCTTAAAGTTATGTACTATGAGCCATGACTTACAAAATAAAGTAGAAAATTAAATATATGAATCTTTTTAAATGAATATTCAATTTAGAAAATAGAATACTCAACGAAAGGAGTTTAATGGTTATGGGGTGATGGTAGTTTCCCTTGGAGAACTTCGTTTTCTATAATTATTGATTAAAGTATATTTCATAAATAAGTTGTTTTGGTCACTTAAGATAGAGACTCCACCAATTAAGTTGTATATTTTTAAAGTTAAAAAAAAAGGTTTTATGGTTTTATAATGAATTGATTCAATGAAGAAAGGCATCACATGCTTTCTTCACTTCCATATTAATTCTAAAATAAATAGGTACATTGAGTATGAAATAGGTAAGGAAATTAAATGTGTGATAGGAAGGTATGAGTAATTATTATATAGGAGAAACAGACCTTAAATTTAATTATGTAAATTTTTTTATTATTATCATTGATAGCGACATTTAAAGCATACAAAATTCTTGCATGATTTGTTGAATGCATGAAATAAAAATGGATAGTATGTTATCATAGAAATGTGAGCAAGAGATTATCATTGCATAAATTGTTGAGTTTATGTTGGGAATTTTATGAATATTTGTACATGGACATGATTAAGTATACATGGATATGTTTGACAATTTAATTATGACGTTTGTATCAAATTGATTTAAAAATGTTTGTTATATATATAGATTATGTAAATAAATGAGAGATTATCAAGGGTCACCTAAAGGAGTAGAAACAATATGAAAGTTGTTATATATACCCATTATGTTTTTTAATACTTATAAAGTTAAGTATATATATATATAAGATTTCCTAGGATGACCTAAGGTATTGAAAATTATGGGGGGTAGTGTTTAAATATTCATTATGTTATATATGGTTCAAAATTTTATATATCCATTGTGTTTATTAAATGGATTGTGCAAAGTTTAAATAGTTTTTGTGGAAGGATAATGCAATATATAGTATGACTATATATACATGAGATTCACACCAAAGTAAATGATTTTGAGAATCACACCGCCAGTGAGGGGTGGCCCTTTGGTGCTCAAAAGGAGCGACGCTCCCCTTGATGCGATGATGGAGGAGGTGGAAGGAGGAGGCAAAGCGGGAGGAAGGTGGAGGGGAAGGGAGGCGAAGGTGATGGAGGGTTTAAGGGGGTTTTGTTTTTTTAAATAAAATGTTAAATTTGACAACTTTTTGATAAGATATATTAGTACTGGTTTGAATTTCAAACTTTATTTTAGAAATAAAATTTCTATATATATTGTTTTTAATATGTCATTTACAAATATATGCTATCGTTTTTCATGAATTTATGTGAACCATAACATTTTGGAATATAGTATGAAATAGTATCATTTTTATACAAAAATTCTATGAAAATCCGTTGAAAATGGTTGTAAATGTCTTTATTTTCTAGAATTTCTTAGAATTTTGTCAATGAAAAAGTCTTAATATTCCTATAAAAATGTCTTATTTTAAAGAAAAAATTGCAAAATGTATATGTTTTTCAATATAACTTTCTTTTAAGTGTATGTTATTTTGTTAAATGTCTAAAAAACACACTTGAAAATAGAAAGTAATAATATTTTATGACCAATATGATTCAAATGCCCAAAAAATGCCTTAAAATGAAAATGTGTGATACTGGTATCAACCATTTTTTAAATGGAGGTAAAAATAGCTCCTAAAATTAGGAGGGAGAAAAATGAGAACTGTGTCGAGTTCTCGTTTCATAGTATAAGTGGTTAATGAGCTCAATAGTCATGGGTATAGGTTTTCCTAACCAGAGAAACCCATTGTGGAAAAGTAGAAGTAACTCCTTAACATAGATGTTAATTTATGTATCGTTCCCAAAATGTGGCATATAAAGCAATGATAATATGCCATACTTCTCCATTTTTTTAGCCAATTCATTTGCACCATATATCCTCTAGTGTGTCTTGCACAATGTCCATATACTTATTGTGGTCTAAGGCTGGTTGTGTCTTGGTGTCATGATCACCATAAAATAACCTTTGCACTTTGGGTAGAATATATTTTACTACCTTCATACCCTTTGGTACTAGAGGCACTATCAACGTAGTCTTTCCATTCTTCGGGAATATTGCAAATTATGGTGCATTTCTACATCGGGGTGGGAGATATTCTTGTAACAATTTTTTTATCACAAAATCCCATGCTGGTGGGGTTTCCTCTAAGGGTGTTATTGCTCTTCCCTTCTGCTTTTTAGTGCTAGTGCGTTTCTACTACTGAGTCTCTGGTGGTCTTGGTCCTTCCTTTCGAATCCATTTAGTGGCCTTTGACTAGACTTCGAGAGTAGTTTGCTCATTAACAGGTCCCCTTGGTAGTGGGATATACCTAGCAGTATCTTACATTCTGGGGGTGGGTGATACATACTTGGATGTAACTATGCTTCTGCTAGAGACAAAGATGACCATACTATAACCTCACTAGTCCATTGCTCAGGGGTTGACACAATAACACCATTTTTCTTTGTTATGGAAGGAAAAAATTCAGGGTAGTGAGGCTTGATAAATACCCAAACTGATGCTAGACATTCTTCTCATGCACAATTAAATTTTCCAAAAGGAATCCATCCTTTCTCCACATGGGCATATTGCGACTCTTAGATAAAATCGTTTTGCATTATACCACTAATGTCTTATCACTGAATTGGTAGTTATTTTTAACAAAAGGGTTGGTATTCAAAACTCTTTCTATAATTCTCTCCCCCCCCCCTTTTTTTATGTCTTATCTAACATGCTGTAGTGTATTTTCACACGTGCAATCTCTTCCACTTTGCACATTCCTTCTGACACATGGACATTATGGCAGCTGGGTCACTATCTGTCGGATCCTTTGTGATATTATACCATGCCTTGTAGTTATGTATATTTATGTTGCATTGATGGAGTTCAGTGTCCACAATGGTTATCTCTTCAAATATCTTCTCCTTTATTACCTATAGCGAAGCATCGACTGTTGGATGTTTGCTTGTAAATTCAAATGTCTCGGTAAATTTTATATCTAAGCTTTCCCATTCAATGGTTCCTCTTCACACATACTCTGAGGTGTACCAACTTCTTGGAACCATTGCCAAGGTGTGGATGAATTGGTGAACCCATTCGTGTCGCGATTGTGCTTTCCAAACTGTGGGACATTTCTCAATGTGTTTTCGAGGATCTGACAATCTTGTATATTTTTTAGCAGCATAACTAATCTCCATTATTCTTCTACATTGTGACCATTAAGAGATAGATTGTTTATGTGTACCCCACCATCTAGCCGGAATAGCTTTCAGCACATAATCCAAAGCAGAAAATCGATGTGATTTTGTGACCTTTCCTTCGAATTATTCCAAGAAGGATGGAAGGTTAGGAAATCTTTCAGATGTAGGGAACGCGCTGGCTTCAACACCTACCTTGCAAAAAAATCTTGTGATTCTCACACATTTGCACATGGAAACTTCATGGATCATGTTTTGCCAATTTTCCAAAGCATCTTCTAAGTTGGACGTGCACGAACTTACACTCCTCCATCTTAGGTTTTGATCAGCTCTGGGATTAATATAGCATTCCTTCGAATACATGATGTTGTACATCTAGAACACATATTTTTCTTGCCCTTTTTTATGCACATGCTTGACATATCATTGCCCTGTAAGTGGATCAATGGGTGCAACCACTCTTATTTAAGAATCTTCGAAAGACAAGATCCTTTTCTTGAAGTATATGATAGTTTGGTTGTGTTGCCCAATCAATTGCTAGAAGAAGAAGATATGTGTTTGTGTCATTGATAATTTCAATAAATTTGAAGTCACCATATTTTTTTAAGCTCTCAAATTCCAAAGTTACTTGGGATAGTCTACCAATTGGTAGGACATTTGACTAGTTTGCAAGCCTTAGCTGAATAGGATAAAAATCCAATCGCAGCTTGTCCATGCTGTCCCATGTCTATCTTGTCAATATATTGACATTCGAGCCCAATTCTAGTATGCTATAGTCCATATCATAATCTCCTATCTCTACAGTCATTGACAGTTCTCATCCTATCTTCACTTTTATCCTGATATGATTGACTCTTTTCTCAAGTCGCATGTATTCTTTGTTGTCTTCTATGAATGCTATCAATTATATGATGCATCTTTATCATGGATTAGTGCTAAAAAAAAATTGAAAAATTCTTTGAGCTTACTAACCCTTTTAGTGGGTGTCCTTTTGATTAGTTGTTCAAATATTTCGGGCATAGCTCTCACTTGTCCCAATGTCGAATGATGATTAGTATCAAAAACGTCTTGTCACCTATCCAAGAAGACTTCCTTCTCATATTGAACCTATGGTGGAGCTTTATTTTGAGTCATAGGTCACACATGCAGTTGCCCTTGCAGTGTATTTTGGCATGCTCCTGTCGCAACACCTCCTCGTGTGACTACAACAAGGTTGGGTTGTCTTGTTTCGACAGAAATCTATTGAATATTTGAATTGGGGTTGGATTAGGATTCCACACTGGGTTAGGGTTAACGACAGTTCTATTCTGCCACTTTTCAATAAGTTATGGACACTCTTCGACAATGTGATCAAATGCTTTACAATATGTACAATTTTTTGCAGGACTTTGACAATATCGAGATAAGTGTATTGGCTGCCCACAATTATAGCATACACCTTTGCCTCTTCCTAGACAAATTATCCTTTTTGTTGCTTTCCCCAACCTATAAAGTTCCCACGCCCCCTTTGCGGATGGTATTCTTGGTGTTGAGGATACTTATTCAAATGGTATTGTGGTTCAGGATATTGTTGTTGTTGAAACTGTGCAAGCTAGTACTGAGGTTGTGTTAGTTCAACTTGCATTTGTTCATCATTATTCATTAGGTATATAACCATGGTTTTCTATTGCAGCAACTAAAGTTCTTTGCAGTCCTTTTCATCATGACATACTGATCTACAAAAATGACAATACAGACTAGTGGGCACACTTACAATATTATGTAAGTACAGATATTCTTTGGACTTGTGACCTCTAGTCCAGCATACTCTACACCAAGGCATTCATCAGCTGTTTAATGGGTTCAACACTCTTGATGCAACATATTTCATCAACAGCAAGAAATTATCTTGATGGTTTCCATCTATTATGCATCTTGTACACCATAGTTTCTCCTGAACTTCCTTTCCTCTTTTAATGTCCTCGAGCTGCACCATAATATTGGCCAGCTGTGACTGAATTTGCATCATCCCTAAGACAATGTCTCCAATTGGTGAGGCTTCTAACTTAATTTCTATCTCCAGAGCCTCTTTCGATGACATGAGTTTCTGTTGCATCGATGACATTCATATATGTGGCAACAAGGAAGCAATGAACCATTCCTTGTGTTGCATATTCGACATTTGGAAACCCACTTTCGCCATTAATGTCTTAAATATCTGGTCAAAATCCCAAACATATTATGTTGGTAGTTTCTTGATCTCCTTGATCTCTATGATGCATTGGGACTCATACTTTAGTTTCTTAAATTTATCAATCAACCCTAGTTGAATCTCATTGAGTGTCTTTGGGACAACTCCTACTGGTACTATGGAAAAATTCATATACCAGTCTAGCGTACGACCTCGTAGCATCATGATTAGCTGTGCTTTATTTGTAGTATCATTTTGGATCTACCGTATAAGTCAGATAGTGTCACACAGAAACCAATGCTTCTTTGAGTCTTCCATCTCATTCCCATTGAATATTGGGATATTAATGTCAGTTCCAGCCATTGGATTGATCGATTTTGTATTGAATGCTAGTACAGTCGTAAAAAAAGTTGGACTAGTGGGACTTCCTTTTTCACTATTTACAACTTTAGAGCTAATCGTATTTACAGAAGTACTTGGAGATAGGTCTCCTGATATTACCTCTGGTACTGTAGGTGAGTTTTGTACATGTTCTTTTTATGGAGCTTCAGTCAACTCCTTAGACTCTTTGTCCCCTTCTCATATTGGTCGATATTCCTCTTCCTCGGCAAAAGAGACTTCGTCTAAGTATGATGCAAACTTGTAGCCTTCTTCTTCTTGCTATGTGCTACAAATCCCTCATCTGAACAGAGTTTTTCATCTTTTGTCGAACCTTAATCTTCTTCCATTTCTCAAAAATCCTGGTTCTAGTTCAGTTCCACTTTCTCCTAGGAACATCTCATTGTTGGATTTTGCTGAGACATAGCTACCCTTTGCTATTCAATCTATCATTCGTAGAATTCACTTTTCACATATAAGTAGTTTTATGAACATCTTCAAATATGAGATATATCGACTGTGCTCCTTGAAAAAAAATTTGGTCGGCCTCACTGTATGAGGTTATCGTATCAACAAGGAACTCAATGATATATCCTTCTATGATAATGTCTACCCAGAATTCCACATCCCTTGATATAGGGTTGTTGATCCTTTTTAGTCGCTCAATCAAGAACGAAGTTCACTCTTTCATTTCTCCTCCTTAAAAAATATTTTGTTCGGTTGCCAACTTAGACAACCACTCATACAATATGAAACAAAACTTAGAAAAAAAGCTCTCGTAAATGTCTGAATCGATGTACCAGCCCAACCAATCTGTTGGGTTCCACCGGGTTCCTTCACTTTCTTCTTGTGCAAACTATAGCTATTTGAAATCCACCCATTCTCGAATCTCCGATTTTGTGGGATGCCAGAACATATCCCTCACCACAACACTTTAGGGCCTCGGCAACAGAACAATTTGTTGGATTTTTATCCTCTTCCCTCTCCTGCTGGACCCAGCTTTAGCCCCTTATTAGTCAGCACAACAAAGCCCAAGATATCATCCTGAAGGAGTAGAGCCGAGCTGGCAGCACCTATGATAGAAATGTCATCTCATTGAAGATATATCAGTTTTATGGGTACCTTCTAGAACCATGTTTCCATAGTTTGTGTGGGAGGGTGTTCTAGGTCCTTGGCTCTGTGCCAAGGTTTCCAATGAAGACCAAGAAAGTGGATTGGTGATTTTCACATTATATATGAACATTGAACTATGATTCACCCTTATTTATGCAATCTTACGTAAACACATAGTGAACAGACATCACAAGAATATTCATTATTGTAATGAGGCATTCATACATTTATCTATTTATAACACAATAACCAATCAATCATTAATCATAGTAAGTATGTAGTTATCTAAGCTACTCAACATTCACACATATACACAACATGTAACGTGGAAACCCATCCGAACAAAAACCACAAGGTGCTCTTCATCTAGCATTGACATAAATAGATGCACCTTTTGTCTGTACATAAAGCTATAGACTCTGTTCAATATCTTATATTCTATATCTACATACTTCTCCTCTGTCCCATGCTCTTTTATCTTCTCTATATTTATCACTCTACTCTACTCCTACTTAGCGATCCACGCACAACTTGGATCGAATTGACCTTCTCTACCTGTATGCACACTCATCTGAAGAACCACTACTCTGATGCACTCAGCGATCCAGATTCATTAACCAAAAATATCTACCTCTATTCTAGCTGAAGTGTATTTTCCAAGAGTCGAGAGACGTACTCAAAATTGTTGTATTAACTAATCAGCTCAGAACCATATATCCAAAAACCATCTAAGCAATAACTAGCTAACCCATTTACAACTTGGGTTCTTCCTTTTATAGGATTATTAAAGACTCGATATAACTCCCATACATGCTTGTTTAGACTCAATACTTATTTGATATAAACTCTAATAGACTTAGCTTTAGTCGCTATCCGAACTGATTTACTATCTTCAGCCAATAGGATGTGTTTCCTATTCTAGCAATACATAACCAAAAAGGCGCTATCATCCTGACTTAGAAAAATAACTTCAAGCATGTGGTTTTCGCCATCTCTAGCCGATCTCATATGCATGATCGCTTAGGACTATTTCTTTCTTAGCATTATGTCTTACTGTCATTTTTTGGCTGTCACCTTATTTGCACACCTGCTTCTGTGAATATTCTTCCATGTCATCTCCTCTCTTTCTTTATCATTCTGTTGTATCTTACTAAACTGGCACAACTTCCTCATCCCGAGCCTTATCTTTCTCTTCCTACTTATCTTCCTTCTTTTGTCACAACATCCTTCTCTTTCCTTTGATTTTGTTCCTTCTGTCGCAACTCCTTATTCTTCTTCTTTACCCTCTTCTTCCATACTTAGGCAGAATTCTACATGAATTTTTCCCTTGTCCCGAGGCCCAACACCAATCAAGGTTTAAATAAGAAAAACCTATAATTCAAGAAGTTGTAGATAACATAGAGCACTAAGAAGTAGTCTCCAAATACTAAAGATGTCCAAAAACAAGATGAAACAACACGTAGATCAACATCACCATTAAAGGAGTTTTGATGAAGGAAAACTAATATGGGAACTTGAAAAAATTATTGAAACAAAGACCAAACAACACAACAGAATAAGGCTATTATTGATTATCTCATTAAATGTAAGAACTTACCAATTGCAGATTCATTGAAGGGGAAACAATGCCTTCATATAGATGCATCCACAACTACCCAAGCATTGAGAACAATGCTTGTCTGAAGGGGAGAGGCATGTTAAGCCTTAAATATTGGGAACAATTCCCCCTAGAGTGTGGCACATTACCCCTATATGGTGGTCTATTACATATTATTGATGTAGGCTAGGGTCTATTAGTAGTTATTGTACAATTTCATCTCCTATATATAGGAAGGAGATATTTTAATTTGAGTATGAATTGTATATTGTATTGTCTTAGGTATAAAGGACATTGTGTAAGAAGGTTCCTCCCTTGAAGAGGATTTATATTCATCTCTATTCTTCATTATTAAGGCACGGATTACTCCCTCTTCTGGTGTATTTTGTTATTTTTATGTTATTTTGGGTACTTCGTTGCATAACATTTTTGAATGTTGGAGAATGAAAATCCAAGAAGGCCCGAATTCCTCCATTAGAGAAAGAAATGTGTGAATAAAATGGGGTAGATCCTTTGAGATATGGGGAGTCTTTGGAGAGAGTGATAAATCCATTGAACAATCCCTAGAAAGTGTGACAATTGTTTCTTACTCCTTTCATACAATAACAATTCGATTTTGTTGATGATGGGCTATGGAGAAAGTCAAACCATATTGAATGAGGTAAATTTAATTTCAAGTATTGTAATTAAATGTCTATGATGGGAGTAATAGATCCAAATACATGAGTTGGATATAGATATGTGTGTGTGTGTGTGTGTGCACATGTGCAAAATATCCGTAGTGATGCACAGAACCAAATCCCCTATTACAAAGAAATGATATATGTATAAGTGGAGCATGAAATAGTAAGAGGAGGGGTTGTGTTCCCAACTCTTACTCTGTTTTATATTTTTCTTGGTTTATTTTGTTTTTCTTTGTATGAAATATGTACTATGAAGGAGGACATGGCATGGTTGCAATTTTTTATTGTAGAAGATTGTTGCTTGGTATATCATCTTTTCTTTCTAATTATTAGTTTTAGATCTTTTTGTGATAATAATTGAAGTGGATGCAGGCCTGGTAGATTTATTTTAATTAGTTATCTAAGAACATAGCATGACCTCTATAAGCTAGGGGCACAACCATGGCTGATTTGTTTTGTTTTCTCTATGAATTTGATACATAATGGTATTAATATTCATGTGTTAAGCTCGAGGTGAGAGATTTCAGGAAAGGTCATAGGCCAAATCCTTATTCACATTATGTGTGTGTGTGTGTGTGTGTGTGTGTGTACGTACACACACACACACACAAAAGCACATATATATAGCCGACAAGTAGACCATCAGACTTCCACGGTCGAGATCGAAGGTATGATAAAAAATCAACCTATTTCCATTTTGATTGATCTAGGTGCAAGTCTGAGTGATATATCACCTAGAATAGTTGAACTATTTAAATTAGTACTAAACAAGTTTGATAAGTCATGGATGGTACAATTAGCCACCAGTACTAAATGTAAAGTTACTAGTTTTGTTAAGAACTGTGAATTAGTAATGAACGATTTCATTACACATGCTGACTTGAATATTATGCCTTTAGGTTGCTATGATATGTTAATAGGAATGAATTGGCTAGAAAAACACAAAGTAATGTTAAACTGTTTTGACAAAACTTTTACTTGTACAAATGATACTAGAAACACTATAAAAGTAAAAGGAATTCCTAGGAAGGTTAGAATCAAAGAAATATCTGTGTTACAAATGAAAATACTAGTGAGAAAAGGATGTATAGTGTTCATTATCAATATAATGAATGATAATGATAACAAAACTAAGCTTAAACTACAAGACATACTAGTCTTAAAGGAGTTTGAAGACATCTTTCCGAAACAAGTCCCCGACCTTCCTCTGAAAAGAGACATTGACTTAACGATCGATCTCATATCTGGAGCGGTACCAGCATCAAAATATCCTTACTGAATGAGCATAAGAGAACTTATAGAGCTCAAATATCAACTAAAATAATTGATTTATAAAAAATATATTCATCCTAGTGTTCTCCTTGGGGAACACCAGTATTATTTCTGAAAAATAAAGATAGAACCTTAAGGTTGTGCATAGACTATAGACAACTGAATAAAATGACAATTAAGAACCAATACCCGCAACCCCATATTGGAGATCTATTCGATAAATATTGTGGAGAAACTATATTTTCAAAGATACACTTAAGGTCTACTTATCATCAAGTGAGAATAAAAGATGAGGACATCTTTAAAACGACATTTAGGACCCACTATGGTCACTACGAGTTTGTCATAATTCCTTTTGGGTTGAAAAACGCACCTGCTGCACTCATGTGCTTAACGAAAAACATATCAAGTAACTATATTGATAAGTTTGTGGTTGTATTCATAGATTATATACTAATATACTCGAAGAATGAACAAGAACATAAAGAACATTTGAAGATAATTCTGCAAGTACTAAGAGAACAACAATTATATGCGAAGTTCAGTAAATGTTATTTCTTTAAGGGTAAGATTCAATACCTTGAACATGTCATGTTCAAGGATGCAATCTCTGTCGACCAAAAAAAATCAAAGCCATCACTAAATGGCTGGTTCCTAAAAACGTAACCGACCTAAGATCATTTATGGGGATTACCGGATACTACCGGAAGTTCATCGAAGGATTTTGTAATATTTCCTACCCCATAAATTCATTGCAGAAGAAAGGTAAAAAGTTTGAGTGGACTGAAAAATGTATGGAAAGCTTTAATAAACTAAGAAACCTACTAACTACTTCCATGATCCTAAATATTGTTGATCCTTTAAAGGACTTTGTCATATGTATCGATGCTTGCAAAGAAGGATTAGGCAGGATTTTAATACAAGAAAATTATGTCGTGGCATACAAATATAGAGAATTAAAGGAACATGAAAATAATTATGCTACGCATGATTTGAAACTTGATTCAATAATTCATGTCTTAAAATGTGATGACATTACCTAATTGGAAGGAAATTTGTTCTTATGCGACATAGCATTAGCCTTAAATATTTATTCGATCAACAAAATTTAAATGCTAGAAAAACAAGATGGTTTTCCTTCTTAAGTGAATATGATTTTGAAATCAAACACATAAAGAGAAAGGAAAACAAAGTTGCATACGCCCTGATTCGTCACGCAAATTTATTATTTGCAAACAATAGCTATGAATCTGATTTGGAAAATTAGATGATAAGTGTGGAAAATATCGATAAAGAATATCAAATTATAAAAGAAAAGACTGCTAAAAATTATCAAATAAAGTAAAAACAGATTTCATCCTAAATAAACAAGGAATGTTGCTGCATAAAAATAGGATATACATACCAAACATAGCAGAATTCAAGCTTACAATTATGAATGAGGTACATAAACGATCATATTCAGGACATCCTAGATACTAGAAGATGGTCACCATGATCAAAAAAGATTTCTTTTAGACAAACATGAAGAAAGAAGTGCCATAATACTTAGCTTGATGAATAGAATTCCAACAAGTTAGGGAAAAACAATAACATCTAGCAACACTGCTGCAACCATTACCCATTCTGGAATGGAAGTGGGAAAATTTCTAGTATGGATTTTATAATAGGCCTAACGAAGAATTTATGATAGCATGATTCAATCATGGTTGTATTTGATAAATGAAGTAAGGATGCTCATTTTATTTCTATTAAATCTACCTATAAAGTTGTTAACATTGCATATATTTTCATGAAAGAGATATTCAAGTTACATGGTGTACCAAAAGTAATTGTCTCATATAGAGACACAAAATTTACAGGTAACCTCTGGAAATGTTAGCCAAAAAAATCCCTCAGTAAGCTCTACATGACCTACACCACCTACAGACATCCATTACACTACCATAATTTGACCCCCACACCCTTGTAAAGGCCCAAAAACCTGAAAAGGGGATTAAAACCCCCTAAAAAGAGCCAAAATAGCTCTCATAGGGGCTAAAACCTCCAAAAGAGGGTTAAAACCCCCAAAGGAGCTAAGAATTGGGCGAAAGGGGCTTAAAGCCCAAAAATGGGGCTAAATCCCTAACCAGGGGCTTAAAACCCTAAAATCTCAAGAAAAAACTATAAAAAGAGGGGTGGGGGTCACTCCCAAAACACTCCTTCTCTCCCTATCGTTATGTTTCCCATGTGAGTGCCTTGAAACCCTTTGTCTCTCAAGTAATTCACCCTACCTCTCCTCCATTGCTCCACAAGCCAAGTCTCCATCCCATAGAAACAGGTGCTTCCAAAGATAGGGCATGGTGGCCCTTTTCCACCAAGACTGAAGGTATAACTCTGTTTTATTTCATTTTCATTCTAGTTTTCTAAATTATTTTGTTTGCAGGATTGTTTTCTAACGGTTTGTTGTAGGTTTTCCCTTGATTTCTTGTAGCCATCTTTTGGTTTCTAACCATTTCCTGCATGGTTTTCATATCTTAGCTCTAACATTTCTTTGCAAGTTCTTTCACATACAGGAACCCTACCCTTCCATCCAATAGATGGAAGGTAGTCATTCCTTCCTGTAGCTAGGGTGAAATCCCTACTACAAATTTGGTGACCATACAAGGTCGATCCCACAGGGTCTTTGAATTGTTTTTTTTCAAGTTTCAATTTTTATTTCTGCTTTCTTAACCTATTTTCAGTTTATCTTAAATCTAGTTTAGATCTTCATTTTTCTGTATTTAAGTTCATATCCGACCCTCCTTAAGGCCAAACCGAGCTCGTTCAACCATAGTACAAGTTACTGTGGGCTGTTCCCAGCTCAGGTTAAAAAAAATTCAAGTTTCTGGACCAGGTCGCTCTTATCGGGCTGAAAGGGGCTACCATGTCACTCATTCATGCCCAAAAGGTGTGACTTTCATCTCAGGCAGAAGATATCTCCCATTTTCAGTTTCTGAGCGACCCCGTCACCTGATTTTGGGAAAATTTGGTGACCCCCTCGCCACATTTGCCCCGAAAAGGGTGATATGTCTCTCAGATTCGATTTTTTAAGCTATCTGGACTGTTAGTTTTGCTCAACCGTATCTATGGGTAAAAGCATGGTAATGTGTCTCACTTTGTGGCAAGAAAATTTGTTCTTTTTTTATATATTTATTTAAAATATTTATTATAAAAAATTAAAAATGTGCTTTAAAAAAATTTTAAAAATAAATTTAACAATCACTTGTATATTATTTCCATATCCATATGAAAAAATATTGATTTTGATGTCTTCAAATGATAGTTTTTTGGGTCATACTTTTGCATACACATAAAACTTATTATTTATATTGATAATTCGATCATAATTAAAATATATCATAAAATAAAATTAAAAAATATGTACAACAATCTTAAATGTGTCTATAAAAAACTTGTTAAAAAAATTGGAATTAAAAAAGTAAATGAAGGTAGATATGGGGGATCGCGGTTTTGTGAGTACTTATGAGATGCCTGAAATAATTATAAATGACCTCAAAATAAAATGAAATAAATAAGATAAAATTATTTTTTTTAATTTAAAAAAAATACCATATAAAAGCTCATTCATACGGAAATTTTTGTTTCATTACGTTGTTATCTAATTCTTGATGGATTTGTAGATTTCTAAACAAATAATTTTAGTTCATAAATTTCATCGCCCCAAAATGGGAAAAAGTTAGACACATTACCATGCTTAAAAAATAGATGTAACTGAAGCATTATCTACATAAATCAATGATATATTTAACTGGTTATTTATATAATGAATCTATTTTAAGGCTTGAATAAATTACTGTAGGTTAAATTTCAAAGAGCTGTGATCGACATATTTTTAGAAATAGTTAATGATAGTATGGAAATTTTTATGGATGACTTTACTCCTTATGGAAAATTTGAAAAAGGTTTTAACTCGCTATGAACAGACCCAGCTCTCTTTAAGCATTGAAAAGTGCCATATGATAATGAGTGAAGGAGTAGTATTGGGGCATTTCATCTCTGCTGATGGCATCCAGGTGGATCCCTCAAAAATTACGGTAATAAAAAATATACCTACTCCTGCCACTCAAAAAGAAGTACGAAGTTTCATAGGGCATGCCGGATATTACCAAAGATTTATAGAAAATTTTTCCAAACTTGCCTCCCCTTTGTTTTCATTGTTAATGAAGGATGTGCAATTTTTTTGGAATGAAGCATGCTAGAAAATGTTTGTTAATCTTAAGGAGAAGCTTTCCATAGCTCCTATCTTAAGAGGACCTGATTGTACCCTACCCTTTCACATTTCTTCAGATTCTTCTGATACCGCTATTGGAGTAGTTTTAGGTCAGCGGGATGGCCAAGTACCTTATGCAATTTATTACATTAGTAAAAACTTATCCCTTGCTGAACTTAATTATACTATCACTGAGAAGGAGTTACTAGCTATTGTTTACTCCATTAACAAATTTCGACATTACATTACTGGAAATCCTACATTTGTGTACATTGACCGCTCTACCATTAAATATCTCATGAATAAACCTACATTACTAATTCCAGAGTGACTAGGTGGCTTTTCTTATTACAGGAATTTGATATTACCATTATAGAGAAACCTGGAAGAGAAAATGTTGTCGCTGATTTTCTTATCTCGTTTCACTAACAGTGATGATAATTTGCCTATTGAGGAATCTTTTCCAGATGAACACTTATTTGTAGTTTCAGCTCACTCCCTTTGGTATGAAGATGTCATTAATTATCTACCTACAGGAAATATTCTGGCACGTATGTCCAAAAGAGAAAAGAGAAAAATCATCCAGCCAAGTGCCAGGTATTGTTGGGTAAATGGTCACCTCTTTTACACAGGTGTTGATCTTGAGATCAGAAGATCTGTAAGAGAAGATGAAATCTTCCATATGCTGAAGGCCTTCCATGATGAACCTTGTGGGGGACATTTTGAATACCGAAGGATAGGACACAAACCATTGAGAATGGGCTATTATTGGCCAACTCTTTTCAAGGATGCAAAAAGATATGTCTGGTCTTGTGATAGCTATCAAAGGAAGGGTCAGCCCAATAGATTAGATCAAATGCCTCTGCAACCACAATTAGTGATTGAACCCTTTTATAGATGGGCTTTAGATTTTTTTGGTCCTATCAGCCCACATTCCAAGCAGAAATCCTACATCTTTGTCTGTACCGATTATATGACGAAATGAGTAGAAGCTGTGGCTTTGGAGAAGGGTAATGACCAGGCTGTGATTGAATTCTTGTACAGTGAAATCTTTACCCATTTTGGGGTTCCCAAGGAAGCGGTTACCGATGGAGGCCCACAGTTCGTGTCACATCAATTTGAAGCTCTGTTACGGAAGTACCATATTCAGCATCGGGTAGCTTCACCTTACCATCCCCAAGCCAATGGCCAGGTGGAAAGCACTAATAAATTCATTGAATCTATCCTCACCAAGACGGTCAAGAGCCATCAAAGAGATTGGGCTAATAGACTTCCGAAAGCATTATGGGCGTATCACACCACTTGGCATAACACTATAGGTTTCTCCCCTTATGATTTAGTGTATGGGAAAAGTGTCGTCTTCCCAATTGAATTTTAACTTAAGACCTTGAATATGGCCACATAGGTAAAAATAGATGTAACCGAAGCCCATAAGAGAATATTTTACTAACTGAATGAACTGGATGAGAATCGGTTAGCTGCAGTGGACCAGACAGTGCTAATTTAGCAACAGAAGTCCAATTGGAATGACTGATTCATGAAAAAGAAGGTCTTATGTGAGGGAGACTAGGCATTATTATACGATTCCAAATTCAAAAGATATTTCAAGGGAAAATTATGCACAAGATGGCTGGGCCCATACCTAGTAGACAAAGTATTTGATAATGGTACAATCCGCCTAGTAACTATCAATGAAAACTGGGCACCATTATTTGCTAATGTTCACAGGATGCAACTGTACCGTAAACCCATTTCAAGGGATGCATTTATCTTGCAAATTGTCACTGATCCAGACTACTAGCTAGCACAAGGGAAGGAATTTTTCTCTGCCTCTGTCAATCCTTAATTGATCACCGTAAATCGCATATGAAATTTTGTACATAAATAAATGTTGTTTTTCCTATTAATGTTATCTTTTATTTTGCACTTGATCCATTTTTTTGTTTTTTTTTCTTCTAAAAATGTGTAGGAAAGTGCCCAAGAATGGCGGTCATATCAGGCTTGTCGACCAACGTCATTTTTTTTTTCTGTGAATTCCTCCACCAAGTTTTTTTCCCTTAATAAACCTGTCATAGCTGCAACACCCTTTTTCGACAGCTGCTACACCTTTTTTTGACAGCTGCAACACCCTTTTTTTGGCAGCTGCGACATGTTTTCCAGTAGCTACGACACCTTTTTTCAGTAGCCGCAACACTTTTTTTTCTGGCGGCTACGGCACCTTTTTCGGCAGCTACAACACCCTTTCTCTGGAAGCTGCAACACCCATTTTGGTAGCTAAGACAACTTTTCTGGCCGTTGCGACATCATTTATGGTAGCTGTAACACGACGAAACTCCTCCCTTTTCTATTTCCCTAGCTGTGACCTTGTTTTACTCTTTCCCATAAATTTCATTTCGCGCAGCTGTAACACAGCCTTTTTCTGTCCATTTAACATTCTTTCATATTTTTTGGTAGCTGCGACATCTTTTTTGGTAGCTGCGACATCTTTTCTAGCAACTGTGACACCTTTTTTGGTAGCTGCGACATCTTTTCTGGGAGCTGCGACATCTTTTCCAGGAGCTGAGACATCTTTAATGGCAGCTGCGACATCTTTTCCAGCAGTTACGACATCTTTTTCGGCAGCTGTAACTCGGCTACATTTGTTTGATTTTTTGATCATCCAAGGCTGCGCTTCTGCCTCGATCTCTTTATGGCCTGCGGATGTAACTCTTTATGACTCCTGTGTTATTGGCAGATCTTTTTGCAAGATAGAAACTCCTCTAGATATGGCTCTTATTCCTGATGCTAACAATTTGACTCATAATGTAGTATTCATCATGTTTTTGACCATTTTAACACGATGGTTTTTGGTTCGCCGATGGAAAAGGTTATTAAAGAACCCCTATAATATTGATTACATTTAATGACTACACATTGCACGAGTTCAGCTTTCAAAACGACTGCAATCACACGTTCTATTATTCTCCAAAGGCCATTCATCGTGCATTTTCGAAGGTATGGCTTTGATTAACCGCTTGATTGAGTATCAATATGATTTGACAATATCAGTCGTACCTACCTTTTTATGCCCATTATTGCATCGATTAACTCTCTGCTCATGCAACGTAATGACTAATTATGCTACCTAATAACCACCACTTTTCCCAATTTGGGATCAATTTAAAAAAATATGACACATTGAAACTTTCAAAATTTACCCAACTCTACTCTCAGTTGCTCATGCAAACTCTGTACTGTAACCTTCATTTTCGAATCTATAATTCTATGGAACGCAACATACCTTTGAAGGCAGGAAGCCATGGGTATTCCAGCTCGGTATGAACCTTCAAACACGTGAGAACTCAGACAAAATGCTGCAGTTTTCACCATCATTTAAGATGTCAGGTGGACAGAATTTTTTGAACACCTGAATGGATTTCACCGCGAAGCAGCTTTACAGTTCGCTTTGAATCTTACAAAAACCCATTCATAGGTTTGGGGATTGTGCATTGAAGTTTCTGAAGCCATAAAGGTTGAGGTCACTGGTATTCCTCAGGTGGGTATAGATTGGTTCAGACGTCGAATCCCCACTACTACAACAGTACATGACTTTTTAATAGAAGGGGAGCAGGTTCAAACAACATGAAGGGGGATAGTATTACAGTCATTGCAATGGCCATGGAATCAAGTCATCGTATTTCTCAAGAAATACATCACCTATGAAGGTAGGTACCAAACTGTTTATCATTCTGAATTCCCTTTACTATCCCATCTCCGTCACAGGGCTCTGTTAAATAATCCATATTATTTTCTCAATGATTTACATCATATGGTGGCATTTGTTCGAGTTTCCAAACATCCACTCGCCTCACTAACCCATCATGGCCTCATTAAATTGATAATATTAAGAACCCTTGCTCAAAAAAATATAAACTAGGAGCAATTCACAGCCCAAATTCAAGTACCTGCTCCTTTCCCCGGTGTTCCAATAGAAGAGGAACAAAATCAAGAAGAACCGGTCTATCCATTATTGGGGGAGAATGTAAAGCAATAGGAGGCTCAGTCAGGGGCATAAGCAGAACATTTGGGAGAGGATGTACATGAAAACCCTGTGGAAGAACTAAATAGTAGGGCAGCTATGACAGCAGAGGGTGAAATTGG
Source organism: Pseudotsuga menziesii (assembly GCA_001517045.1). Classification (NCBI taxonomy): domain Eukaryota; kingdom Viridiplantae; phylum Streptophyta; class Pinopsida; order Pinales; family Pinaceae; genus Pseudotsuga; species Pseudotsuga menziesii. Next base: position 125,012 of record LPNX010341233.1, read on the forward strand.
AGCAGCATTAGATGTTGTGACAGTTGAAACCGAAGATGCCAGAGCCATGATAATAGAAGAAAATACTGAGGTGGTGACTATTGAATATTCCCCTAAGTGGGGAGGAACACTGATTGAGGATGAACACCCTGAAGAACAAGAAAATGATAAAACTGGTGACATTCCTTCCTCATCAGTTGCAAATTTAGAAACTCCAGCACCACATAGAGAAAGGAGAATATTAAAGGATGAAATTAAGACCTCACCACCTATAAGACAAAAAAGAACCAGGTCAGTCGCAGCAGCAAAAGAAGCAAGGGAAAAATGGGCAACATTAGAAGCACAAATTGAGTTCCCAATTCTTAGACCCAAGACAATTGACACCCCACAGGAACCAGTCACAGAAGAACTGCAAATTGAAGGATTTATGTTTGAAAATAGGCTACTAAAAGAGGAAGTACAAGCACTCCGAAAGGAGTTGGAAAATTGGAAGGAAACGTGCAGAAAATAGGGTGAAAGGAAGCTGCACACATTGGTCGAAGCTGTAGATCAACTGGAAGGATCAAATCATACCGAGGCTAGCAAAGAGGAAGAAAGAGTGGTCTGCCCTACATGTGGGGAAATATTTGATGAGTCAGGTTATAAGGTTATAGTTTGTGCATTTACAACACAACAGTTTGCACCTACAACTGTGGAAGGATAGGTACAACTTGATTTGAGAGATGGTGGGACTCCCCAAGAAAAACTTCGGGAGAAGGAGGTTGCATATTAACAAGATGTTGTCACATAAGAACCAGCATTGTTGAATATTATTGATGGTGAGATTCCCAAATAAGAACTTTAGGAGAAAGAAGTTTCAGGAGAACAAGTTGCTACCACACAAAAACCAACATCCTTGAATACTACTGATTTGGGAGGTGGTGAAAATCCCCAAGAAAAAATTCAGGAGGAGGAAGCTTCAAATAAACAGGATGTTGTCACACAAGAACCAACATCTTTAAATATTCCTGTCGAAATTGCCACTAACACTGGGATAGAGGAACCAAAGGATGAAGTGATTCCCAATTTTATGGATGAAGATTGCACTGTGACCCCGGAATCCTCCCATGACATAGAAATAATATAATTTGAACCACAACAATAAGACAATGATGAAGTCAAACAAGATGTTGCCACATAAGAACCAACACCCTTGAATGTTCTTGCTCATGTGGCTGTCCAAATGAGGGGAGGAGAACCAGGAATTGAAGGCACTCTAGAGTCTAATGAAGAATTTTGTTACAACTCTAGAATTATCTTAGGACACAGAGATACTAGAATTGGAATCACAACAACAGGGACATGAAGAAGTGAATTAGGATGTTGTTACACAAGAACCAACATCCCTAAAAATTGCAGTAGAAATGCAACAAGTAGATGTCATTTCTGATATTGATTTAGGTGAAGATGAACAAGCCCAATCACAACCCTCAGGTGATACTCAAATCCTTGAGGAATGGCTTCACACTAAAGAAGACATCCAATCTCAGTAGTATGTGGAGAAAGAAGAATAGGGCACTGTCACACAAGAACCAGTAGCCTTACAATCCCGGGTTGAGATAGCAGCTGATGATCAAGTAGAGAATGAAATTAAAATGCAGGAGGAAGTTGATCCATAAGAACCAACATCCTCATATTCAGCTACCCAAGTTTCCAAAGGTGAACATCAGAAAGGAGATGCTGCTACACAAGAACCAGCATCTCCAGAAGTAGTGCAAGTGGTTTCCAAAGAAATTCCAGGAGGGGTTGTTGTTACACAAGAACCAGCACCCCCAGAGGTAACTTCAGGTGTGCAGAATGTCCAATGTGGCACATCAGGTGACAAAGTGTGGATTGAATCCCTTCAATATTTCATTGACATGGATTCTAATAAAGAGGAATATTCTGGAGAAGAAGAATCCCTGAACCCTACAGCAGAAATCTCAATTCTGAGAATGGAGGTAAGAAAATGGAAAATCCATGTGGAAGAATACCAAGAATTGATGGTTTCCCTCACTGAGCATAAAAATAACATCAGAATAATGGAGGAGAAATGGGTAGAAGAACATATGACCCAGAGACTTCAAGAAGAATAACTACAGAATGAACTAAGGGAGGTGAAAAAGTTCCAGTCTATGCAAAAGGAAAAAGAGCAGATGTATGGTCTTTCTCAAGAACTCCTGGGCACTATGGTACCTTCCTCTTCCTACCCTGTCTTTTTATTTGAACAATTTCTTTGGTTTAATTTAAGGGATGTAAAAGAAGGGAGGTCATTTGAGATAAAAACCTCAGCAAAATTCTTGGAAACATTTTTGAGAAGCAATATTGAAGACCATAATATACTGTGCGAACTGTATTTGCATGAGATGGCTTGTCCTCTAGACCACCATTCAAATCCTGTCCCTTTTTTAGGAGATGTTCAGTTGAGGGCCTTTGCTTCTTTTGTGAGCAATCATGCTCACTGGGAAAGGTCTTTTCAAACCTTTTCTCACAATGAATCCCATTCTAATCTGTGGGTCTGAAGTGAGCCTCAAAATCCTGGTATTTTTCTTGCCCGACACAGGAATTCACTCTCATGCCCCATCCAGACTCGGCACATAATGGAACTGCAGGAGGAATTTATTTCTACCTATACTAACCATATTTTTATACACCAACAAGTAGCGCTGGAAGGAAGTAAGCACAAATGGCAGGTTGCCTCTCCTCCTCTCAGGAGCAGAGGACCCTATTATTTTAGAAATTTTGATCATGCACTTTCTAGGGTTGAGGGTTATGTTGGATGTATTAGGGAGTGTGGGGCTAATTGGTTGGGCCTAAAATTTAAATTTCCCCTCATCTAGTGACTAGAAAAACCATACAGGATGGATTTCTCACTGACCAAGGCAGAGGAGTAGCAATGTTGGATATATTGGGTTCCCCATAGAGGGTTCATAGAAAAAGAAGGAACGTCTGAGTTCCCCTACAACTTCTCTTCTGTCCATGAACAAAGCACAGTGCAATATTCAGATTTGGAATAATGGAGGTTGTTTCATGAGGACATGCAATAGGATAGTTCAAAAATGGCCCTTTTTGACCATCCTTATTCACTCCTTTTTTCCCTATCCTACCCCATTGAGCATGCCAAATGAATGTTTTATCCTCACTTTTCTCTCCAATCCACCAAGGTAGGATTTGTTATTGTCTTATTTTATTAATACTTATGATTGTGGTAATTAAGGATTTATATCTCCCAATATGCAAACATATGATGGTTTGTAAAGGTATTTCGAGATATAGAGACTGTAGGTATAGTGGGCTGAACATGCTACGAGAAGGATGGGTGTTCATTGCTCAAGATGATAGCCATCTATCCTACCATTGCCCAAGGAATGCTCTCTTAGAATATTACTCCAGGCGAGGCTGTACCAGAATAGATGTGAACAAAAGGGGACAGAATTGGAAGTCAACAGTGTGTTGTTGCTCATGTATAGCGGTGATTTGAGGATATCACTATTTCTGGGTCAATTAACAGTTTTCCTATATTTACTACTTTTATTCTGCCATGGTTGTAACAATTGTTGTAATTTAGGGCACCTGAAGATCATAGATCTTCATGGCTACCCAATAATAGGGATAGGATGTTATGATCTAAATTGTATAAATATGGAGAACTGTTCTGAGCCTAGGGTTGAACCCCTAACCAATTCATTGTATTAGATGCGACTGTAAGTTGTGTAATTCATCTGCCTTTTTGATCTAAGGAGTTACTTCAGATCTAAGCGTTTTCAACGTGTTTTCATCCAGCATTTCTGTGTGAAGGCTGGGCCCGCCTTCCCATAGGGATTGCTGAGTTAAATTAGGAATTTTAATTATTCTATCATGTGATGTTATGTTTAATTTCATTTATTCATAGGAAGCTGTGATAGTTGTGGATTGACAGTGTGTTATACCCTGCATCTCTTGGAAAGTTGTAGTGCCATGGTAAACAGTCGACTGTGTAGGTAATTATATCGCACGCAATTGTGTGGTAGCTGAACAAGCCATGTTCATCCCCATATTCCTTAATTATTGTTTCCATAGATTCTTGCAATTTGTTCCTTTGTTTTCATAATCATAGAACTCTATTCCTGTACTTTGAATTCCTAGATTAGTTGAACTCAATTTATGTACCTTGAATTTCTAGAAAGATCTAATTTCAATCCCTCTCTTTTGAACTTCTAGAGTAATCAGATCAAGATAGTTGGGTGAATCATTATATGTATTGATAAACAGGATCTCATTTCTTGCAAAATTAATTTAGATATGAATTCATGAAGCTTTCAATTTCTCGATCAAGAATAGCAGAAGGTAATTGTGACTATATCTTTTAGAAGGTAAACTAGATTAAGTGGATTCTTGGGATGAGCATAGATGAATGGAGAATATGATTGTTCATTTATAGAAAATTAGTGTTTAAGCATATACAATGCATCTGATCCTTGAAATAGAAGACTTCCTTGGGTTGAAAATAAATATTGCACACTTTGTATGTTAGCTATAATTCTCTTGCATATTGGGTGCCCAACAATCTTCTCTATTTTTATCACTCTACTCTACTCCTACTTAGCGATCCACACATGACCTGGATTGACTCAAACTTCTCTACATGGATGCACACTCAGCTACAAAACCACTACTTTGATGCACTCAGTGATCTACAGTCATTAACCAAAACTATCTACTTCTAGTCTAGCTCAAGCGTCTTTTCCAAGAGTTTAGAGAGTTACTCAAAATTGTTGTATCAACTAATAAGCTCTCGAACATATATCAAAAAACCATCTAAGAAATATCTATCTAACCCATTTATAGCTTCGGATCCTCCTTTTATATCCTTATTACAGTTTCAATATAACTCCCATACATGCTTGTTCATGACTGAATACTGACTCAATACAGACTCTAATAAACGCAGCTTCAGTCGCTATCCTAATCGACTTATTATCTTCTGCCAACAGGCTGTATTTCCTATTCTAGAAATACATAACCAAAAAGGTGTTATCGACCCGACTTACAAAAATGCCTTCAAGCATGTGGTTTCCATCGGCTCCAGCCGATCTCGTACCCACGATTGCTAAGGTATGTCTCTTTCTTAGCATTATGCCTTACTGTCATTTTCTGGCTGTTACCTTATCTGCACGCTCGCTTTTGAGAATATTATGCCATGCCATATCGTCTCTTGCTTTATCCTTTCATAGTAGCTTACTAAACTAGAGGAACTTCCTCATCCCATGCCTTCTCTTTGTCTTACTCCTTATCTTCCTTCTTTTGATGTTGTTCCTTTTGTCACACTCGTTTGTCTTATTTACCCTCTTCTTCCGATATTTCAGCATATTTCTACATGAATTCTTAAATTCTGTCTCAAGGTTCAATAGGCCCCCAAAACTTATATGTGGCTCACCCCAAGCCACACGAGCTACTCCTCCATAAAATAACTTGCATTGATTTTGTTCTGAAAACCCTCCAAGATTTTCAGCAACTTCTTTGCTTCTATGTGCAATTTTTATGCATGTGCTCCACTAGGTCAGAACTGACATGTTCCAGCATGTCACTTTCTACTAAGGTCTCTACCTCATGCACCTTCTGGTGCATAGGTTGAAATAGCCTGGTGACCCTTTCTGCTTCTGCTTTTAACTCTTCTACATTTTCCTTACGTTTTTGCTGTTGTGCGCATAGCGCAGTGGTTTGTTGTTGTAGTCTACCCATTTCTGTTGTCTTGACCTTTTTCTTCACCAAGAGAAGCTACTTTATCTCATTTCACATCTGCGTGATATTTCCTTCCACCACAGTGAGCTCATTTCCATTCTTCTATGATTGCTCATCATCCATTAAGGCTTCCCAAGTCTAGAAAACTTGGTCCACAACCTTATGGGGCAGTGCAAGCTAATGAGGGTCACTTTTGGCACATTAGATGCAATAGAAAACTGAAAAATTAGGAATACCTCAACTTAGTTTTTTTTTTGAGATACTTACACAAAATATATTGCTTTGTATAAAAATATTAAATGTAGGAAATTAAACCACGTTTCCAACTATATAAGATTTATGTCTTGAAAATGTTCGTAACTATGTCAAATTTCATTTTTTCTAACAATCATTTTTTTTTTAGGAAAATTATAAGGTATATGTTTTTGTGGGTGCATCCTTTCAGGGCCTAAATGATGCTTTCAGAATACAAAAAATTGTAGGAATGTAGAGAACATATAACACTAGTGCAGCACTATTTTTTGAAAATAAAATTACTAATTTTTTAATTTTTTTATAATTATCTAAGTGATTATTCCTTGAAAATGGTACGTCTTTTGTGGGTGCAGCCTTTGAAGGTATTAATGAAATAATTATGAAATGGGTTTTTCATAGAATGTAGAGGCCAGTGTCTTTTAGTACACCATATAAGTTTTTTTTAAACGATTACGAATTGAAAAAGTTATGGGAAAAACACTAACCACATGTATTTTGAGTTAAGGAGATAGGACATAATACAAATTGAAAACAAATACGAAAATTTAATAATTTTTGATAAAAATAACATATTTAGAATCCGCAGAAAAAAATGTTATTTATGTTTAATATTTCATCAAAAATGGTTGTGTGTAGCATACTATAACGAGTGTGTAAACAATGACTTCTTCAAAAAATGGAGGAAATGTCCAATTAGCTATGGTTTATCATATACCATAGCACAGGTTTTTTTATTACCGAAGCAAATTCTAAAACATATAGATAGGACTATTGGTGACATGCAAGCAAGTGAATTGGAATGCTTAAATTCAAATTACATTTCCCACCTTGTAGAATTAACAAACAGGTGCACGTTATATAACTAAAAAATGCGTGCACGTTTTATAACTCTAAAACGCGAGCGCATTATAGAACTACAAAATATGAGCACGCTATATAACTTTAATATGTGAATGCGTGTTGTAGAGCTAAAAATATAGCACTATATGTAATATATCAAATGTATGGATAATAGTTTAGAGGGGGTGGGGATGGGTCAAGGGCCTAGGAAGATGTTGGAAGTTCAAGTGGGGATGGTTGGTAGTTGAGAGGGGGTTGGGAATGGTCAAAGTCCTAGGAGGATGTTGTAATTTTGAGTGGATAAAGATGAATTGAATGGGAACATTATGGGGTAAAAGGGTGAAGGGGAGTGGGGATTGAGAGAATTATTAGGAGGAGAAGAGGTCTTGAAGATGTATAGGGTTAGAAGCTATACACAAAACCTGAGTGACGAAGGGGGATAAGGTGGAGGGGAAGAAATGGGTGATGGTTTGAAGAGAGAGAGGATTGGTGAATGGAAAAGTGGATATGGAGTATTACAGGAGGAATAGGATGTGTTGGAGGAGAGAAGTGAAGGAGGGGGAAATTGAAGATATGGGAATGAGATGCAATAAAACAAATAATAGGGATCATAATGAGGTAGGGGGTTTATGAGAAGGGATAAATTGAAAACATAGAGAGAGAGAGAGAGAGAGAGAGAGAGAGAGAGAGAGAATAAGATAGAGAGGGAGGAGTATGGGCGAGGGAGGGAGGAGGATGGGTGACGGACAAATGAAGATAGGGTGAAGGAAATAGATATTGAGGGAGCGATAGAAGGTGTGTGTGTCTGAGGGGTGATGGGGGAACAAACACAAGGAGATAAAGGGGTAGGTTCACACATGTAGAGAGAGAGAGAGAGAGAGAGAGAGAGAGAGAGAGAGAGAGAGATGGATGGTGTCAAATATAGAGGGTGGAGGTTTGAGATACGGAGAGAGAGGGAGGTTGTGAAAGAGAGAAACATGAAGAGGGAGGGTGAAAAGAGATAGGAAGGGAGTGGGAGGGATACAAGTTGAGACATACAGAGAGGGAGGGAGGGACGGATAATGACACAGAGGGATGGTAATTAAGGGAGAAGGGAGGGAGATATTGATAGAGGGAGGTAAATAGTGTTGAAATATTGTAACTTCAGAGAATATTCTATATGTATTTCTTTGTGGTCCCCGATGGTCCTACCGGAAGAACCACTTGTATTACTTTGTACCTTGATGCTCCTAATAGGAAGAATTTATAAGAGTCATGAGGTAGTCCCCTCTAATTGTAAAGGTGGGTCATTGGCACCCAAGTGTGGTTACTTGAGCCTACATGTGTAACTTGATCCTACCTGATTAACTCGAGCCTACATGACAGATGAGTTAACTTAAGTGAACGGATGAATATAAATAGAGTTGTAGTGCTCCTCACTTGGAACACACACTCTCACTTGTGTAGCACATTGGTGGAGAAGAGAAGTAGCTGGAGAAGGAGGAGGATCAGGCTTTTATCTCCTTGTTGGTTTTACCTTTTATCTTTTGGGGCATCTATATTGAGGAAGCTTTTGCTGGGTTTTTCCCAGGATAAATCTGTGTGTTTTTCTTGTGATACTGTTTCTTTTAGTGATCTTGTTTATATGATTTTTTTATGAAAATGAAATGAAATACTAATGTGTTAGCTAAGCATATGAAAATTTAACATGGAATCAGAGCTAACCTGAATAGGACAGCCCTCACAAGGTGAAATAGCTCTCTCTCTCTCCCCGAAAGGAATTAGGGTTTTTGGGAAATATTTTGAGTCTCAGAAAAATACTTACATAGAAAGTTGCGCCCTCCTAGAGTGCATATTTTGAGCCTAGAATCAAGTTTTTTGAATGTGTGAGTCTTCGGAAAAGTCAAACCCTAGTTTGACAGCTCCACTAGAAAACTGCTGAACCAGAAAGTTGCAGAAGTTGAATCTTGCAAGTCTGATTTGAAAGGTGAAGAGTTGAAGTCTTCAAAATCCAAGCACACTAGTCATCTCATCTCATTCAAGTGCATCTCCTGGTAAGGTCAATTTCCTATTCTGCAAGAATTCATTTTTTGTGAATTTCTGACAAAATGACCCCAAGCACTAAGCTTGAGGACAAGCTAGAAGTCATAGAGAATTTCCGAGCATGGAAATACAGGATTGGTCTCATTCTTCAAGAGAACAACCTTGATAAGTATGTCTAAGAAGAGGTTGTAGAAGCTAAAGAAGATGAATCCAAGGAGAAGCACAGAAAAGATATGATTAGGGCACAAAGGATTATTGCTGACTCCATCAAGGATCACTTTATTCCTCAAGTGTCATCCAAGAAGACTCCAAAATAAATGTTTGATGCCCTATATAGAATGTTTGAGGGAAGAAACATTAACAGAAACATAAATCTAAGAGCTCAACTGAAGAGCACCAAGATGAGTCATGGAGAATCCATCCAAGACTACTTCTCAAGGGTTTCTTAGATCAAAGAGCAACTAGAAGCTATTGGAGATACGATCGATGAAGATGAAATGGTCATCACTGCTCTCAATGGTCTCACTAGACCCTAGGAGTCATTCATTCAGATGATGTGCGCCAGAAAAGAAAGCATGAAGTTTGACATTGTATGGGAAGACTGCATTCAAGAAGAGACTAGAGTGGCAAATAGAGAAGCTTTACTAAAAGCAAATGATCAAGCCCTAGAAAATCACACCAAAAGAAGGAGAGGAAAATCAAAATTCAAGAGAAGAAATTTCTAGGAATCTCATCCTCCAAGAAGAATCCAAAACGTAAGAGAAAGTCCTCCCGTTAGAGACTATTCTGATTTTGAATGTTTTCATTGTAATAAGATAGGACACCTTGCTCAAAATTGTCCTATGAAGAAGCAAGAATATAGGAAGAGGATCAACAACAACAAAAGATATCATGCTCATCTAGCAGAAGATGAAGATGAAGAAGAAGAAGAAGAAGAAGAAGAAGAAGAAGAAGAAAGACCTCCAAGAAAACAAGCAAGAGAAGAAGAAGCAGAAGAATATGTGCTATTCGCTGCACTCCCTGGGTCTGTAACTCCTGGAGAAGACACCTGGTTTATTGATAGTGGTGCTTCAAAGCACATGATGGGACAAAAGAAAACTCTATCCAATGTTGAAGAAAAGAGCTCTCCTTAGAAAGTATCCCTAGGAGATGACTATCAATATCCGATCAAAGGAGTTGGTGAAGCAAGCTACAAACTTGATTCAGGTAATCCCCTAAAGATGAAGGATGTATTATATGTACTTGGTCTAAAGAATAATTTGCTTTCTATCTCAGCATTAGATAAGAAAGGTTTCAGATTTTCTTTCATAGATGGCCAAGTACTCATGTGGCCGAAAGGAAAGAATATTGAAGATGCAATCATTATTGGTGAAGAAGAAGGAGGCTTGTATAAACTAAGGGGGGACTTAGAAACAACCCTTGTGCATGAGTCCATAGACCCTAGTGAACTATGGCATAGAAGGCTTGCCCACATTAACTGCAAAGCTCTACCTCATGTAAAAAAGGTAGTAACAGGATTACCAGATATGAAGATCAAGCATGAAGGTATTTGCAAAGGATGTGCGAAGGGAAAGAACATCAAGAATCTATTTCCAAAAAGTAAAACAAAGACAAAAGGTACATTGGAATTGATTCATTTAGATGTATGTGGTCCAATGTCTTCCACATCCCTAAGTGACTTTGAATATTATATCACATTTATTGATGATTTTTCAAGAAAGACTTGGATATACTTATTGAAAGAAAAAAGTGAATTGTTCAAGAAATTCAAGGAGTTCAAAGCCTTGATAGAGAATCTTTTAGACAAGAATATAAATACACTCCGTTCAGACAATGCAGGAGAATATACCTCAAAAGAGTTTGGGGCTTTCTGCAAAGATGTCAGAATCAAGAGGGAGTTAACCACTCCCTACAATCCTCAACAAAATGGGGTTGTGGAAAGAAAGAACAGAACCATCATGGAGGCTGTGAAGACAATGATATATGATCAAGATCTCCCAATGCATCTATGGGTAGAAGCAGCAAGAACTGCCATATATGTGTAGAACATAATATCTCATAGTGCTCTTGGGTTCAAGACTCCAGAAGAAATGATCACAGGAAAGAAGCCTGAGGTAAGTCATCTGAAGATATTTGGTTGTCCAGTATATCTTCATATACCTAAAGAGAAAGAACCAATTTGGACCCTTCTGGAAAGAGGGGGATATTTGTTGGATATTGTGAAATATCCAAAGCATTTAGAATCTACATTCCTGGATTTCATCACATAGAAATCAGTCGAGATGTGAAATTCGACGAAGGGGCAACCCTCAAGAGATATAGGAAGTGCCAATGTGAAGAAGTATATGAAGAAGAGACATCTCCCGGAAATAAAGAAACTACATGTCCTCCTGAAGATGAAGCTCCTGAAGAACATGACATGGCAGAACCTCAAGAACCTCCTATGATGGAGATATCAAGAAAGAGACAACCTGCTTGGACTAGAGAAATTATACGAGAAGCAGAAAGATATGGAGCACCTGAAAGCTCCACAAGGGAAAGAAAGAAACCTAAAACTTTCTCCAACTATGTAGCCTTAATGTGTGACCTTGTAGAGCAAGAACCTACAAACTACGAAGAAGTAGTATAGAAGAATGAATGGAAAGAAGCAATGACTGAAGAATACCAGTCAATAATGAAGAATGATGTATGGGGTATAGTTCCCAAACCAGAAGGAAAGAGTGTAGTATCCTCCAAATGGATATTTAAAATAAAGCATGTAGCTGATGGGAGTATCGAGAAGTATAAAGCAAGATTTGTGGCCAGAGGTTTCTCTAAGAAAGAGGGAATTGATTATGAAGATACATTTGCCCCAGTAGCATGATATACTTCAATTAGAACTATCATGGAACTTGCATCCTTGGCTGAGGAAATTTATTATGCAAAAGAAAGAAAGTTACATGAGCTTCTCATAATCGATCAACTAGCCAAGGACCCTCTATGCTCTTTAAATAGAGATCATAGACCAATCAGGTGTTAAGCCACCGATCAATGGTAGGTATGATCTAAGAGAAGTTGAACCGTCGGATCATTCTATGTCTAGAATATCATATCGTGACCGTTGGATTAGAATATTTAAAAATGCATACTAATGCATACTAAAGAAACACACTTTTACCTAACAGATATATTACACAATTTGATCTTAACTAACTCCTAAGTGTCTAAATATCCTAAAAAAGGAAAGAGTGTAGTATCCTCCAAATGGATATTTAAAATAAAGCATGTAGCTAATGGGAGTATCGAGAAGTATAAAGCAAGATTTGTGGCCAGATGTTTCTCTCAGAAGGAGGGAATTGATTATGAAGAGACATTTTCCCCAGTAGCACAATATAATTCAATTAGAACTATCATGGCACTTGCATCCATGATGAAGTGGAAATTACACCAGATAGATGTGAAAACAACTTTTCTGAATGGTGTGATCAAAGAAGAAGTATACATAGAACAACCACAATGATTTGAAGTTGAAGATAGGCATACTCACGTATGTAAGTTAAAGAAGGCCCTATATGGTCTTAAACAAGCCCCTCGAGCTTGGTACGAGAGGATAGACAACCTCCTATCAAGCCTGGGCTTTACTAAGAGTAAAGCTGATCCCAACCTCTATCTCAAAGTTGTGGAAGATAAACCTGTCATCCTACTATTATATGTAGATGACCTATTCTTTACAGGGAACGAGAAATGAGTGATGGAAAGCAAGATGAAACTAGAAGAAGAGTTTCAAATGAAAGACCTTGGGTTAATGCATTATTTCCTAGGTCTAGAAGTATGGAAAAGTTTAGAAGGAATCTTTCTCAACCAAGCAAAGTATGCGGTGGAGATATTGAAGAGATTCAATATGCTAGAATGCAAAGCCATGAACACACCCATGGATTCCAACCTAAAGTTGTTAGCTGATGACTCATCTAAGTTAGTGGATGTGACTCTTTACAGACAAATTATTGGGTCATTGATGTACTTAACAAATACAAGACTAGACATTTGTTTTGCTGTAAACACCCTAAGTCAATATCTAGTACAACCTAGACGGGTTCACTTGGTAGCTGCAAAGCATGTGATGAGATATTTGAAAGGGAATATAGACTTTGGTCTATATTATGATAATAGCCATGAGTACAGATTGTATGGATATACAGATGCAGACTGGGCCAGAAGTATCTCAGACAGAAAAATTACATTAGGTGGATGTTATAGTCTGGGATCTGCTATGATTTCATGGTTTAGCAGAAAGGAGTCCTGTGTTTCCCTAAGCACTGCCGAAGCATAATATATAGCATATTGCTCTGCTAGTTGTGAATCCATATGGCTTAGGAAGATGTTGTTAGGATTATTTAACCTAGAGTTAGACACTACCGTGATTCTATGTGACAACCAAAGTTGTATAAAGATGACAGAGAACCATGTGTTTCACGAAAAATCAAAACACATAGAAATAAGATATTTCTACATTTGATATATGATGCATAAAAGAGCCATAAAGCTCCAGTATGTGAGTACTGATGAACAGGTTGCTGATGTGCTGATGAAACCTCTATCCCGAGTAAAGTTTGAACATTTTTGAGACAAGCTTGTTGTGGTTCGAAAATAACTTCCCCGAAAGGGAGAGTAATGATGTTGCAGTGGGATTGTATCATCTTTGGGCACTTGCCCTAAACTAATCCAGTGACTTCGGTCCCCGAGAATGTGGTGGGATTGTGTCATCCCTGGGCACTTTCCCTAAAGTGATTCGGTGATTGTATCATCCCTGGGCACTTTCCCTAAAGTGATTCGGTGGTTGTATCATCCCGGGACATATGTCTAGAATGGATCTGGTGACTTTGGTCATCAAGAATGTGGTAGGATTATATCATCCATGAACCTCAGTTCAAAACAGATCTGGTGATTGCATCAGCTCGGGACATATGTCTAGAATGGATCCGGTGAACTTCAGTCATCGAGAATGTGGTAGGATTGTATCATCCATGAACCTTAGTTCAAAACAGATCCATTGATTGCATCATCCCGGGACATATGTCTAGAATGGATTTGGTGAACTTCGGTCATAGAGAAGATGGTAGGATTGTATCATCCATGAACCTCGGTTCAAAATGCATCCGGTGATTGCATCATCCCAGGACATATGTCTAGAATGGATCTGGTGAACTTCGATCATCGAGAAGGTGGTAGGATTGTATCATCCATGAACCTTGGTTCATAATGGATCCGGTAATTGTATCATCCTGGGACATGTGTCTAGAATGGATCTGGTGAACTTCGGTCATCGAGAAGGTGGTAGGATTGCATCATCCATGAACCTTGGTTCATAATGGATTCGGTGAACTTTGGTCATCAAGAAGGTGGTAGGATTGCATCATCCGTGAACCTCGGTTCAAAATGGATCCGGTGAACTTTGGTCATCAAGAAGGTGGTAGGATTGTATCATCCATGAACCTAGGTTCAGAATGGATCCGGTAACCTTGGTTGTCGAGAATGTGGTAGGATTGCATCATCCCTAGACTTTAAGTCCAAAAGAGATCCAAATACTTCTACGTCTTTGCACTGTGGCCTGTAAGCTATTGATGATGATGATGAAAGATCAGATGTTGCTGATGATGATGATGTTCTTTGATCGAAAGATCAGAATATGATGATGATGATGTTTCTCTAATCAAAAGATTAGAAGCTGATGATGATGATGATGTTCTCTGATCGAAAGATCATAATATGATGATGATGATGTTTCTCTGATCAAAAGATCAAAAGTTGCTGATGATGATGATGATGTTCTCTGATTGAAAGATCAGAATATGATGATGAAGTTGTTAGTGATGACGATGATGTTCTATGATCGAAATATCAAAATATGATGATGATGATGTTTCTCTGATCGAAAGATCAAAATTTGTTGATGATGATGATGTTCTTTGATTGAAAGATTAGAGTATAATGATGATGTTGTTGCTGACGATGATGACGTTCTCTGATCGAAAGATCAGAATATGATGATGATGATGTTTCTCTGATCGAAAGATCAGAAGTTGCTGATGATGATGTTCTTTGATCGAAAGATCAAAATATGATGATGATGATGTTTTCTGATCGGAATATCAGAAGTTGCTTATGATTATGATGTTGCTAATGATGATGATGTTTTCTGATCAAAATATTAGAGTGTGATGATGATGTCGTACCGATCGAAAGATCAGAGTATGATGATGCTTTGATGATGGTGTTTCTGATCGAAAAATCAGAGTATGATGATGTTTTGATGACGATGTTTCTGATCAGAGTATGATGATGTTTTGATGATGATGGGTCTGATCTACAGATCAGAGTATGATGATATTTTGATGATGATGCTGCTTATCAAAAGGTCAAAGTGCTGAAGATGTTGCTGATCGAAAGGTCAAAGTGCTGAAGATGTTTCTGATCGAAAGATGAACATGTTGAAGATATTGTTGCTGATCGAAAGGTCAAAGTGCTGAAGATGTTGCTGCTGATTGAAGAGTCAATATGCTGAAGATGTTGCTACTGATTGAAGAGTCAAGATGCTGAGGATGTTGTTGATCAAAGTGGTCAAAGTACTGATGATGCTGAAGACTAAAGATTAAAGATGAAGACTACATGATGTTGAAAATCTTCTAATGATTGATAGATGTATCACCCTGATGATGTTGATGATGTCCTCTATCTCGCTCCTATTGTTGTTGTTGTTGATGTTGTTATAGAATACCCTTCTTGTTAAGGGGAAGTGTTGAAATATTGTAACTTCAAAGAATATTCTATATGTATTTCTTTGTGGTCCCCGATGGTGCTACTGGGAGAACCACTTGTATTACTTTGTACCCCGATGCTCCTAATCGAAAGAACTTATAAGAGTCATGAGGTAGTCCCCTCTAATTGTAAAGGTGGGTCATTAGCACCCCAGTGTGGTTACTTGAGCCTACATGTGTAACTCGAGCCTACATGATTAACTTGAGCCTACATGACAGATGAGTTAACTTAAGTGAACGAATGAATATAAATAGAGGTGTAGTGCTTCTCATTTGGAACACACACTCTCACTTGTGTAGCGCATTAGTGGAGAAGAGAAGTAGCTAGAGAAGGAGGAGGATCAGGCTTTGATCTCCTTGTTGGTTTTACATTTTATCTTTTGGGGCATCTATATTGAGGAAGCTTTTGCTGGGTTTTTCCCTTTAGGGTTTTCCCAAGATAAATCTTTGTGTTGTTCTTGTGATACTATTTCTTTCAGTGATCCTGTTTATATGCTTTTGTTATGAAAATGAAATGAAATACTAATGTGTTAGCTAAGCATATGAAAATTTAACAAATAGAAGGTGGAGAGAGAGGGAGAGACAAAGTGATTTTGTGAGAGAAGGGAAGAAACACACACACACAAATATTATGTTGGAGGAGAGGGATGGGTGAGCGACAGAGGGAGAGCCGGAGGGGTGAGAAATAGAGAAAGAGTGATGGACGGAAGGATATTGAGGGAGGTATAGAGAAGGTGGAGAGATATTATGAGATATGGGAAGTGAGGGAGGGACACACACACAGTGTGTGTGTGTGTGTGTGTGTGTGTGTGTGTGTGTGTGAGAGGGAGGGATGGGTGAGTGAAAAAGAGGGAGTGGGGGGTGAATGATATAGAGAGTG
>LPNX010341233.1:141738-231606 GCA_001517045.1 Pseudotsuga menziesii
TAATGAGGGAGGGACACAAACACACACACACATAGATATATATATATATAGAGAGAGAGAGAGAGATTGTGTGGGATATAGAGGAGGGGAGGTGTGATAAACAATGAGAGAGGGGGGTGGGAGGATCAATAAAGAGAGAGTGATGTAGGGAGGGATAGCGAGGGAGGTATAAATAACATGGAGAGAGGTTTTGAGAGATAGGGAGTGAGGGAGGGACACACACACACACACATATATATAAAGAGAGAGAGAGATAGGGAGGTTGTGAGAGAGAGAAGGGGGAAAGACACACACACATTTACACATAGAGATAGTGAGAGATGGAAATATAAAGGCAAAGAGGGCCAGTGAGTAAGGCATAGAGGGATAGTGAGTAAGGCACATGTGCATCCATAGATGCCAAAAATATTATATAGGGATTGAGTCTTGGATTTCCTCCCTTAACCATGTTGAGGTCTTAATACTCATATCTTATGCTCAAAACCTCTTAAATGAATGCTCATATTTTCTTGGAGACCAAGCATACCTTGAGTAGGTAATTTGTGGTGCTTCAAGTCATATTCCCTCAATCATGTCTCTGAGGTCCCATACCTGCTGCTCAAAACCACCTAATTCTACTAACATCCATATTCATAGTTCAAATATATCTATGAGATTCCATGTGTGATTGTTTAAGGCATCCTTCCTATCTCTAGATTCCTAGAAGCTTTACTTATGGCCTAAGGCCATAGTTTCCTCCCCTGACCATGTCTATGGCCTTGAGATGCATACTTAGTGCTAAAACAATTATGATGGCATGCATATCTCAATTACGATTCAAATGATTCACTTTCAATGTCATGTGTGGTGGTTGGGGGCATCAATTTTGGCCCTAAATGGTGAACAACTTCCTTTAAGGCCTAAGGACCAAGTGTTTCACCCTACCCATGTGAAGGCGCCAAGTATCTGTACTTAGTGCTAAATTTTTTATAATGGAATTAGTATCATCATTTCAAGGTAAATGAAACCATGGAAGGATCTATTGATTTTGTTCAACACATCATTCTTGGCTCTAGATGGATAGAACCATCTTTTAGGGGTTGAGGCCTAGGTTCCTCCCTTATTATGTCTAAGGTCCCAAGACACATACATATTACTTAGAAACCTATAATGGCTCCCATATCCCCATTAAAAACAAAAATATCAATGTGAGAGGTCATCTATGCATGTGATTCAAGGTGTCGTGTGTCATTCATGGACCTTGAGCCCTAAAAGCTGGTTTACAACCTAAACTTAAATCTTTATGTTCCAACCATGCTTATAACCTTATCCTCGATATCTAATGCTAAAAATATCCTAATCATGTCCATACCCCCACTTAAAGGTTGAGGATACTCTTGAGAGATCACGTGTGTGGGTACTATTGACCCAACTTACAATGGAGGTTATACCTCATGACTCTATGATGACCAAATACAATAGTAACATCTCGATAGAGGAATAAGACATATCCCTTATGGTATATCAATATAATACATTTAGAATATTCTTTCAAGTTACAATATTTCAACACTCCGCCTTAATGAAAAGGGTATTCTACTGACAACGACATCATCAACTATAGGAGTAATGAGAGAGAGATACCTATTGTCGGGCATTTTTTTTAAAAGAGCACGAGCTCGACTTTGGAAATATTTACAATACACATTCTTCATCATTCGTTTTGTTATGCAGGTGCATCATTGAGGACATATTTCATGGTTGAGGAGCACACATGATAAGATATCAAGCTTCAATACCATTTCATGGTAATGGTGGATATACACAATTGTACAAGAGAATCAGCTTGAGGAACAATTTATGATTTATCTTTTATTTGTGTTTATTCAAGAGAACCAAAGGTAAATTTTCTCATTCATCATTGTTTTGATGGGAAATATGAACAATTGAGAAGGAATATTGAAGCACCTTGAAGGATCTATAGTTCTAATGCACTAATCTATATTTCTAAAGCACTAAAGGTTTGAAGCTTGTAATTGAGCAAAAAAAACAAACTCTATTGAATTGATCATTATGGTGATGGGGAATGTACGTAACCGAGGAAGAAAATCAGCAAGGAAGAAGAGACCTCAAGAATTCATTGAATAAGACAAAGAAAATAAAATAATAGACATGATGAATCGAAGGATTTATTTGGAAACTAATCCAAATCCAATTATAAGGGATACCACGGTTCATCTTATTAGTCCACCACAAGGAGAAAGGAAGCAGTCATAAGAGGGACCTTCAATTTTGACAAGAGTTGTTGAACAATCACCCCATGGTAGTACTCAAGAAGCAAAACATAGGTTCTCATTAGGGTATGCTTTAATTCCCACTTCAAGTCAAAGTGATAAGTTACTATCTCAAGATGAAGCTCATGAAGAGGCGTTGGACATGGATACTACTGTTGAAGAGGCATTGGACATGGAGCCTGTTGTTTAAGAGGCGTTGGACATGGAGCCTACTGTTGAAGAATAAAATTTTATTCGAACCATTGATGAGGATGTTGGACTTCCACCATCCAACTGCCAGGAAGAGAATCAAGGACAACAAGCTACTACTGAAAAGCCAGGGTGTATTGCTGATGCATTAGATGCTAGAATTCCAACCTGCTTACTTCCCTTTAGAAAGCACACGTCGAAGAATTCCAAACCATATACAAGTTGATGAAAGACTCCTTAATTCCATTGAAGGTACGCTATCTAAATGTAGTATTGCTTGGCAAACTCAACAGATACTAAATAAATATTTTGTTTCTAAATGTGATGGAGATAAATGTAGATTATTTTTATCATTGTTAAAATCTAGGGGCATGAATATTGTTAGGAAAATGTTAGGAATAAATATGATAGAGAATTCTAACCCAAGTTGTCATATAGTTAAAATATTAGTAGATGCCTTTGGTAAAATTGCTAAGAACACATGTTCAAAGGACCGCAATGTGGCTCGTCGTGTGTTTTCACAAGCAATTGTAAATAGGAACACCAGGGTCCTTGGTTTTCTCAAGCCTACATCCAAACTAGTTAATTTGAATGTAAAATACCTCCATAGCTATTCTATTAGAAGAGAACATCATGACACAACCGATCAAACAGATTTTTTGGCTTGTAATGGTCGGTTGCTATGTCATCACATCAAGCTAGTTGATGCAGTAAAGGGACTAGTGCAGATCTTTTGGAGTGATCACACAAGGCCTTGTTCAAACTGAAAGTATGTACTAAAATTAAGAAGGGGTTCAAAGGATCGTGAACCACATATTAAGCATCTTCTTGATATAACACAGATAGAACTATATCATAAATTTAGGAATGAACATAGACAATTGAATTTGGGACAAAGATCTTTTGAGAAATGTAAGCCCTGGTATGTTAGAATAAATACTCTTTGTAACACTTGTTGTTGTAGATACCATGTAGAATATGAATATTACTATGAAATTTTTTTGTACATTCACCGTGTGTTGCATACTAACAATGTGCAGGATTTCTCCTTGACAATACCACCAACTTCATCAAGAGAATTCATTCATAACATCATGTGCAATAGGCATGAGGGGAAAACATACTATGAAAAATATTGTTTGGATGGAACTTGCTCCAACTATAATGGAATGGCATTACTGAGCCAATGTATGCATGAGAGTGGAGACAATGAATTTGGGAATATGGTTACAGACATGAAAAGTTTCAAATATATCAGCTATGAAATAGTCCCAGGGAAAGAAAGCAAAAAAATACAATTGGTGACATATCAGGTATGCATTTATCTATAAATATATGTTTGAAAAGTTACATTTAATTCCTTACTTAGAAAAAAAATTAATATTCAGATCATTTTGTGTCACCATTACAAGTTAGTGATTTCGTCAAGGAATTTATTGAAAAGACACATCAATATGTTCAGCATGTCCACTTGGCATGATGGCAGGATGAGAAGTTTAGAATATGTAGAGATACATTTCCCCATGGTACTACACTTTTAGTTGTTGATTTTGCTGAGAAATGCACTCTGCAACCTCAAAATGAGATCCAAAGTTAGTATTATCACTCTTAGATTATTTCCTTGATGGTGCATATCACATACAAGCATGGCCCAAATAACGGTGAAGAGCAAAGAGAAATTCTTAAGGAATATCACTTCTACATAAGTGATGATAGGTGCCATGACTTCTACTATGCACGTCATTGCTTCATCATGTTCTTTGATAACTTGAAGGGAAAGAACATACAAATGGATCGACACTAGATTTCGTCTGATGGATTTGCTGGTCAGTTAAAAAATGCAGGCATATTTCAATGGCTGTTTTCATTGCATAAAAACTACAAAGTTCCACATATGTGAAACTATTTTGAGACTGGGCATGGTAAAGGAGAGCATGATGGAGATGGAGAATGTGTCAAAACAGCCCCACAAAGAGAGGAATTGAAATTATCTATAGTATCTACTATTGAAAATGTTCAATCTATTGTAAGGTGGTGCACGTCAGTAATGGGAGACAAATCAACTATGCGAGTAGAATCCACAGGAAAGAGAAATGTGTAGAGATTTTTTTGAGGGGTGGTAGACATAGATCATTCAAATGCATGGGAATGCAAGATTGTTCCTAGTGTTAACACTCAGAATGTACCCAGGTTGTGAAATGTAAATCCCAAGGTAACAACAAAAACCCCTTTAGAATGTATTTCTGACCTAATACAGTCAAAGAGGGATCTCTCACTATTTACAAAGTTTTTATACTCAAGATATTCAATCAAAGACAATTAGAAGGTCAGATTTCTGATGAGAAAAATAGGACAAATTTGTTTTAAAAGACTTGGTAGGACGGTCATGAGGAGACCATTGGGCAATGTAGTCAATAATCAGATCTGAAATAGATTGCAGGAGGTAGGGTTTTGAAAGTTTGTGAACAGAGGAAAGGTAGGCACCATTTCCTCAGTCTTGAGGTATTAGCAGGTTGATTAGTAGACAAAGGGAGACATTCCATCAAACAGAGCACCTAACTAGGGTTAATTCTACACGACTTTAGAAGAAAATATTTTGAAAATGCTTGAACAATGGGCCTAGAGCATGCAGGATGAATTATATCCCATAAAAAATAATGCTCAAGCATGAAAGCAAATACAAAATGGAGTGGTAAATAGGATAAACAATCACATAAAGAAATTACTTACTGAAGAAAAAGAAAAAGATGGCACAAGAATCTCTGTCATGAAAAAGTTTTTACATTCCTCCTCTGCAAATTTCATTCATCTACTGAAAACTTGAAGCCATTACAATGTAGAGCCTCTCCTCTCTTGAAAATACTCTCCTTAAACTATCAATTACATTTTAATTTATATAAGAATAACCTCTACCTAACTTTGAATTCAAAACCTAACTGAACTCTAAAAATAGAAACAGTTACAATAATGTTTATCATGCATATCTCTAATGGTCACAGCTGTGTGAAATATGCGAGAGGTTTTTATAATTGGACATGTTCCCAACAAAACCATTTCTCCAAAATCATCTCAATATCCTCGAAATATTCCTTTGAATCTGATGACTCAAATAATAAAATTGTAGATTTCTGAAAAAAATGACTTGTGAAGATATTTTAAATTCTCCCAACCTGTGATTACTGTGTAAAAAATGAAGGATTATTTTGATTATATGCCTGTTAGGAATAGCAACCTCTCTCATTTTTGTAAAATTAAATTCCATTTGTCCAAAAAAATTCTTTGAATCTGATTGATGAAATAGTCCTTTGGAAAACATGAAAAATGGCTTGTACAACTGAATTTGTTTCTACTAAACTGTAACACCTGTGTGAAAACGGAAAAAGGTTATTGTGGATAGGTATGTTCTGAACAATAGCCTCTATCATTTTCACAAAATTCATCTTCATTTGATTTAAACAATTACTTTAATGTGATGACTAGAACAGTCATTTTGACATCTGAACATTTTCCTTCTGAAGATGACTTTACTGCTCCCAATTTGTAGCACCTCGGTAAAAACGGAGAGAGGTTATTGTATATCACAATGTTATGATGAACAAAATCTTTTAGTTTTTAAAAATTCTTCTTTTTTTGCTAGAAATAGGTCATTGAATAAAATGTCTAAAACAGTCATTTTCAGAAGAAAAAAAATATGCTATGTAAATATGGCAGATTGCCTCCTTCCTTTCATGCACAGCACACAAATGAAATAATTTTTCAAAGCCAAGTCACCTTTACCTTTACATAATGGTCTATTTGGGAGCCTTCACTGAGTTGTTTTTCTTAAACCATTTTTCTTCACAGAATTCACCAAAAGTTACCACGTGGAAAGTGGTTTAAATTCCGCTACCACCTTTCCAATTTAACCACCTCACAACTTTACTCTCTGGAAACACTAATACCTGTTGATGAGTTTTCACTTTTTACATTAGGAATTGGATTAATAAGAGGATTCTTTTTTACTTTGGAAAAAATATCCAAAACTATATAAGTTTGAATATAAATAAAATAATAGGTTTATAAAGCCCATTTTATAAATTTCATTCAAAAGTTAATAATACTTTTTTCCGCACTTGTGAAAAATTTATTTATCTTTTTATCTAAAATTCCTTTAACTTCTCTTCTTTTCCAACTTGGAAATAGCTTAATGAGAAAACTTTGGAAACCAACTCAATCACCCATGAAAACTTAAAATTTTGAAGGAAATAAGTCCAATTCTGACAAAAATAAATTTAGTGCTAACAACTGGCTCCAACTAGGGATGCTATTCTCCCTCCGAGGTAGCAAAGAACCCCGTAGACCAGGTGCCAAATCCATTTGGTTTCTCTTAATTCTTCTCTGAAATCCTCAACTTGTTTTGAACTGAACCATCAACTGAAACCATTTTGCAAACAAATCCCACTCTGTCAACCTGTAACCTATAACTGCATTGCACTTGAAACTGAAACCAAACTGAAAACTGCTGAAAGAAATGCTCACCATGTCGAGCTTATTCATTCCTACCTATCCTACTTAACTAAGCACAATTTCCCAATCAAGCAAAATATGACTTCCAATGAAGCCAATCACGCAATTTATCCAATAATTCCATTTCTTCCTCACCCTTGATCGAAATTAGAACATAAGAAAAAAATAGTAATAGGTTATGATGAAAAATTTGTCCTTTGTTGCAAACATATAACCAACTACTCCATTTGAAAAATTTATCCATGTATTCTGATACTGGATCATAAAAAACATGACAAATTTCAAAATACTCAATCACCTATTTGTCATGACAAGGCTGTCCAAAAAGTAACTCCTCTTGCATATTGTCAAACTGATCTTTAGAAGAGCTTTGAAAGGAATTCTCATGATTGTTTTTCAATGATATATCAGCAACTTCATTAAATATTTCTACATTTACCACTCCATTATTCTCAAGCACTTCAAGAGGAATATCATTTTGTTCTTCAACAATATTAAGCAGAAAGATGTCTTCTTGACAAAACGTTTCTAAATTGGAAAGATTTAAAGAAACGTCCCATTTAGAGTTCTCATCTCCTTCTTTATGATCGCTTGTTTTATTGTACACTATTGGTTCTTTCACATACTGAGATTGATCACATGATTGCTCTTCCTTTTCATTATATATAAGTAGACTAAAATTTTCTTTAAAACCATCACTAACATAATTTTTAACAAGCTGACCGCAATCATCTGAAAAAACATCAAGAGTATAACCTTCTTCTTTCACATCATTATGCTGATCATCTTCATGCTCATATATTTTTTCCAATTCTAATCCAAGGTCTGATTTCTCTTTAATTGTATTTGTAGAAAATAAATATGTGAAGGGATTGTAAGACTAAAAATTTGTAGAAACATAATTCTTTATGTAATCACCCACAAAAGCATTAGAATTTAGAGGAAATTGCTACTGCAAAAAGGAATTTTTTGATTGGGAATAAGCAGCCTCATCTTGAAACAAAACTTCAGAAGTTGAATAATATGAAGAAGGGTTTGATTGACCATCCCAAATTCCTTCTTGGTCACACAAAGATTGACAAGATTGTTGCAAATTATCATCTACTTCAGGAAAAGAAATGTAGCTGCTTGAATCAGAGTTTTGGCTCATGTCTCTTTTAGTAGAGGAAGAAATTATTAACTGCTGAGATTTTTCTTGAATGTGAAGACATCTAATTTGTGTTTCTTTTTTTCTGAAATGGGTTCTCATATAAAATTTCTAAAATCTCTTCATCCATTAAATGATCATCAATATACATGTTTTCCAAATCTTCAATGAAACCTTTAGCATGCATACAACAATCTTGAACCAGCAACAAGGAGGGGTATTGGTTTTTGTAATGTTCATGAAATATTATATGAAAATCAGTAAGGGAAAATAAACTTTCTAATGGTAACCCTTCATACCATGACCTTGCATCTCCTTCTAAAGTAGCCATGAACATTTTAATTAAAGAATACTCATGCAATTTAACTCCCAACTTATGTATATGCATATGAAATCTAACCAAATGAAGGGTAGCATCATCATTCTTTTGATCTTTAAAATTTGGAATACCTAATTGCCAATCCACTTTAGGTATTCGATTTGGAAAACCAGGAATGTGAACATGATTCATAGGAGCATACCTTGCAGACAAATAACTCATCTCGACGAATGAATAAACTGAATCAACTCTTCAAACTTTGCAATCTTTTGACAATGGAGTTGCCATAGGAATTTTGAAAACTGGATTCTTCAAAGATGGAGTCGCCAGATGAAATATGCACAACCTTGCTGATATCTGGCTATTCTTCACCATCAACAATCAAATCTAAAAGTATGTCATTTATACCCAGGGAATATTTGAGCCTTCATTCCCCGGCAACGACGCCAATTTGTTAACACTCAAAATGTACCCAGGTTGTGAAAGGTAAATCCCAAGGTAACAGCAAAAACCCCTTTAGAATGTATTTTTGACCTAATATAGTCAGAGAGGGATCTCTCACTATTTACAAAGTTTTTATAGTGAATATATTCAATCAGAGACAATCAAAATAGGACAAGTTTGTTTTAAAAGACTTGGTAGGACGGTCATGGAGGAGACCATTGGGAAATGGAGTCAATAATCAAATCTGAAATAGATTGCAGGAGGTAGGGTTTTGAAATTTTATGAACAAAGGAAAGGTAGGCACCATTTCCTCAGTCTTGAGGTATTAGCAGGTTGATTAGTAGACAAAGGGAGACATTCCATCAAACAAAGCACCTAACTAGGGTGAATTCTGCAAGACTTTAGAAGAAAATATTTTGAAAATGCTTGAACAATGGGCCTAGAGCATGCGGGATGAATTCTATCCCATAAAAATTAATGCTCAAGCATGAAATCAAATACAAAATGGAGTGGGAAATAGGATAAACAATCACATAAATAAATTACTTACTGAAGAAAAAGATGGCACAAGAATCTCCGTCATGAAAATGGTTTTACATTCCTCCTCTAGAGATTTCATTCATCTACTGAAAACTTGAAGCCATTACAATGTAGAGCCTCTCCTCTCTTGAAAATCCTCTCCTTAAACTATCAATTACATTTTAATTTATATAATAATAACCTCTACCTAACTCTGAATTCAAAACCTAACTGAACTCTAAAAATAGAAACAATTACAATAACGTTTCTCATGCATATCTCTAATGGTGATAGCTGTGTGAAATATGGGAGAGGTTTTTATGATTGGACATTTTTGCAACAAAACTCATGTCTTCATTTCTCTAAAATCATCTCAATATCCTCGAAATATTCCTTTGAAGCTGATGACTCAAATAATAAAATTGTAGATTTCTGGAGAAATGAATTGTAAAAATATTTTAAATTCTCCCAACCTTTAATTACTGTGTAAAAAATGAAGGAGTTTTTTATTATAGGCCTTTTAGGAATAAAAACCTCTCTCATTTTTGTAAAACTAAATTCCATTTTTCCAAAAAAAATCTCTGAATTCGATGGCTGAAATAGTCCTTTGGAAAACATGAAAAATGGCCTGTACAACTGAATTTGTTTCTGCTAAAATGTAACACCTGTGTGAAACATGAAAGAGGTTATTGTGGATAGGTATGTTTGGAAGAAAATCCTCTCTCATTTTGACAAAATCCATCTTCATTTGATGTAAACAATTATTTTAATGTGATGACTAGAACAGTCATTTTGACATCTGAACATTTTCCTTCTGAAGATAACTTTGCTGATCCCAATATGTAGCATGTGGGTAAACACTGAGAGAGGTTATTGTACATCACAATTTTATTATGAAAAAATTCTTTCATTTTTTGAAAATGCTTCTTTTTTTGCTAGAAACAGGTCGTTTAATAAAATGACTAAAACAGTCATTTTCAGAAAAAATATGCTATGTAAATATGGCAGATTGTTTCCTTCCTTTCGCACACACAAATGAAATAATTTTTCAAAACCAAGTCACCTTTACCTTTACATAATGGTCTATTGAGGAGCCTTCAATTATTTGTTTTTCTTAAACCATTTTTCTCCATGGAATTCACCAAAAGTTACCACGTGGAAAGTGGTTTAAATTCTTCTACCACCTTTCCAATTTAACCACCTCACAACTTTACTCTCCGGAAACACTAATACCTGTTGATGAGTTTTCACTTTTTACATTAGCCATTGGATTAATAAGAGGCTGATTTTTGACTTTGGAAAAAATATCAAAAACTATATAAGTTTGAATATAAATAAAATAATAGGTTTATAAAACCCATTTTATAAATTTCATTCAAAAGTTAATAAAACTTTTTGCCCCACTTGTGAAAAATTTATTTCTCTTATCTAAAATTCCTTTAACTTCTCTTCTTTTCTAACTTGGAAATATCTTAATGAAAAAACTTTGGAAACCAACTCAATCACCCATGAAAACTTAAAATTTTGAAGGCAACAAGACCAATTCCGACAAAAATAAATTTATTGCTAACACCTAGGACTCATGGATTTTATTCAATTCAAAGCTCTGATAACCCAGTATTTGAAATTTGGACCAAAAAACTCGCTTGTTTTTCCCTCCTTGTTGTGATGGTGACTGGGATGGGTGTGAATCATTGGTTTGGGTTGATGGATGGAATTGCATATCACTTCCACTTTATCAATGTGCAATTGTTGAGTTAAATCCATTGGAATAATACCAATCATCTATTTATATAGATTTTGATCATGTCTTAGACCTTGTACAACCTGGTATGATGCATTTCCTTAACATTTTTTTGTTTATCTACGTAGTCTTCAAAATCGCATTAATGGCCTTGTATCACACAAAAAATATTTTGATCATATACCTACAATCATATTATGCGGGGCACATATACGTAGTGGTTGCCTCAAAAGATAGTGAATGGGGTGGTGATTATTGATTGGCATGTTGTATAGAGGGAAAGCAAACCTTCATTATGTCCATGACTAACAATGAAAACAACCACTTCCCAATCAGGTCTATGGTTGTTAAAGGTGAATACCTTACACAAGACAACAATGCAAGAAATAAGGGTGGATATGTTTACAGGGATTAAAAACCGGGTTCAAGTGTATATCACTTTACCAACTCAATCATTGGTACAAACCTGCAGGTATGAAAAATTCCTAGCCAAAATTCATCGAAGGTACGCTACTTCCTACCGGATACAGAGCACGAGAGACTAATGGAGACCATCATTATAAGAGATGATTTAGAGGGCTTGATTGTATGATAATAGGTGGGATCTAGCATGATGAGTTATGTTACATAATTTTAATTTTCCCATCTATGTTTCTTAAGAATATGTCAATTTTGTGTTCTTGATATGCCAAATTTTCGTTTACTTTGTTTATAAGTATGCCAAAATTACTCTTGTATGTCAATTTAATGAACATGCCAAATTTTATATATGATCAATAAACCCTAAGATTTTGAATCATCATGTAAATATCAATAACACGATCATGTCAATATCAATCATATGATCATGACAATATCAATCATATGAACATGTCAAGATCTCATTCACATGTTAAACATAAAATTAGAATACATACATGTACCTTTTTAGGTCATACCTGTCAAAGTTCTTTGTAGGCTCTCTTACACGACTAAAACCCTAATTTTTCAAGTAGGTCATATTTTCAATGTTTTCAACTGATATATAAAACTAGGATGATGGAAACAAGATGTCGCAATGATCACTTTCTATTTTAAGGCTTGTCTAATTTCCTTCTTGAAATATCCCCTCTTATACCATGTTAAATTTCTTATTATACAAATTAGTTCAATGCATAAATTTATCCATAAAACATTTACATAAATAATTTAACATGTAGGATCTAGTTAAGAATAACAATGGACAAGAGACGCAACATTTTATCTCAAGAAACCGTCACGGGGAAGAAAACCTAGCAACCTTTCTTAGAAGAATTATGTTTAGAAAACAAGTACAATGAAACCCTGAAGAAACCCTAACACAAAAGATTATGAGGAAACCCTAACACACAAGATCATAAAGAAACCCTAAAATAAGAGTTTCCTTTTCCTTCATGTGTAACTCAAAGAGGACAAATACAAGGCATGAAGTGTCTTACAAATTAAGAGCATGACTCTTATTTGTACATGATTCTAACTTTATAAGTGGGGCTTCACTAACATGTGGAACCACATAACTTAATTTTACATTTACATTAGACACCAATCATTTCACACCAACGAGGTCCAAACATGGAAAAACATGCACGGTGGGGTTGTGGTTGGAGTTCACATATTTCCCCTACCCAAACATGCTATCAGGAGTTGACGGAATTCAAAATTGCAGTTTCGTGACGTCTTTTGCGCACTAGGCACAAATCCACCAAGTGTCCCTAAACGGTATCTGGAGGTGACCTACATCATGCCATAGATCAATGCTTGGGCCTCTGATCGATGAAACATCGATTCTGTTGGATTCATGACATGGTATTTTAGCTAGGGAGGCCTCTCCTTCTTGTCCATTACCCGGTGACCTCCGTATACGGTGGGTTCTTAAACTAAGGTTTCGATCAGTAGGGGACAATTCATTTCACACCAACAAGGTACAAAATTGGAAAAGCATGCATGGTGGGGCTGTGGTTGGATTTCCCATATTTCCCATGCCCAAACACGCTAGTAGTATTTGACGAAATTCAAAATTGAGGCTCCCTGACGTTTTTTGCGCACCGGGAGCAAGTCCACCAAGTGTCCGTGAACGGTATGTGGAGGTGACCTGCTACTCACCATATATTGATTCTCAGGCCTTTGATCAATGAACCGTAGGTTTTGTTGTATTTGTGATGTGGGATTTTAGCTAGGGGGGGGGCCTCTCCCACTTGTCCATTTCTTGGTGACCTCTGTATATGGTGGTTTTAGAAACTAGGGTTTCGCTCAGTAGAGGAAAATGCATTTCACGGAAATAAGGGACAAACTTGGAAAACTATCTAGGGTGGGGATTTGGTTGGTTTTCCCATATTTTCCATGCCCAAACATGCTAGCAGGATTTGACGGAATTCAAAATTACGGCTCCTTGACATTTTTTGAGCATCAAGCACAAGTCCACCAAGTGTCCATGAACGGTATCTGGAGGTGGCCTGCAACTCACCATAGATCGATGCTCGGGCCTTCAATCGATGAATCGTCAATTCTGTTAGATTCATGATGTGGGATTTTAGCTGGGGGGGGGGATCTCTAGCCTATCCATTTCCTAGTGACCTCCATATACGGTGGTTTCTGAAACTAGCATTTCATTGAGTAAGGGACAATGCATTTCAAGACAAGTGGGGCCAAAATTGGAAAACCACACACAGTGGGAATGTGGTTGGTGTTCCCATATATCCCATGACCAAACATGCTAGCAAGAATTGACAGAATTCAAAATTGCAGCTTCGTGACGTTTTTTACGCACTAGGCACAAGTCCACCAAGTGTCCATGAACGGTTTCTGGAGGTGACCTGTAACTCACCATAGATTGATGGTCGGGCCTCTGATTGATGAACCTCCAATTCTATTGGATTTGTGACATGATATTTTAGCTAGGGGGGGGCCTCTCCAGCATGTCCATTTCTTGGTGACCTCTGTATACCGTGGTTCCTGAAACTAGGGTTTTGCTCAGTAGGGGACAATGCATTTCACGCCAACGAGGGAAAAACATGGAAAACCACACACAATGGGGATGTGGTTGGAGTTCCCATATTTCCCCTACCCAAACATGCTAGCAAGAGTTGACATAATTCAAAATTGCAGTTTCATGACGTTTTTTGTGCACCGGGCACAAGTCCAGCAAGTGTCCCTGAATGGTATCTAGAGATGACGTGGAAGTCGCCATAGATTGATGCTCAGGCCTCTGATAAAAAAACCATTAATTCCATTGGATTTGATACATGGGATTTTTAGCTAGGGGTGGGCCTCTCCTACATGTCCATTACCCAGTGACCTCCGTATACGATGTTTTCTGAAACTAGGGTTTCACTCAGCAGGGGACAATGCATTTCACGCCAACAAGGGCCAAACTTGGAAAACCACACAAGGTGGAGATATGGTTGGCATTCCCATATTTTCTTTTCCCAACTATGCTAGCAAGATTTGACAGAATTCAAAATTGTGGCTACCTGATGTTTTTTGCGCACTGAGCACAAGCCCACCAAGTGTCCCCAACAGTATGCAGAGGGGACTTGTAACTTTCCATTTGTCGATGCTCGGGAATCTGATCGATGAACTTTCAATTCTATTGGATTCATGATGATGGTATTTTAGCTAAGGGGCCCCTCTCATGCCTATCCATTTCCCAGTGACATCTGTAAATGGTGGTTTCTGAAACTAGGGTTTCACTCAGTAAGGGACAATGCATTTCATGCCAGCAAGGGCCAAACTTAGAAAACCATGAATAGTGGCATTTTGGTTTGCGTTCCCATATTTCCCATGCCCAAACATGCTAGAAGGATTTAACGAAATTCAAAATTTCAACTCCCTGGTGTTTTTTGTGCACCATGCCCATGTCCACCAAGTGTCCCTCAATGGTATCTGGAGGTGACTTGCAACTCGCCATAGATAGATGCTCAGAACTTAGATCGATGAATCTTTGATTCTGTTGGATTCGTGACGTGGTATTTTAGCTAGGGGGGGGGGGGGGGGGCTCTCCCACATGTCCATTTCTCGGTGACCTCCGTATATGGTGGTTTCTGAAGCTAGGGTTTCATTTAATGGGTTACAATGAATTTCACACCAATGAGGGATAAAATTATAAAACCACACATTGTAGAGCTATGGTTGGAGTTCCCATATTTCCCATGCCCAAACAAGCTCACAAGATATGACAGAATTCAAAATTGCATCTCCCTAACATTTGTTGTGCATCGGGCACAAGTCCACCAAGTGTCCCTAAAAGGTATCTGGAGGTGACCTGCAACTCACCATAGATTGATTTCCAGGCCTCCGATAGACAGACCATCGATTCCATTGGATTTGTGACATGGGATTTTAGCTATGGGGCCTCTCTCCCACCTATCCATTTCCTATTGACTTCCGTATACGGTGGTTTCTGAAACTAGGCTTTCGCTCAATAGGGGACAATGCATTTCATGCCAACAAGGGAAAAACTTGGACAATACATTTCACACCAACGAGGGCCAAACTTGTAAAACCATATCCCTAACTAGCGTTTACTATTTAGCATGCATGGCCCATAATCATAACCCTACCAGAGAAACCCTAATCCTAACCCTAATCTTATATTGCTGTCACTACTCAGTTCATAATCAATCTGATGTACAACTCAAATTTTTCAAATCTGGTGGACTTATGCTTCAAATCATGTTGATTCATGAAGTTGGTTCTCGGTATCTAGATTCTATTGTAGTTCCTTTAATGATGAGTGATTATTCATTGGGTGCATGAGGTTTGTTGAATAGTGTTGTTGGTCATTGATGAAATGTGAAGCATGTATTGCACTTAGTTTTATTAAATTACACTTGAACATTGACTTAGCTTGTAATTTAATCATCCAAACTCACAATTTTTAATTAGATATATCCAAATGGTGTGCATGTAGTGAGTTCATTGAAACCTTGAAATACATTGTATTGCACTTAGTTTTATTAAATTACATGAGCAAGAACTTTTCCTTTACTGTAATGATCATCCAAAATCACAATTTCTAATTACATATCCAATTAGTGTGCATGTAGTTAGATCATTGAAACCTTTAAATATAATAGTTTGTTCTTTAGACATAGTGCATTCATAAGTAATAGATAATCCACACAAATAACCAAAATAAATTGACACTAGAACATGTGGAAACCAAAGAACAAATTCAAAGTGAAATGTATCATTCATTTATAAGTGGAATGTCAATGTACATGTCTCCAAAAGTACATATATATCCAAAAGTATCCAGAAGTACATGTATCCAAAACTATCCAAGCCACATGTACATGTAAGTGAAATGTCAATGTACATGTAACCAAAACTATCCAAAACTATGCAAGCCACACGTACATGTATCAAAATGTATATATATCCCATAAGACACATCAAAACTCAAGCTTCCTCTTGTTCTTTCTTGACGTTAATCCTCTAAGCATAACTCTAGGACTAGTTTGCATCTTTGGATCTTGCAAATTAAATATCAATTGTTAAATTCAACTAACTATGTACTAATACATTAGCTCAATAAAATACCATATCTAAATTAACTCAAAAATTATCAACATGTTCATGTACATTGCATGAAACAATTAGTCATTAATCGACATCTCACCTCAATGAGAGATTGTGACAAAGGGGATTGTGCAACTTCTGTAGTAGATGGAGCTGTTGGTTGAACATCAAGGATGGTCACATCCATGGTTGAACCAGAGGGGGAAGGAACTATTGGTGGTTGTGGTGGTTAAAATCACCAAATGTTTAAGTAGTTAGACATGTGCATGAATAAACAAAATAAAACAATAACAGACTACATCTAGATCATGTTCAAATAGTTGTACCTCTATTTTACTTGTTTTTATTGCAGATGCCACATTGACTGCTGCATCAATAACTCTTGATGTTGGTGGCTACAATCACAAAATGTTGAAATAGTTAGACATGCATGAATAAAAATTAGAAAACAATAATAAACTATGTAATGATCATGCTGAAATAGTTGTACCTTTGTGTGACTTGTTTCCATCGCAGATGCAGCATTGACTACTGCATCAACCATCCCTGCGAGGTTTTCAATAGTAAACTCTAGCTCCTGATGCAGTAAACATGCAAATCAAACATAAACAAAAAAATTTATCCACTGGATTTAAAGTTAACCAAGAAATATCATCGAAGGATATACATTACCATGGTATCAGTAGCTCCATGGTCATGGACAACTGGAGTCTTGTTAGGACTAGGGCACCCCATATACGCATAAGCCTTGTTCATGTATGGCCTATGAGGAGATACAACTCCAGGAAATGGTCCAGGTATTTCGGTTGGTGCCTATAGTTAGCAAGTGTTCATGTAGTTAGACATGCATGACTCAACGAACATACATGTATTTTAAAAATGAAATTTTTAATTGTTTACTTGGTGCCCAGACGTTTCCTCGGTTGATATGACCATGGATGCTACCTCCATCACTTCTTTCCCCCGTGAAGGAGCTGGCATCTGCAAGTTTAATAATTGTAAATATTAGACCATAGATAGCATTACTGAACTAACATCTACAGTATGTGGAAATTAACTAATTAACAAGTATTAAAAAACTGAAATTTTAAAATGTTTACGTGAGTGTGAGATACGACAATGGGTGCTATATGAATCTTTACACAAACCAAGGGATCAATGGATGGAATTTCATGCCCCCTTGTAGAGTGTGGAACATGAAACTATGGGGCATCGCTGCCAGCATAAAGCATCAACTCCAAGTTCACAAAATTAATATATTAGCTCAAACTATACATATGTGTACAAAGAGGAAAATAAATGAAGAATTTATTACAATTAACCATCTACATACATCACTCAAAAACCCACTAAAGACAACATTTGAGGAAATACCATAGCAAGGACGGCCACACAATATGCACTCATGAGGCTCAAAAGTAGGTCGAGGATGTGTTATTGGTGTTGCACTAGTCGATGGTTCTGCACTAGTGGGTGGTACTGCACTAGTGGGTGGTACTACACTAGAAGATGGCCCTACACTTTGATGACAAAGTGTATGTACCACATCAGAGACATATCTCCCTTCCTCACCCATATGTTGAACTGTAGTGCTATGATGAACAACTACCTGTGCCAAACTCAAATATGCATCACGTGTTTGAGGAATAAGATGATGTACAGGTGGGACATATGGCCCAGGAAACTACCTGTGAGGTGCATGGATAGGGTGATAAAGGTATCGAATCCTAGAATTGGGTCAGTTTTGGGGCATCCCCCGATTGATCCCCTGAAACTGCAAGATATCAAAATAATTTACGTGTTTACCCAACACAAACTCTGCATATATCTTTCGAAGGAAATACAAGGGGATTTCCTTGTTGTTATGTGGTGGCATATCAAAAACCATATACCATCTGTCCATCCAGTTATGAACAAAAGGATGAAATGTGCACAAATCAATAGAGATATGAGGCCTATTTTCATTTGGGATTTCCCCCGTGTGAGGGTCCCTTAACAATGAAAATATATGCTCTTTGTTTATTTTCAACTTTTGATTTCATTGTAGTCTAGCCCATTAGCGTACTCTTGTCTTTTTCTTTCTCTATATGATGTAATATCATATAGTATGTTACTTGACAATGAAATAGTCTCAACAACTACATCCAAAGTGTATGCAAGTGAGTGTCAGATGCTGTCATCACCACTAAAATCCGTACTAAGTCCCCTCAAGTGGGCAAGCTCAATCAGTATTTCGACATTTGTGTCCATAACCGCAACTGCAATAAAAACATCAATAAGAAAATCATTAGAAACATATACATGGTATATAATGACGTCTCTTCAAAATTGAAAATGTAAATTAAATCAAACTCAAGTAATCAATTTAATGGCATTCACTTACATACATTTAAAACTTAAAATTAAACATTTAACAATTAAATAGTAAGTTTCATTCAACTTCTTTTTAGAAGTTAAGGCACTTCTTAACCCTCATTGGTGACTTTTCCATGCACACTTGGGTTTAAACTTCTTTGAATTTAGGAGTGCTATTTTGACATGTTTTGGCCTATACGTCCCTTGGATATGTAAAAGAAAGGGACAAGGGACTATTAGGAAATGTGAGGAAAGAAAAGGGGTGATATAGGGATGCCACCAATCCTCTAAATATAATTGAATCGATCATCGCTGGGAACACTCTCATGACACACTCTAGGTAGTTCATGGGTGTTCACCATTTCCATTATTGTATAAACATGGAAACCAACCAAAAGTGACATGAAAAAATGGAGAATTTGTGGACTAGAATACAAGTGGTTGTAGATGAGCTTAGAGACTTGACATGTAGAAATATATTACCCATTTTTTTTGCTATTTTAAAAAATAATTGATAAACCTGGTGATGCAGGGGCATAGACTATTTGAGTAAAGTCATTTATGACTTTGTTAGGTCAAGGGATCTCAGGGAGACCTAGGGTCTCACATATTTCTAATTTTCTTTATTATTTTTATAAGATAAAAGAAGCATAATTCAAGTTCTATTTAGTTTGGCTGATGACCTTTAATTAATTAGATTTTTGGCAGCTCAATAGAGCTAGGGTTAGAATTTCATGATGATTATGAAATATTCGACGGTGCGATGAATACTAGGGTTGTATGGTGGTGTGAGGCCGTGTTGACTTGTAATTCGATATCACATTGGGAAGGTTCATATATTTCAACTTTTTTTTGTCATTACAATAAGGCCAGGGAAACGGAGGGTAAGTAATATGTGCAGAACAAGAGAGAAGTGCCGAGGAAGGTATAATTAAAACAAAAATGAGGTGGGTTCTATAACCAAGAAGTGTAAATGTTTTAGTGGAAAAATGGTGGTGGCTGCTAAAACTGGAGGAAGGAATAAAACTAGTCATAGTTACTAGTTTTAACTCTGTGTTTATATATATATTATTGATTTATATATAATACATTGTTTTATGTTTAAAAGGGAAAAACTAAGAGGCACTTTGTTGATGTGTTTTGGCATTTTGTTAAGGGTGCTTAACTAAGAGGAAATGTATAACTACATCCACCTGTGATGAAATTTTTATTATGTTCATAGAAAAATGATTGTGATGAATTTTTGAGAAACCAAGTTACTAATTTTTTATGCATTTTTTCTATTCATTCTTGTGCATGCATTTCATCTTGTTATGGCCATTTTCGAGGAAAATTATTCAATTAGTATCATGGGGAAATGGCCTTTGAGGGTTGGAAATTCGGGTTTCATGTGCATGGATACATTGTATAAAGGGAGGAGTTCTCTATTTTTTGAATTTTTTGTTGCATTAGGAATTCTTGAGTTCTTGAAAACGAATTCATTGTAATTATTCACTCATCTTGGTTGAGGGAGATGTGAATTTAATTAGTGACTAGGTTATTTCCAATTTGCTAAATAATGCAAAATTTGGTTGTTTTAAACTATTAAAAACCACATTTTAGGTTTAGAATTGACAAAAAAATGCTATGGGTGAATGAATTACCTAATTATATGACAATTGACCGGTGGATTTCCTTCCCCTACAAATAAATAGAGCTCCTCCAATAGTCCACGACACCCAATTCGCTCCTGTTCAGCCCGATATTCGCGTTCCTGATGGGTTGAATGCGTCGTAGGTTTTAGGAGTGTGTCTATAAATTAATTTTAATTTTACAAATTGTGTATGTGTTTTATAACTACATATCACGTACACGTTTTGTAGTTATATAACATGTATGTGATATGTTTGCCTATCTTACATGTCCCGTGACATGTCAAGCCTAGGTTGAACCATAGCAAGTGCTATGTAGCAGAAACGTGTTGTATTTTTATGTAACGTGATCGTGTTTTTAAAAACTAGGATTGCATCTAAATAATACCTCATCTTCTTGCACTGACCTTTAACACATGATTGCTTGGCATATTCTATTTCTTTCGCAGCTTGAGTAGTTGCATCTATTCTTTGTGCCAACACTTCTAGAGGTGTGCTGGGTGTCCTTTTCTCCTATAACTGAACTACTTTTTTTTAAGGTTCATCACTAATTCCTCTAACTATGTTATTTTGGCATTCGGGACCATGTCCAATGTTATTCCCTCTTCTTCAAAGCCGGTACAAGCCATGGAGACTGCTTTACTTATTCTCTAGTAGTTACCATTCGACTCTAGTTTCTTTTGTTCAGCCTCTTAAATTTCACTTTTCAGTGTCCTGATGTCTTGTTTTGCAACCTTTACCTTTGCAGATAGGTGGTTCTCGTGCAACCTTATTTATGGATTAACATCAGTCTAGAAAGCATACACTTCATTCATATGCATAGTTGAAAATCTATAATAAGTTGGTTAGTATCCTGAAAATCAAGATTAGATTCTGGTCTGCCACACTTAACATCAACTTTAGAGACCTGTATCGTTATCGGAAAGGTTGGAATAGAGGCCACATTTGCTCCATTCATGATGTTTCAAATGGATCTTGGGAGTCCGCTGTTGCACTTGGACCATCAACATCAATCTTAAATTATTCCACTATTTTACAGAGAACTTAAGAAGGTCAGTGACTATACCTGGAAGTTCCTCTTGTCGTTCTTCTTCAGACTTGAAAATTGATTGCGTTGCTTCGGTGATTACTTTAGTCATGGGTTGCATATCATCACTATCCAAGCTAACAATTTTTGCATTTAGGTTTACTTTCATCTTCTTCTTTGTTCTTCTTGGATGTACTTGTTCTTCCTGAGGTTCCCCCTCCTCATGTTCTGATTTTGGCTCTATTGGTATTGAGCGGGTGTGAATTTTGTCAGAGTTTAAATCCTCCAGGTGGTCTTCTTCTTCTTTTTCCTCTTCCTCTTGGGCTTGGTGATCTTGTTGTTTTTTTTGTTCTTTAGATATTGGAACATGCCATTCTTTTGGCCACTGATTAATAATTTCTTGGACCTCTTCTTGGGTCATGATAAACTTGGCTTGTATCTTCAGCTACTGCGACTGCTGTCGTGCCTATAGGTAAACATTGTGTAGACCAACAACAAACTTAAAAATGGAGCGAAGTTGTTGGACTATGGTAGAATCTAGCCTAGACATGCTCCTTATCTAATGTTGTATAGACTTTGCATGCATAAAGAATTCAATATTGCTTGCTTGTTGTCATGATTTTTGCTTCTTTTGTACTAGAGGTTCTAATACTTGGCCACTTGACACAGTACCTTCATATTGACCCCTTGATAGTGTTCTGGTTTAGAGCATGAAATGAATGAGATTAAAATTAAGATACATGAATAGTGGAATTCCCAGTCCCTTTCCTGAGTATCAATGACGTCTTGAACAAGCTCATTCAACAAGAACTGACACCAATTGATATGAGTTCCTTCCGCATAGACGACTTCGAGTGCAATTGCTCCTGTCATTCATTATTCTGGACACATTTTACCAAGTAAATTGGATTCTATTACTTTAACAAAAAAGATAACAGTGGGGTTATTAATCGTATGAATCAAAACCCCTCTTGTACTTCTTTGTACACCAAAATTTTCTTTCATCCACTTAGCTGGTAGGTCCATGTGATGGAAGAGATGAGCTCAATAGTCATGTGATGGAAGAAATGATCTCAACAGTCATGTGATGAAAGCAATGAGCTCAATAGTGATGGGTATAGGTTTTCCTAACCAAAGAAATCCATTGTGGAAAAGTAGAAGTAACTCCTTAACATAGATGTTAATTTATGTATTGTGCCCAAAATGTGGCATATAAAGAAACGATAATATGCCATACTTCTCCATTTTTTTAGCCAATTTCTTTGCACCATATATCCTTTGGTGTGTCTTGCACAATGTCAATATACTTATTGCGGTCTAAGCCTGGTTGCATCTTGGTATCATGATCACCGTAACATAACCTTTGCGCTTTGGGTAGAATATCTTTTACTACCTTCACACCCTATGGTACTAGCAGCACTATCAATGGAGTCTTTCCATTCTTCAGGAATATTGCAAATTATGGTGCATTTCTAGGTTGGGGTGGGACATATTATGGTAACAATTTTTTTGTCACAAAATCCCATGCTGGTGGGGTTTCCTCTGAGGGTGTTATTGCTCTTCCCTTCTGCTTTTTAGTGCTAGTGCATTTCTACTGCTGAGTCTCTGGTGGTCTTGGTCCTTCCTTTCGAATCCGTTTAGTGGCCTTTGACTGGACTTTGGGAGTAGTTTTCTCATTAACAGGTCCCCTTGGCAGTGGGATATACCTAGTAGTATCTTCCATTATGGGGGTGGGTGATACATACTTGGATGTAACTGTGCTTGTGCTAGAGACAAAGATGCCCATACTATAACCTCACTAGTCCATTGCTCAGGGGTTGACACAATAACACTATTTTTCTTCGGTATGGAAGGAGAAAATTCAAGGTAGTGAGGCTTGATAAATACCTGAACTGATGTTAGACATTCTTCTCATGCACAATTAAATTTTCCAAAAGGAATCCATCCTTTCGCCACATGGGCATACTGCAACTCTTAGATAAAATCGTTTTGCATTATACCACTAATGTCTTATCACTGAATTGGTAGTTATTGTTAACAAAAGGGTTGGTATGCAAAACTCTTGCTATCATTCTCTTCCCCTCCCCCTTTTTTTATGTCTTATCTAACATGGTGTAGTGTATTTTCACACGTGCAATCTCTTTCCACTTCGCACATTCCTTCTGACACATGGACATTATGGTAGCTAGGTCACTATCTGTCGAATCCTTTGTTTTATTATACCATACCATGTAGTTATGTGTATTTATGTTTGATTGATGGAGTTCGGTGTC
Organism: Pseudotsuga menziesii; assembly: GCA_001517045.1. Classification (NCBI taxonomy): domain Eukaryota; kingdom Viridiplantae; phylum Streptophyta; class Pinopsida; order Pinales; family Pinaceae; genus Pseudotsuga; species Pseudotsuga menziesii. Next base: position 165,704 of record LPNX010341233.1, read on the forward strand.
CACAACGAGTATCTCTTCAAATATCTTCTCCTTTATTACCTATAGCGGAGCATTGACTATTGGATGTTTGCTTGTAAATTCAAATGTTTGGGTAAATTTTATATCTAATCTTTCCCATTCAATGGTTCCTCTTCACAGATACTCTGAGGTGTACCAACTTCTTGGAACCATTGCCAAGGTGTGGATGAATTGGTGAACCCATTTGTGTCGCGAATATTCTTTCCAAATTGTGGGACATTTATCAATGTGTTTTCTAGGATTTGACAATCTTGTATATTTTTTAGCAGCATAACTGATCTCCATTATTCTTGTACATTGCGACCATTTGGAGATAGATTGTTTATATGTACCCCACTATCTAGCGGGAATAGCTTTCAGTACATAGTCCAAAGCAGAAAATCGATGTGATTTTGTGACCTTTCCTTTGAATTATTCCAAGAAGTATGCAAGGTTAGGAAATCCTTCAGATGTAGGCAACGCCCTGGCTTCAACACTTACCCTGTGAACAAATATTGTGATTCTCTCACATTTGCACATGGAAACTTCATGGATCCTGTTCTGCCAATTTTCCAAAGCATCTCCTAAGTCAGACTTGCACGAAACTTACACTCCTCCATCTTAGGCTTTGATCAGCTCTGGGATTAACATAGTCTTCCTTCGAAGACATGATGTTGTACATCTAGTCCACATATTTTTCTTTCCCTCTTTTATGCACATGCTTGACATATCATTTCCGTTCAAGTGGATCAATGGGTACAACCACTCTTATTTAAGAATCTTTGAAAGACAAGATCCTTTTCTTGAAGTATATGATAGTTTGGTTGTGTTGCCCAATCAATCGCTAGAAGAAGAATATATGTGTTTGTGTCATTGATAATGTCGATAAATTTGAAGTCACCATATTTTTTTAAGCCCTCAAGTTCCAAAGTTACTTGGGATAGTCTACCAATTGGTAGCACGTTCGACTAGTTTGCGAGCCTTAACTGAATAGGATAAAAATCTAATCGTAGATTGTCCATGCTCTCCCATGTCTGTCTTGTCAATATATTTACATTTGAACCTAATTATAGTATTCTATAGTCCATATCATAATCTCCTATCTTCGCAGTCATTCACAGTTCTCATCCTATCTTCACTTTTATCCTGATATGATTGACTCTTTTCTCAGGTCGCATGTCTTCTTTGTTGTCTTCTATGAATGCTGTCAATTATATGAGGCATCTTTATCATGGATTAGTGCTAAACAACTTCTGAAAAATTCTTTGAGCTTACTAACCCTTTTAGTGGGCGTCCTTTTGATTAGTTGTTCAAATATTTCGGGCATAGCTCTCACATGTCCCGATGTCGAATGATGATTAGTATAAAAAACGTCTTCTTGCCTCTCCAAGACGACTTCCTTCTCGTATTGAACCTATGGTAGAGATTTCTTTTGAGTCACAGGTCACACCTGCAGTTGTCCTTGCAGTGTATTTTGGCATGCTCCTGTCGCAGCACCTCCTCGCGTGACTACAACAAGGTTGGGTTGTCTTGTTTCGACAGAAATCTATTGAATATTTGAATTGGGGTTGGATTAGGATTCCACATTGGGTTCATTAGAGGAAATTTCAACCCAAAATGGGCCTTTTAACTTTTCACCCAAATTCCATGTCATTATGCATTAGCCAATCAAATTGCTTTAAAAGTCAAACACCGTATAGGTATTAAACAATATTTTATTACATAATCTCATAATAATGGAATATTTTAATATTATAATTTTCTTGGACAGTGAAATAATATCTGCCCAAGGTGCCCCAAATTGTCTTGGAAAGTGAAATCCACGATGCACACCTTCTCCACATATTGGAGAGTTATTAATGGATCAAAACATGTTGACCACATTAATTACATTATTATTATTTTAATTAGATAGAGGTTTTTTTTATACATAAATTTGTGAATTTATTACCTACCACAATATCCATGGCACCAACATTTTTTTTATAAATATTGAAATATATAAAATATAAATAAAAAATTATTTGAAAATGTGTTTATTACCTACCACAATATAAACTGCACCTACATTTATATATATATATTGAAATATATTACAATATATATAAAAAACATATTTCAAAATATATAAACATAATTAGATTTTTTTTTTAACCATGTCCTTGTGAGTTTATTATATGTTATATAAAAATTTATTAAAAAATATAAAAATATATAAAGATATATATTAGTAATTAAATGTGGTGTTTTTTAAGCCAAAGATAAACATGACCAATATTTTTTTATATATACTTAACTATATAAAAAAATTACTATTAACATATTAAAAATATATATAAATCTATATTTAAGTAAACCCTACAACTTCTTTTTTAAGTACTCTAATGGTTAACATTAAGTTCATAAAGTTGTTTATTTATATTTTTATTAAATATATAGACCTAGGTGGAAAATTTCTAATTTCAGTAAAAGTTTTTTACAATAGAAGCCCGCTAATGCTGTGCACATCAAAGACGCTAGCGAATGCTCTTGTTCAAACATCTTCATTACTGGTATCATTGGAGCATTTTACCTCACCCATTGAGAAATATTTTCATGTTGGATTAAAAGCTGAGCGCATTCTATGGAGTAATGGGGCTGGGATTGCATGGGCCTAGGATTGCATGGGCCACATGGGATGAGCATCCGCTGGAAATGATAGAGAGCCATATCTGAAATACAGCTCATCAGAGCAAAAGCAACATTAAGGGAACATTATCAAAACAACCCACCAAGCCATCTCTGAAGATCCAGTGAAGTTTGCTCCTTCTATTCATTGGTCTACTTGATAGATATCATTCTTAGGTAAATTCAATACTCAATGATCTTATGTTAAAAATTTGGGCAAAATGGAAGTAAAATTTGGTATCTCCTCTTTTATGTAACAATTTTGTTCCTAAGAGTCTTTGTTATCCATTATCTGAGTGTGGTTCGCTCTAACTTACTGACCCTTAGTACTAGGTGTTAGTTTTCATCACACAGATTGATGGAATAATGTTGTAGAAACTACTGAATGTATATTTAATAGAATATCTGACCTCAATCATGATTGAGTTTCCTGTTGGTAGATTTCCATGGCTGATAGTAATTATAAATTGTAAACTTCTTCACTCAATGTATGCGCATGATATCCAACACTCATTTACACATATTACTTCATGATTGTTCATCATTAAGATGCCACTAACATTTATAGCAGAAAATTTAGAAGAGAATTAATAGAAATGTGTAAAGTCTGATATAACTCAGTTACAGGATAAAGATTCATAAATTTTCACAACCACTTACATGTAGAATGGAGTCAAACACTCGTGTGGATATCCGACAATTTGGGGAGCTGTAAAATGGACTAAGATAACGGAAAACACCTACTATATTGTATAAATTTCAGATCTGGTCACATTACATGTTGCTCTTGATTCACTGGGCATGTAGATTGAGGAGAAATGTAGAAAACTGCACAACATTAAATAAAAATACCCAATACTCCTGTAGCAACTTGTTTTCTTCCTAATGATCACAATAATGGCTCAGGTACAAATCTAATTTGATACCTCTTCCTCAAGGGTGCCCCACACGATTTCTCAACACTGGAACTACCCTTTCTTGCTCCCACGTGATGATAGAGACGAGACTCCTTGCTGCTAGCGTGACACAGGATTGAACTATTGTTCTCTCCTCCTGGTGTGCTAACGTGACATGCCTGGGAAATGTTGGCTGTAAATGATAGCTAATGTTTGTTAACATAGACTAGTAGATTATCCCTTGAAGGAGTTGTTGCCTTCCACAAATTCCCAGCCAACTGAACAGTGAAGTAGTGGGCACTTTATTTATATAATATCTGAGCTTGAAAAGGAAAAGCACCCTTCCCACTGCACAGATTTCCATAATTACTCACTAACAGGTTGCTCACAAATTTCCTGAGTGTGTATGGTGGTCTGTATCAGTGTTATCAGAACCAGACCGAAACTGGAAAAACTAGCCAGTCTAACCGGTTTACAGGGTTGGCCGGTCCAGTCAGCAAAAAAAATTCAAAAAACCGGATTTTTTTCTAGACCGGGTATGGAACTGGCCAAAACTGGCCGAACCGGTCAAAACCGCCTGAACCGGCCAGTCTAGACTAGGGACTCAGGAAACTCAATTTTAAAAAAAAAACTAGAAAATAAAACTTTGCTGATGTACTTTGGAGCCTATTTGTTAATGTACTTTGGTTCAGAACTTTAGAGATGTATTGCACTTGGTGCTATTTTGGATATTTGCACCCATCTTTGCTATCTATATGAGAAACTTTGCATATTTTTGTATTAATGGTCTAGATTCATATGTATGCACATGAATATATATATATATGTTTTTTACAAAATATGAATATTTTATGTATCTTTTAGTCAGCTGGTTTTTTACCCAGTTTTTTGCCGGTTCCAGTCCGGTTCACATTTTGGGCTTCGTTGATTCAATGACCGGTCTGGTTCTGATAACATTGGTCTGTATATGGAATATGAAGCCAACAACTTGTCCTTGTATTTTGTCGACACTAAAACCCAATAGCTACGAACTCTTGCAAGCTAATGTGAAGTAGAGTATATGTTCACTGATAAAATAAATGTAAATCTTCTTCCCACTAACCAATAGTGACCCCCTGAATATGAAGTTCATTATAAATATGAAGTTTCTTGATAACATTTTCCTATGGATCCTTTGTACCTTTTTTGCAGTGAAATGGGAACTCATAGATCTTCAAGAAAGTTGGAAACTATTGTAGTTGAGAATGCAAAGGATGAAATGGATAATTGGATCACATTACGGGTGTCCATTGGATCTTGGGTTACTTTGCAACCATCAAGGAACCGAATTTGGGCAAAAAAAAGAAGACTACATAATTTACAATCCCATTGGAATGGTGTAGTAAGGGCATTTAAGCGGAGCCAACAGGGTGAAAAAGTGAAGGTGCTCATAGCTCATGTATATGAGCACAAGGATATCGTCAAAGAGACTATTGCCAAACATGACAATTTTCCTCAAATTGGACGAAATTGTAAGAACTTGTCATTTTATAAGCATTGAATACTTTTTCTTAATTTTGCATGAGTATTAGAATATGAATGCCCTAGATTGTATGGATACTAGATCTATTTTTTTTATGTAGGTTTGTGCATTTCTGATTTTGAAGAATGGCAACCTGTGGAGAGTATTACTAGTACTTTACGTGTTTTCCATTCGCATATAGGATAGATACTCTATGAGGGAAAGGATTCCATGTCATTGAGGGAAGAAAGGGTATGGTTTTATAAATATGATTACTTTCTTCCAAGGGGTAAAAGGCTGGGACGAATTGAAGAAGCCAAGTTACCCATACTTTGTGAAATTGGCTTACCACATTCTAATCCAACATTAATTGATTGCATACGTTCAAAATTATTTCTTGAAATTCAATCTGGTATGCGGGAGAAGGGTGGTGCATGTGATCATTTTGGTATGCACTTACCATTTTTTGTTTTTGCTGAAGTTTTCAAGGAAGAGGAATCTATTCGAATAACTAAGAAGACTTTTTCTTTCACAAACCCCTCTAACATGTTATTATGTAACGTATTTTACCCTGGATGGAATACAAGATTACATCTTGTGAATGGAGAGTAATTAAAATGTGTGTTGAGTGTAGAGACACTTAGTTTTAGGTAATGTATTCAATTTTGATTTTTTTTTATTTGATTTTCACGAGGTTTGAAATCACTTTCTAACTATTTTTTCATCCTTTTTAACTTGTAGATATTCAATACCGAGACAAAATCTCTATGTTTCTTTTAAGTTTCGACATTTTAGGCATACAAGGGATAACAACAATTGGATTTGGATACCAATAGAGAAAGACAATGATGATAGCACCCATTCTTCTCTAATATCCATTGATATTTTTAAGGATGGTGCACATTTCAAAACATTGTCCATGGAAGAAAACTGGAATTTGTTTGAAGTTAGAAGAGAACTTGAATTTCAAGAGGAATCAAGCCCCGAGGAAGACTTCTATTTTATTCACAATGGAAAAAGGGTCAAAATTTTATAGTTAATGTATGTTTATTCATATTATAAACATGTTTCTTACTTACATTTTAATGATTTCCTTTGGACATATTGGTAAAAGATGAGAGAAGAGCATCATGTGCAAAAGTTGTACTCATCCCCATACATTAGAAATTTGAGGGACATGACACAAGGTGAGTCCTCGACAACCATGCGTTAAGAAACTCTTCTAATCTTAGTTGTGATAACTATAGTTTAGAACTAATTTTTAAATTTCCTACTTATTTCTTTTGGCAAGAGAAGGTATGATTTTGTTCATTGAGCTTTTTTCACATCATTTGTATTAATTGTTATTTATTACTACATTTTTAGGCCAATATTTCATGAGATTCTACAATTTTAACTCAATCTATTTTCATCACATGTACAGGGAAATAAATGGAGAAGGGGATGGACTTTCAAAGGCTCGTTTACAGCTAGAGAATGGAATGTGGCATATTCCAGACCTCAAGGATAGCCAACATTCTAAATATTTTCATCGCACTTCTTTTTGATTTTATTCTAGATGGAGGAGTATATAGTGATGTTGAGGCCTCAGATATTTAGGAGGGTTACTAGTTTATTTTGATTATCTGGATGGAAAATTGTTAAAACCTTTTTTATAATCTAATTTTAGAACTCTTAGTGTTGTTCAGAGGAAGGTTTTTTGCTCCCTTGTGGAAGCCAACATTTGTGATGTTCTAGACTATCAAGAAAATGCCAAAAAATAAGTAGGTGTTTACCTCTCTTTTTTAACATGACACAAATGCTTAATTGCATATAGGAAATGTACTTTCTATCTTAATATGAATAAAATTTTGATTTTTTCCAATGAAAAAACAAGTGAGTCTACTCCAAGTTATCTAACTGTTTCCCATCAGTGACATGAATAGAAAAGTATGGTATTGATGGATTTTAGTATGCTTTGGATGAATATTGGCTTTATTCAATAACCTAATGCTTCTCATGTTTTTGCCTTTTTTGTTCTTGTATAAATTTGTTGACTTAATGGAACCAATAGTTCTTTATTATTTGGTGTGCACTAGCATCTCCTGATGCATGTTCAGTTCCGTACTGTCCATAGAAGTTATGAAGCAATGGCAAATGTCCCACAAGCTACATTTTGAATAGTGCATACTGTGCAAGTGGCCCTTAATCTAGATGGAAAGTTGCATTGCCTTGAGATCCTTGATTTATGTTCCTTTGATCCTTTTCTTCTAGGTTTAGTGATTCATGAAAACTAATATAATTTATTTTGGTTATTTATTGTCAAGGATTGTCACTTTGGACTATTTTTTGTTTTTTTTGCCAAGTCCTTCAGCTGACAACAAAAAAGAAATGGATCAAATGCATTATATCAATTTTCATGAATGTCTAAGTCTTTAGGTAATTTTGAAATAGACAGTAGGGAACTTTCAAATCGTATGACACAATTTAATCCATCCTAGAGAATAATTTTCATTAAAACCACTACAAAATGTGGCAAATGCTCATATGAAAGATCCTTGTCAACTAAGATCAGGGATTCCTGGAAAATGATATAATTTATTCCGGCCATTTGTCTACACTTTGCATTTATCCCACACATTTTTTTGAAGCATGACAAACCATGAGACACAGTAAATGAAAAGAAAAATGCATTTTCTCTTGCTTTTTATTGACTGCAGATATTGCAGAAGTTGCATAGCTGGAAGGCCATTGTCTTTGTATATATTTACCTTCAAGAGCATGTATGTTCTTGCATTTTAGACCAAGGTATCACATTTCCACATAAACTAACTTGGAAGGTTTTGAATCATTGTTAATTTTAATGGGGAAACAGATTGGAAACTCCAGAATTGAGATTGGTGTCTAGAGAGGTTTGAAACCTATGGACACAATACAGATCTACAGGGGATTTAAATCCATGTTAATTATAATGGGAAGAATAGAATTGAAACTCCAGAATTGAGTTTGGTATTTGGGGAATTTTGTAACCTCTCGTTTCATATCCGAATTAAATTCATTATCACATATCCATATTAACTAAGGAAGGTTTTGAATCCTTGTTAATTATAACAGGGACAACAGATTTCAAACCCCAAAATTGAGTTCGGTATCTGGAGAGGTTTGCAACCTCTGGACAAGTTTCATATCCAAATTAAACTTAAAATAACATGAATCTATCCTACTGTGAATATATCATAGTCTATATTAATTAACTAGGGAGGTTTTAAACTTTATTTTAATTTATTACAGCCCATATTAATTAACCAGGGAGGTTTTAAAGTTTATTTTAATTTATGACAGCCCATATTAATTAACCAGGGAGGTTTTAAAGTTTATTTTAATTCATACAACAGGTTTGAGACTCGAGAATTGATATTGGTACCTGAAGAGATTTGAAACCTCGAGTTTTACATCCAAATTAAATTTGAACTAATATGAATAAATCATATTGTGAATATGTCACAGATCCATATTGATTCACAAGGGAGGTTTTTAATCCTTGTTAATATTACTGGGGACAACAAAATCTCAAACTCTTGAATTGATAGTGGTAACTAGGGATATTTGCAACCTTTTGACACATTATACATCCAAATTAAGTTTGAACTAATATCAATATACCCTAGTGTGAATATATTACAGATCCATACTAACTAATCTGGGAGGTTTTAAATCCTTATTAATTTTAATGGGGACAACATATTTGAAACTGGTAACTGGAGAGGTTTGAAACCTTGGGAAACATACATCCAAATTAAATTTGAACTAATAAGAATATATCCTAGGGTGAATATATCATAGATCCATATTAACTAACTAGAGAGGTTTTGAATCCTTGTTAATTTTAATGGGGACATCAGATTTGGAACTCCAGAATTGAGAGTGGAGAGGTTTCAAACTTCTGGACTCATTGCACATCGAATTTGAATCAATATGAATTTATCTTAGTGCCAGTCACAAACAGTTAAGTTGGTATTAACTGTATAAGAGAAATATCTGTATATATGTACCTTCAAGAGCATGTATGTTCTTTCATTTTAGACCATTTTATACCATGTGTGTTCGGGACTGTTCTTTGTTGAACAAGGCTGGTGATGACCTCCCAAGCCATGGACAATATGTGGGCAGAGTTACATTTAACCCTAGGTCTGATTCGCTCAAAGTTATTTTATATAAAAAAGAGGCGTGTTGTAAGTAGACTTTTTTGAGAAATTTTTGAACATGTAGCCATTTAGGATCTGCTTGAAAATCATGAATATGTGTTCCTCTGAGACCAAGATTAATATCAATATCAATGCTATTTGAATCATGTTTCTTGATAGAATAGAGGCAATGGAGTAATTCATTTTCCATCTTGACAGGTGAATAGCTTTATGATGATGCAGCCCAAATATTCAGTTATGTTCCTTACTATTGATAGGTGGTATTGAACAATCGAGAAGGTGGATGGCTGCTTGTTTTCTTTTTATATTCACTGCTCTGTGATAGCAAAAACAATTTGGTTGGCATCAGACACTGGTTAAGTTGGTACTCCTAGGATGCAAGCACAAGCTAAAAAATATAGTTGAGAATATTTTCTGCAGGGAAGGATGCTCCCTTTGAAAAAAAAAATATTGCATTTCACAGTATGCTACCTGCCTTGTGAGCATCTATCTTCATGGATTGATTTTCATTTTAATGGAATCACTATTTGTTTATATCTGGATTCTGAACCAATTGTGCATTATAAATATATATTATTTTGTAGTACAACAACAGGAAATGTCTGTGAGATTCTTCATTTAATCACATGCCTTATTTCATGCATGTGTGCTCTGGTAAATCTAAGAATGTATCAGAGCCACCACCGAGCTTGGAGTCTATACTACGAAGTTTGATTTGAGGTGGGTTGTAAGCTACATGTTGGAGGGCACACCAGACTAGATGGATTCAACGATTACAAAATGTGCAGGTTGAATGATTGCAAAATGTGTAGGCTGAACGATTGGAGACTCAGCAGCCATTGGATTATCAAATCAATGGTTGTGATTTGTTCTGTTTAATATTTAGTAGCACATTGGTAATGTGGAAGAGTCTGTAATGGTTTAAATATACAAACCTCTCTCATTTTTATCGACACAGAGAGCAAAGGTATGGTGGGGGCTCTGGGTGTTTGGACTCCAGGAGAAGCTCACTAACCTGGAGCCCGGGATGACCTGACAATCCCCCTACCTTTTGTTATAGGTGGCAAATAGAGAACCTTTTTGTACAGGTGAAAAACAGAGAATGGTACACGTGTTCAATTCTCCAAATACTATCACCACTTTGATCATTTTTTTCAAAATTGTAACGACAAAAGAATACTCCATATTACCGAAGGATGATTGAGAAGGTATAATCAATATCTTCATTGTGTTCTTCACATGGAATACACCAACTAGGGCCTTGTATGCCTCATTTTATAATATACTTGTAATATCTTTATTATTTCATGTTAACCACTTAAAAATCCAAGCTTTTAGAGGGCATTTGAATTTTCACAAATCCTACAACCACAAGATCCTATCCATTCTTTCTTCTACTACACACATGGTTTGGTATCCTAGTTTGTGAGTGTAAACCCTATTTGCGAAGTCCCCCCCCCCAAATGATATCATATTCATCTTCTCTAATTCTATCATTATTGGATCTAACTTTGTGTATATATCTTCCTCGTTCTCTATCATCTCTCCCTTCCAAACCTAGAAACTCAAGTTAATTCCATTGTTGTCTCCAAATTTTGTTTGATTTTGTATAAGACACATGATTTAGAAAGAACAAACCCTTTATATGCAGAACTTCAACTAAAACCTCTAATAATTTATATCCATCCCCACAACCTATCCAAGATTTGATGCCAATCCTCATTCAACCTCCATTTCCTATCCTCTTGATTATCCATTAACCTACTAATGGAAAATATATTCATTACCTTTCATATTAATGTTGAAATATACCATTTTTAATTGGAGACCTAGTTCACTCTTCTACTAAACTTGGAGAAATATATTTGTGTGTCATAACCTAAGACCATAAACATTTTCCTTCACTCAAACACCATACACATTTTATTGCCAATGTTTTACTAAAATATAAAATATTCCTCAATCCCTGCTCTCACGTATCTTTTGGTACTGTAATAGCCTACCATTCTACTAAAGAAACTTATTTTTCCTCCTATAACCATAGGATAACAATCTTTGGCTTGATTATATGACCTTTTCCAAAATCCCTTTAGGAATGAACGTAAGCGACATCTAGTAGACAGGTATGGCCTCTGCCACAAATTTGTCTAATATGAGTCTACCCCTCATGATAGCCACTCTCAACCTTGGAAATAAGTCATTGTGAGTCTTTTTTTTTTAAATTCATTTGACTTGAGGTAAGGACAAATATTTTAACCCATCCAAGAAAACCACTTGTTGATATGGCTTGGCAATAATTGACAAATAAACCTTTCTTATGGTTCGTATATTCTAGAGAAAGAAATTGTTGAATTTTGAAGGTTGACCAACATACATGTAGAAATGCAATATATAGGTAAAGTCTATTCAAACTTTACATCATCTCCTCGATCCATCAGTAAATAATAAAATTCCATCGACAAATAAAGGTGTGATAGGTACACATCACTCCCAATCTTAATGTCTTTAAGACACCCTCGTGTTTTGGCCTCCAAAATATATATGATTAATCCTAAATAGTAAATGAAAAAGGGGCATCCCTACCTAATCCCTCAACCTTACTTGGAGAAATTAGAGGCGAATACATTTATTATGATTGCAAAGTAAATTGATCTTGTGGAGTTCATGACCTAGTTGGGAAAGTGAAGGTTAAATAATAAATGCATTAGCATCATATTTAAATATAGCCAATTGACATTGTCATGTGATTTAGAGAACTCCAATTCTATCATCATTGAATGTACCTTTTTGTCTTGATTATGTATAGTCTTTCTTGCATTACACCTATTGCCTCATGAATCTGTCTACCAAGCAGGAAACCAAATTTTTCATAAGATATGGAATCATATAATATCTTATTAACTATCACCTTTACAATAATTTTGTAAATGTAGTTACATCAAAATTGGCCTACACAACTTAATGGAATTTGGGTTATTTTCCTTTGGGATCAAAGATATAAAGGTGGTATCAAAAGATGTTAGAACCCTTCCACATGTTCTAGATTCATTTATTACCCTCATTAGTTTCTCTTCAATTGGTTCATTGAAGCCCAACCAAAAATAAATAATGAATAAAAATAGAAATATATAGGTTTGTCATCTATTTTAAGGATTTTGTCCCTTTTGAAACTATGTGAGGGCATTTTAATCTCATAATTGGATATCTCCTCTAGTTGTTTTTTGTTATCCTCCTCATTTACAAATCTTGGGAAATAAATTAACATTTTCACTACTTTAGTTGTTGTTACTTAACTCTCTTCCTTAACCCACAAATGTCTCATCTCTTCAAATTTGTAGCTCATTGACCCATCATATTTTGGAATTTTCTAGATTGTGTTGATATTTTTTGAGTGATTGATCAACTTATGATTTTTGTTGTGTGTTATGATATCCTTTCTTCAAGCACATAGCTTTGCTTTTAGTATCCACTTTTCTTCCTTATTGGCTATAAAATAAATATCTTATGCTCCAATGCATATCCACCCATCGAAAAAATCTACATATTCTTTCTTATACAATTTCTCAAACATGGATTCCATGTTTGATAGTCCAAAATCATTGTACAACATTTTTTGGTGGTACCACCCAACATGTATTTTTTTTCTTTTTAAGATTATTTTGAAATCATATTGTTGTTGATTTCCTCAAGTCTCATCAAAAGTATACCATGCTTATTTTACCATATTCATGTATTATTCATGCATAAGCTAATTCAGGCTGAACTTAGGGCAAGATGCCTTATTCCGTGGACTACCTATTTCCATAAATATGTTAGATTCTCCTCCTACTTTTATTTATTACTTGATTCTATTTGAGTCATATATGAAGTAGTCATTTATTAGAATTATGTCAAGTCCTATTTCAATTCTCACTTCTTTTTCCCTTAGGTTCCTCTATCCAAGTTTTAGTTAAACTAGGTCGATGTGATATAGGCTGAATTCCTCCAACTTTATCACAAAATAATCCAAAAGGGTATCATGGATTACTTTATCACAAAATAATCCAAAAGGGTATCATGGATTACTATAGGGTAAATGTGTCTATATCCATGTCAGCACCAGGCGTGCTGCCATGTCTATCCCTGTCATCTCCAAGCCTACACATTTTTCAAAATAGCCACTGCTTTCAAACACACCTACCAGTTTTACAATCAAGTTTCATCTCTGAACCACCATTCCTATGAACTACAGTAAGCTCCTTAGCACCCATTGCTCACATTGTTTTGTCCATCAAAGCATCATCTGTGATGAAATCTCCTTGGAGTATGTTTGGCTCTGTGATTAGACTCATCTTTTCTATGGATCGAAAGCCATCCACATTTATGCCAGAACCTAAAACTGGAAGCAGTTGCTTCATCAAACTGCTAATGGTGCTATCATGCCTTTTTGACACCTATAACCTTATATGTCTATTAGTATTACAAATATCATCACTTCTAATATCAAATAGGCCAGTGATGTCATCAGACAGTAACATTAGAGGAAATTTCAACTCAAAATGGGCCTCCTAATATGAACTAATAAAATAATATTTATTAATTTTGGAGGAAGAAAAGAAAAAAACTACTTTTTATTTGTATTTTTTACATATATCCCTGTGTTTTTACTCAAATTTCGATCAAGAGATCTCATTGGATGCGGAATTAAATTCTGCATCCAACGAGTACCCACTCGGCATACTTTTGACGAACCTCGCTACCCCAAAAACAAGAAATACCTGAAAAATTGAATGATGATGTCATCATTCAATTTTTCAGGTATTTTTTGTTTTTGTGGTAGTGGGGTCTGCCAAAAGTATGCCGAGTGGGTACTCGTTAGATGCGTAATTTAATTCCACATCCAATGACCTCTCCCGATCGAAATTTGAGTAAAAACACAGGGAGATATGTCAAAAATACAAACAAAAAAAGTAGTTTTTTTTATGATACCTATCCTCAAATTTATATTAAAAAGGTGTTTAAGACCTATACGGTATTTGAAATTTAAAGAAATTTCATTTGCTAACACATGATGACATGGAATTTCAATAAAAGTTAAAAGGCCCATTTTGAGTTGAAATTTCCTCTAATGTGAATTGTCATTGCACACCCGCAAAGCATCAGTATGAACAACAGTTAATGATGGAACCTTGTCAAGTTGGCCTAACCTTTGGAGAATTAGCATATAAATAATCCATGAATGAGGTCATTTTGGTAATGAAATTTGATGTGAATCACTGAGGAAAGAAAGAGGTCTGAAGGTGACCGTGGGCAAAGATAAGAGGTATGGAAGAATAAAGAGGTCTGAAGGTGACTATGGGCAAAGATAAGAGGTGGGGAAAGGGTATTAATCCCTTCAAGTATGGAAATATAAACTTGTCAAGCAAACCCTATAGACCTCAAAGTAGACAAAAGGCATAAATATTTCATTTTTAAGTCAAAATTGTGTTGAGTATACTAACTCAACCTAGTTTATTAATGGAAGAATAAATAAGTCAAGTTGGCCTAACCTTTGGAGAATTAGCATATAAATAAGGCATGAATGAGGTCATTTTAGTAATGAACTTTGATGTGAATCTCTGACGAAAGAAAGAGGTATGAAGGTGACTGTGGGAAAATATAAGAGGTCTAGAAGAATAAAGAGGTCTGAAGGTGACTGTGGGAAAATATAAGAGGTGGGGAAAGGGTCTTAATCCCTTCAAGTATGGAAATCTACTTTCTGTTCGAAATTTATATTATTTCAAATTTAGAAGCAGGGTCTTTGAAATAAGGAAAGGTTTTTCTTACGTAAAGAAATATATTATGCATATCAAATAGAAAAATCCTCTCATTTTATGAGGAATAGCATGCTTGGGAATAATGTTTTATTTGTATTCATGCTTCTAGGATTAGGTTAGCATTATATTTTTTTTCTTTGTAATCTTCCTGTTAGAGTTGCTTGAAACAATATTTTTCTTACCATTGCAAAAGACGTGGCTACTACTATGTCTTAAACTAAACAAGAAGATGGTTTCATAAAGGCTTAATAATTTGACCTCAGTACTTTGCTGTACAGAAATTCATAATAGCAAGATTTGGCCATATTGGACTTTGCTGTATAGAAATTCATCCCTAGTACAAAATTTGGTGAATTTTCCACTGTGCAGATACCATATGGCCAGCTTACTGTTGAATATATTTGATAATATAACACATGTATTTAATCCCCACAGACACATAAACCCAAAAAACAAACATCCCCAAAAACCTTAAAAATATTTTTTTAAATATATCTTGATACATCTATAAATATAAACTGATTGGAAAAAATTTCAAGTTATTTTCTCTGATTTATTGGATTGTCTTGAAGCTGAAATTCTTCTAAAATTTGGAACAAAACACATTTTTTCATATCTATGAGATGTATACTTCTGTATTGGAGCCATACTGAATTTTTTCATTATGTATTTTTTCCATATTGAATGTATTCAAATTCAAATTCATATATGAATGTTGCTACTATGGTTTAATCCTGTATCTAGAGCACAATAACTAGATTGTGAGCATATATAGCATAACTAGTACACATTAACAAGATGCATGGATCTGAAATCAGTGATTGTGAGACCGTGATTCACTAGTATGGATGGAATTGATTGTACCCAAAAAGAAATACACTTAGATGTAAAGTTATTCATCCTTGGAAAAAAGGCTTAATTTAAAAAAAAAAAAGTTACATTCTACAAATTACATGTATATCATGTATTTCATGTAGGGAACTCCTATTATGAAAGAGATATACATCATAGATCAAAACATATTGCAGCGGATATATCCTATAGATAGATCTCAAGAAATAGTTTTGAAACTGCCAAAAACAATTCTGTGTTAAGGTTGTTGTAGACTACAAAACTTTTCTGATAGAAACTGCAGAAAGTATAGTCTTCAAATTGAAGTTGCATGAGGAGGATCCA
Organism: Pseudotsuga menziesii; assembly: GCA_001517045.1. Lineage (NCBI taxonomy): Eukaryota > Viridiplantae > Streptophyta > Pinopsida > Pinales > Pinaceae > Pseudotsuga > Pseudotsuga menziesii. The sequence continues at coordinate 181,920 of LPNX010341233.1, forward strand.
TATCTTCAATGAAAAGATGATGATAAAATTCAAAACTATCACCATTAACTTCAGATTTTCCTTCAGGTCACGGATGTGCCTAAGAGGCTAGCTACACTTTTACATGAGGCAGAGCCACCCAGGAATTGCGAAGTTTAGATTTCATTTAACATCTCAATCAGGTATCATGTAATTGGATTTCCTGCACCATAAATTATGTTTCAGACTTTCATTTAGAAGATTAATTAAAAAAAAGTTACCATACAGTCTGCTCATCTACCTCCTTGGTGCTCATCCTTCCTCTGAACATGGCAGAAGATGTTAGATAACGGCTGTGACGAGGATCAACAACACACATAAAAAATTTAATACAAAACTTTTTATGAGACATTGAAACCAAAATTTGTTATCACTGTATATGAAACTTTATATGAGATATTGAGACAAAAATTTGTATAGCAATTATTTTTTCATTCTGACACCACCTCTACACAACTTCATATGAGACATTTTAGACCAAAATTTGTATTATGATGAAGCCAATACAATTCCAGATGTCACTGAAAGATAATACAGTTATAGGCAGCTTCAATGGATTGAGGAAGGTCCCATTGATAAAGGTTCGCACCTACAGAAAAAAATTGATAATGAGCCTTTAAAAGCAATAAATTATTAAATTAACAAGGTAAAAATTTAAATTGTATATTGCATACCCTAAAATTGTCCCAACTCCACCTTCAGAAACATCAGATCTCTTACGTTTCCTACTTAGATTTGCTTGTCTTATCACTCTACGAAGCTTATTTATTTCTGGAAGGTGTTTTTTCTTCGTAAATCCATCCATTTTACGCCTGTAAAATGCTTGACCCATTTGCAAAAGAACATTCGATTGATTGGAAGACCCTCTTTTTTGTGTGCATCTATGGTACATAGTACGAGCCAGCTTATGTGATTTCTCCATACCCTGTGTACCCCAAATTACCAAGCTTTCATATTTTGCTGCAAACCATGGCCCATGTGCAAATAATTGATGCTGCATCATCAATTTATCTTAGAATACCAAAAAAATGTACCAAATGTCGTAAATTTATAATAAAATATGTAAATTAGTAAGTAAAGTTCTGGTGGGATGAAAATGTGTATGCATACCATGTAATGTGTCATATGGTTGTCTCCCCAAGCTTCTTTCATTAATTTTATGAAGTCTGTAACAACTTCTTGAAAGGCTATTGCATCACCGTCCATAAATTTGTCTTTTTCCATCAATAGAAAAAGAGATGAAAGTGACCTCCAAGCACATTTCTTCTTTCTAGCTGATTCATGCCCTCCACTAGCACGATTGTCTTCTGTGTCAATTAATTGTTCATACATCCCCCAACATCGATTCCACATTTCTTTTCAAGAAAACGATGTGCCTTGACACCTGATATTGATGGCTTTACTGGAATATTACCTTATGTGCCTGACCTCTTAATATCTTTTTCAATTTTTACATGTCCACCATCCAAGCCTGTTTTTGAAAGAACACATTCAATTGCCTCAATTGACTTTTTACTTTCATTTTGTGGACTTTTATTCCATGCAAACATAATAGATAAATAGACCATCTTGTACACAATTCTTACAAATGCATGCAAAGTGCACATGTGCACCCTAATCAATGGTATAGGAAGCACTGTGTCTATATTTGGATCAAGTTCATCATGATTAGGAGGAAGGTTTTGAGGACAGCTCAAAATACCACCTTTCCAACTTCTATCTTTTTCTTTTATATGCATCCAATACAAGCAACTATACATTGCATTTGCACCATGAGAAACATTGTACATACACTTGAGAGTTTTTAAATCCGTTGCAAGGTGCCATTCCACAAAATATGAACCATATCCTTCCACATATAACTTTTCCCCTACAACATGTGAATACATAATTGATGGTAAATCTGTTTTGCTGAAAACAAATTTTAAGGACTCATGGGACTCCTTGTTGACACAGAAAATGCCCAACCAAAAAAGGTGTTCTTCAGATTGAACTTGAAAAGATTTATCACTTTTCTTATCAAGGCTTGGATCTAATGCATGATTCATTAGTGTGATTGAAACTCTTTCATATTTTTCAATGTTGACTAACTCCATCTCATCCAATTTTAGGACAACAACCAATTTTCCACATGCCTCCTTAGTATATATGTCGTAGTACCTCACCATCAGTTGTAATACTCGTTCTAGGTCATACCACATGTTATTGTTTCTAATTAATGGAATAATTTCACTTGGTACTTTCTTTTTATTCTTACTTGCAACTTCATGCATAGCTTCTAAATGATATGCATTTCCCAATGAATCAACATTTTTTGTGTTTCGTAATGCACGCTCTTTCTTCACATGGAAAGGGGGAGGAACCACAGTTTTCTTAATACCCACATTTAACATTCCCTCTCTCAGAACTTTGAAAATACTTGCATATGCTTCCCTGCTGATCGCTCTATCATCACAAACTCCTTGAACATCCTTTACATCAATTCTTAAATTTGCAATGAATTGATTAACTACTTCTTTCCTCAAAGCATGAAATTCAGGTTGTTTGAGCATTGCTTCCATGTTACTTTTCTTCAACACTTTTTTGCACAAATCCACAAAATCAGTGAAATTTTCATTTAACATGGACCTCACCCCAAACACTCTTTTTCTATAGCCACCTCCCCCCCTTTTCAAACATGCTATCGGCTTCAATTTGTTTGGTCTAATCCTCAACCAATATTTTTTCCCTTTAACCTAGAGTGTCTCTTTTGGAGACGACGGAGATCAATTTTCAACTTCTGAATTTCTGTTGCTGAGTTAGATTTCTCTTCAAGCAATGCATTCACATGTATTTGATTCAATCTCATGTTTTCACAATAAACAACCATATATGACTGATTGATATGATGTAATTTGACACTGAGATCTTGTATTTTCTGTTCAAGGGAAATGCGGTTACCTTCTAAATTTTTACAATATCCTAGAAGACCGCTTTTTCCATGGCATACAAATTGTCATAGTCCTATTATTGTATTGAAATCGGGATGGGAGTTGGACACAGGGTCAACTGGATAGAGTTGTCCATTTACCCAAAGATCCAGATTTTTAGCTCCACGTTCCCTTAATGCACTGTATTCAATGTTAGGAGCCACTTTCTATTTTTTTATGGATAGGTGCCATATCCAGAATTAAATCTATGTGGAAAACATAGTGCTTCTTTCTTACACCATCTATTTTTGTTCAAGAGTTTTGAAAACAACCAAGATTATGAAAATTAAAACATACTAGAAAATCCCAAAAAGATAAAATCAACTTGCAGAAGGAATAGTTAGGGAGATATTCTAAAGAAAATATAACTTTTTAGATATTGAGGCATACCTCAAAGCTATTAGGCATCTTGTAGAATATTTTAAATCCAGCTACATTTCTATGTTTGCATCTGAAAACAACATAAATTAAAAAACAATGAGTAGAATATAGAAAAGCAATCTTACAAAAACAAAAAGTCTAAATGATTAGGGTTATCAATCCCTTCTTGTCAGGGTTGGTTGAGACTTAGATTTTCTTGATCTTCCACTACCATCCTTGATGAGCATTACTAGAACCTTTCCCTTTCACAATTGGTTACTCAGGTTAAGGCATAGCATTTGTATAAAATTTTGAATACTTGTTATTCAATCTATGTTGATAATCCCTGCTTAATTTTAGTTAAGTATGTCTAAGCATATGCTTACAATGAGCAGGAATATATAGAGCTCAAAAGGAGACATACTTGGAAAAGTATTTGATTTCACACGAAGAAAGCATTTAGTCTTTACTTCCACCTCTATTTCTGCCCCTCATTCTGAGAAATGGGTCCTCCCTTTCTAGGCTTTGGTTTCAATTTCAAAATGCTAGTATAGCTTTGATCTTAGTTTGAGTAGGAAATCATGGTTCTTTACAGCTTGATTCCTATGTCAAAACTTTCCAGTATAATTTTTATGTTTGCATTTTGTTTGTAGAAAAACCTTCCATATAAGCTGCCATCAAAGTTACCCACATGAATGTGGTCTATTGGTAAGCAGTGCGGTGATTGGGCTTGTATTAACGTGGATACTTGGGTTCAAATACCTGAGTGGGTATGATTGTAAATATAAGAAGTATTTCTCAAAAGAAAAAAAATATGCCATTAAAGTCATACCTAAAGCACCAATTGTCTTTTGGCATTAATGAAATGGCCAAAAAAAAACAGTGATTCCATGAAAATGAAAATCAATCCATGAAGACAGATGCTCACAAGACAGGTAGCATACTGTGAAATGGAAGATTTTTTTTTCAAAGGGAGAGTCCTTTCGTGCAAAAAATATTCTCAATTCTGTTTTTTACAAAATAATGTTCATGATTGCTGGATATATGAAATGTACCACACATGATGAACAATATTTGTTGTTTTTATTTTAGAAGGCCCATTTTGGGTTGAAATTTCCTCTAATGACAGTATTAAAAGAAAGAGGTCAAATTCCACTCTAATAAACAACATAAGGGTCATAGAACAAGTTTGGACAACCAACCGTGATCACTACTACCCAACCTAAGAAGTCACCAAACAATCACGACCTGTCCATGAGGTCTCCAAACAGTCAACAACATTCATAGCTTGCTCAACTTGCTAGAGAAAGAATCAATGACCCATGGTTTAGTTAGTAAGGTCCAACAGTCACGACCTGCCCAAGAAGGGTTTTACAAAGTCACGGGCCAACTCAATACACAGTCACAAACCAACAAGACAGATAGATAACCCACATTAATGGCTCAGTCTGGGAAGATTGTTGAAAAACACAACTTATTCAAAAGAAGCCCTAGAATAATGGCACCCAGGCTAACAGTATAAGAGAAGCTTTATACTTTAAACTCCCATACATTGTTACATAAATTATTTGACAGCATGTTTTTCCTTATTTTGGTGTTTGTGGAATTTGACTGCTGGCTACCAAATGATGTTGGATATTGAGATGTAATTTTAGATTCTTTCACATGGATAGAAAAGGTTTCAAATTCTTTGACTACTACTAGTCCTTATTTAAGATTGAGAATTGGTTTTAGGATAATTGTACCCTTGATAATTGTGCCCATACTTGATAATGGTGATGTTCATTGCTGTCAAAAAGTCAATATCAGTCTTGATTATGTAAATTTTTTCCTAGACTATGATGCCATCTACATGAATGCTTCCAGTACTGAAAAATTATTGCTTACTCCCCCATAGGTTTCCCAAGATGTTTCTTTAGGTATAAATTTAACCTAGAATAACTGATACTTGTCCATAATTGGAGACTTAGGTCTCTTTGTTTTTGTTGTGGGTTATAGAAGTTCCCAGAATTTTGATAAGCCCCTCATAATTTTGATTTAACACAGAGGTCCCAAAATTCATCTTTCATTCCTAGGAACCATGTTACTTCTATACTTATGTTCATAAAACTCAATATTCAACCCGGGTCGGTCTAGAAAGGCTCCAAGTAACCACCCATGCACATAGGGGGTAACAATGTGTAACGTTCAACGATTAATTGAGGTTAGGTGTCATCAATGGGGCTAGAAAAAATTACTCTGCAAATGGGATGGATCAATCTATACCATTCCAATCTCATTAAGGAGTCACAAAAGGTTTTGAAAACAAAGATGCCACATCTCCTCCTCCACCGTTCATCACTGCTACTGGATGGTGATCCAGGACTGCAATTGCTAAATATTTCAGGGTAGACCACAGTACATGATACTCACGAAAAGGTATAAACATTATCTTCTAATGTGTGGATTTTCTAATATCCATCTCTATTCTAGATTTTCTAAAAAGGTTTGTTTGCCAAAAACATGCAAAAAATCCTCAAAGGTCATCCTATGATATGATGAAGGCTAAAGAGAAGAATGATGCTAAGATGGTAATTCTCCTCCAAAATCATGCCAACATGGAATAAATCCTCAACATGTAGAATTATAATTTGATTATTTGGGCCTACAAACATCTTTTAGGCATCCAAATTAGATATCTCAACACTGCTGGTTTTAGACAAGCCGCTACATAAATTCTTTGACATCATGTTTCTCTGTATTTTGGTATCTGTGGGCTCTAACTAGTGGCTGCCAAATGATGATGGAGATTGAGATGTAAATTTAGATTCTTTCAAATGGATAGAAAAGGTTTCAAGGTATATGACTACTACTAGTATTGATTTAAGGATGAGACTTCTACTACTAGTCATTGAATCCTCTTTATCAAAATGTCAAAGGTTCTCGTAATTTCTCTTGAAAAATAAATACATCCATGCTTACATGAGTAATAAAGACACAATAGCCAGTTACATAATGAAAATCACCAAGCTTAGAGATCAGTTCTTTGCGTTCAGTACGAAGATCAAAGATGAGGATTGAGTAACCATTGCAATAAATAGTTCCCCACCTCCATGGGAAGTTTTTAAGTAGGCTATATATGTTGTTGTACACCTACCAAATTTTGAAAATTTTTCGGATGCACACATCCAAGAAGAAACAAGGTGTGAAAAAATGGAACGCAAAGTAAATGAAGCCCAAGACCTTGCTCTCATTGGGAAAATGAGAAAAGGAGGACCCAAGAAGGGTATGAAGGAATAGTCATGTTATTCTAACCACTATAGGAAGGATTTTAGGCGTGACATGTTTCAAGGGCCACAAAAAGGGAACTTTTCTAGTAAATGTCCTCAAAATAAGGTGGCAAAGCACAAGTAGAAGCAAAAGCGGTCTACAAGGACAAATGCTATAACATGTGGAAAAAGATCAAGAGACTGTTAGTCTAAGAGCACAAAAAGAGGAGGAAAAGAGAACTCAAGAAGCCTTAGAAAATCAACTGAAAAACAAGGAAGTAACATGCTAAGAACATGAATCATAAATTGCTTCTCTTAAGAAGAAATTGGAAAGGATAGTTGCCATAATTTTGAAGTTTGGAAGGACCAAAATGATTGTAGATGACATTCTCATCCAGCAAAGATCTCAACGGAACAAGTTCGGCATCGGTTGTGGCATTAGACAAGGAGGTGAAGGAGGAATATTTAAGATCCTAGAGAAGAAATATGAAGAGAAACCAAGAAGATATGATCATGGTGAAGGATGCAACAGAAAGGAAGGTCACAATCAACAAAGACATGGATTCATAAGACCTATACCACAGAGAAGATCATCCACTTCCAGGTATCAAACTGTCTTTCTTAGATACAATTATTCTTTCCCTAATTATGGGCATAAGGATGTACACTGAAAAGATTATGAAGGAAATATTCATGGAAGTAATATTAAAGAAACTTACCTGGCTCCTCGAAATGTTGAATTTTACAACTGTCATACCTATGGCCACATAGCTCGAAATTGTAGAAGTTTCATAACAATATCAACTAGACAAGAGAATCCAAAAGTTAGGAAAATAAAATATTAATGTAGGAAAGAGTATGTGGATCCTTCACAACAATATTACATAAATGATCAAACTAATGAAATAGAATTACTAAAAATAATTGCTAAGGAAGAATGCTCTGTTGCACAAAACAGTGATGCTTTCTCAAGTTGCACAATAGAGAACAAGTCAAGGGCTCTTACTGTAAAGAAAGGTGAGAATGCTAAAGCAACAATCAACCCTATATGTGTAAAGTCTATAGTGAAAGATATGTTGCATGTCAAGCAATTAAAGGAGAGTCCTCTTAATGGCCTTAAGGACTGATTTTTTTTTTGCAATATGAACAATATCTCATAGTAAAAGAGGTCGAGACAAACACTATGTAGCTATCGGAAATAATTCTTTTATGAAAATTGTAAATTTACAGCATTATAAATTTCCTACAATATATGATTTGCATTGTATACAACTTTAAAAGCACGTAATGAAGGATATTCATTATTTGGAAGCAATAGTTTTTGAATATCTTCTACATTAGTTATGGAAGAAAAGATTAGGTCATTTTCAGACCAAGAAAAGGTGCTCTTGTGATCATATGACATTGACCAAAAAAATTTGCATCTAAGACAATTGTGATGTATTTCATGAAGTTTATAAATCTACGGATGGATGATCCTTGGGAAGCACCCTCTCAACGAATATTGATGGAATTATTTACATAAGTGACCTTTCCTATCACATTTTATACAAGTCATAATTGGTGGTAGCTTGGACCCCTAAATTGTTGATTTTTAGATGACCGCAACCTCCAATTGTAACGCCATATGTGAGAATAGTTGAAGAGGCATACAAGGTATATAGATCACTACATGGCTATTTTCATCAAAGGAATACAAAGGTGAAAAATACTAGGCCAAATAAGAAGACAAATAAAGGACTGAATAAATCTTTTCATATTCAAGAAGATTCCCATCAAGCATTAGGAGACTATTTATTCCAAAATGGATGGAAATATGTCAAGGGAAGCAATGCACTTCTATACATGTACATGATCCTTGTATATGTCAGTTAAGATTCACACCATTGAGATAGGAATATGGCGTCCAAGACACAACTCTACTATGGCATGGGGTGGACAACAACAAAGGTATGTATATGCTATAATAAATATAGCAAATCTAGAGTTGTGGTAGAAAAATGAAAAAAAAATTCAATCCATGTAACAGATCTGAGTATTCTATCATGTCAGGTCATAAAATCATAATCCTGGTCACTTTTCATCATAGACCAAGGTGTAACCAAACCTAAAAATAAATCTAGGTTAAATTTGAGGATAGATCTATGCATTAAAGGGCAGTTTTGGGCATATATGACCCTAAAATCACCATAAACCAGCAATATGGGCGGTCTCTCAATGCACATCAGTAGGAAGAAGCTTTGAATCAACACTTCTGAAGCATTCAAACAACAAAATTTGAGTGCTGAGTTAATTCCAGCCCTAAATCAACATTCTAGAGCAGCCATGGAAAATCCTGGGCATGCATATTGGTGAAAACAGCAGTCACAATCAGCAGAAAACATTTACCTTTCGAGTTCTATCCTGGGTCAACATTTGGCAGTGCTGTGTTGAAGGCAGCGAAGTATATTGAAGGTGGCATCCAACAGAGAGGTTATACATGAGCCTTTTGACTGGTCTCTTTGGAAGGATTATAATCATTGTGGTTCTGAAAACGACACATACAATATGCAGAACACGGGATTTATAACTATCAGTAAGGGGAAGATTATTGAGTTGTGTAATGGGTCATCTAGACATTGTAGCACCATTCTAAGGTAGCTTGTAGGGTATCCTGTATGCTTTCCTAGTTCATTACCAGCTTTTGATGCACTAAGATATGACACCTATATTTTACAGTGTATGTACAACAGGTCTAGTCAAGGCCTGTTAAGGAATTCCCTACCAAAAATAATGATGAATGAGTCAAACATTCAAAATTTGAAGAGTGCTCCACCTACTTGGTCTTTAATACTTGTTTGAGAACAACATAAGGAAGATAATTGCCTTATGAAGTGCCATTCAAAACATATTTGTGAACCATGTCACCTCTTTATTGAGAAGGGTCCCAACTTGAAGAGATGGAAAGCTATCTTGATGAGCGATAGGATGAAGTAATGAGATTTTTCCTAGACATCAATGAGATCCAATTTGTGGGAGGTTGTTGTGACAACTCTTTGAACCACTTTTTCACATTGTTCTATGGATATCCCCCTAAGTTGCACTGAAGTGGGTATGGAAATAGATATAGACAGGGGGGTGGAAGCAAGAAGATATGATCATGGTGAAGGAAGCAACAAAAAGGAAGGGAAAAATCAATAAAGACATGGATTCATAAGACCTATACCATAGAGAAGATCATCCACTTCCAGGTATCAAACTGTCTTTCTTAGATACAATTATTCTTTCCCTAATTATCGGCTTAAGGATGTACATTGCAAAGATTATGAAGGAAATATTCATGGAAGGAATATTAAAGAAACTTACCTGGCTCCTCGAAATGTTGAATTTTACAACTGGCATACCTATGGCCACATAGCTTGAAATTGCAGAAGTTTCATAACAATATCAACTAGACAAGAGCATCCAAAAGTTAGGAAAATAAAATATTAATGTAGGACAGAGTATGTGGATCCTTCACAACAAAATTACATAAATGATCAAACTAATGAAATAGAATTACTTAAAATAATTTCTAAGGAAGAATTCTCTATTGCATAAAACAGTGATGGTTTCTCAAGTTGCACAATAGAGGACAAGTCAAGGGATCTTATTGTAAAGAAAGGTGAGAATGCTAAAGCAACAATCAACCTTAGATGTGTAAAGTCTATAGTGAAAGATATGTTGCATGTCAAGGAATTAAAGGAGAGTCCTCTTAACAGCCTCAAGGACTGATCTTTTTTTTTGCAATATGAACAATATCTCATAGTAAAAGAGGTGGAGACAAACACTATGTAGCTATCGAAAATAGTTCTTTTATGAAAATTGTAAATTTACAGCATTATAAATGTCCTGCAATATATGATTTGAATTGTATAAAACTTTAAAAGCATGTAATGAAGGATATTCATTATTTGGAAGCAACGGTTTTTTAATATTTTCTACATTAGTTATGGAATAAAACATTAGGTCATTTTCAGACCAAGAAAAGGTGCTCTTGTGATCATATGACATTGAACAAAAAAAAATTTCATATAAGACAATTGTGATGTCTTTCATGAAGTTTATAAATCAACAGATAGATGATCCTTGGGAATCACCCTCTCGACGAATATTGATGGAATTATTTACATAAGTAACCTTTCCTATCACATTTTATACAAGTCATAATTGGTGGCAGCTTGGACCCCTAAATTGTTGATTTTTAGATGACCGCAACCTCCAACTGTAACGCCATATGTGAGAATAGTTGAAGAGGAATACAAGGTATATGGATCACTACATGGCTATTTTCATCAAAGGAATACAAAGGTGAAAAATACTAGGCCAGAGAAGAGGACAACTAAAGGACTAAATAAATCTTTTCATATTCAACAAGATTCCCATGAAGAATTCGGAGACTATTTATTTGAAAATGGATGGAAACATGTCAAGCGAAGCAATGTACTTCTATACATGTACATGATCCTTGTATATGTTAACTAATATTCACACCATTGAGATAGGAATATGGCATCCAAGACAACTCTACTATGGCATCGGGTGGAAAAGAACAAATAATAAATATAGCAAATATGGAGTTGTGGTAGAAAAAACGAAAATCATATTCAATCCATGTAATAGATATGAGTATTTCATCATGTCAAGGTAGAGAATCATAATCCTGGTCACTTTTCATCATAGACCAAGGTGTAACCAGACCTAGAAACAAATCTGGGTTAAATTTGAGGATAGATCTATGCATTAAAGGGCAGTTCTGGGCATATATGACTCTAAAATCACCATAAACCAGCAATCTGGGCAGTCTCTCAATGCATATTAATAGGAATAAGCTTTGAATCAACACTTCTGAAGCATTCAAACAACAAACTTTGAGTGCTGAGTTAATTCCAGCCCTAAATCAACATTCTAGAGCAGTCATGGAAAATCTTGGGCATGCATATTGGTGAAAACAATAGTCACAATCAGCAGAAAACCTTCACTTTTTGAGTTCTAGCCTGGGTCAACATTTGGCAGTGATGTGTTGAAGGAAGCGAAGTATATTGAAGGTGGCATCCAACAGAGAGGGTATACATGAGCTTTTTGACCAATCTCTTTTGTAAGAAGGCTTATAATCATTGTGCTTTTGAAAACAACACATACAATATGCAGAACACAGGAGTTATAACTATCAACAAGGGGAAGATTATTCAGTTGTGTAATCGGTTATCCAGACATTATAGCACCATTCTAAGGTAGCTTGTAGGGTAGCTTGTATGCTTTCCCAGTTCATTACCATCTTTTGATGCACTAATATATGACACCTATATTTTACAGTGTATGTACAACAAGTATAGTCAAGGTCTGTTAAGGAATGCCCTACTAAAAATAATGATGAATGAGTCAAACATTCAAAATTTGAAGAGCGCTCCACCTACTTGCTCTTTAATACTTGTTTGAGAACAGCATAAGGAAGAGCATTTCCTTATGGAGTGCCATTCAAAACATATTTGTGAACCATGTCACCTCTTTATTGAGAAGGTTCCCAACTTGAAGAGATGGAAACCTATCTTGATGAGTGATAGGATGAAGTAATGAACCCTTTCCTAGATATCATTGAGATCCAATTTGTGGGAGGTTGTTGTGACAACTCTTTGAACCACTTTTGCACATTGTTCTATGGAGATCCCCCTAAGTTGCACTGAAGTGGGTATGGAAATAGATATACACAGGGGGGTGGATATGACAAATTATCCATGATGGACTTACAAAAAGTTCCTAGAGCCATACATATTTTCCTTGGATAGGCCATAATTACATATATTGCTGGAAAGGCACCATTATTTCTAAGAAATATATCCATCAAAACATATAGACCAATCATGAATGCAAACCTTCCATCACAATATATTATGAGAGGGTTAAGTTAACATAACAAAGTCTCTAACTTGTGTGTCCCTAATCTCTTGAAGCTCAATCAATCTAGGTTCCAAATCTAGAGCGAGTTTTGAGAGCCCTTCAAATTTCGAGTTCAACTCTCAATAAACATGTGCAAATGAAGTGAATGGGAATTACTGCACTAGAACTCAAACAATAGAGAGAAAGCTGCTGCAAATGAGAAGTGAAAATTTCAATTTTGTTGGTTGTCCAATCTATTACCATTTTTTAATCCCCGAAAATTTGCACCGGAATGACGTTCTTGTGGATCCTTGTTCGATTTGTACAGTTGATTGTAGACACCTTGCTTGGTAAAATACCAATCACTTATGCCAGCTATGACTCTCCTAGCCAGTGCAGCTTAATCTCAAATCCTGCCATGGTGATCAAGCATCAGTCACACAAATTCACACTTCAATATAAACTTCTCTAAGAGGGCAACTGAAAGTTTAAATAGAATAATTTGGAAAAAAATTGAACATCTACCTATGAAATCGAAGGGTTTTCATCTGATTCACGCCAAGCAACCTCTAAAATCAAAATAAAAGGATTTCCATTTCTTATTGACACCAAGCATCTAGCTGAGGGTTTCCATTTTCGATTCGCACCCATTTTTGCTCTCAATGGCCGAGGATCCAACAAATCTATGATCTCAATGGCCGAGGATCCAATAAAGATATCTAGTGGAGCTGGATATATATTTTAGCATCAAATTTAGCATACCCCCAATCTTTTTAAAGCTCTTGTGGTGCATGGAATTTTTTTTGACATCTCTTATGGTGGATGCCAGACAAGGTCTCGAGGAAGATGGAATGCATTCCTTGCCAGAGCCAGGTGGATGTCGGACATGGTATCGAGGAAGATTGCATGCATTTCTTTCCAGAGCCAGATGAACTGAACCCAAACAGTTCATTAAATTTTATTTTATACATTTCGGTTGGGGAGATTCCGGCTTATTTATGGGCCATCTTTCATAAATTGTGTTCTGAATATGGTAGAAATGTGAGGCATTATGGGAAAGTGTTATGAATATATTAGAAAACATCTCAAATTTCACATTTAATTTTATTATGGTACTCAAATCATTTTTATTTCATTTTTAAATATATATATTAAATTATTAAAACATTTGTTAAAACAGAGTTAAAATAATGATCATTTATAAAAATAAATAATGCTAATCAATGTAGAATCATCTTAGTTTGAGGTTTATTATCCTAATAAACCAAATTTTGGCATTGAAACAAACCTTTGGCATTTCAATTTAAAAAAAGATATAAATCTTGCTCTAAAGAGATAATATTTAGAACATAAAGACAAAATATCCTAATAAACCAAATTTTGTAAATTTTTACACCAACTTTTCCTTTTACTCAGATGGCCACTAAAGCTCTTCTTCTTCAAAATATTTCTATAATTACTTCTGCTCAAACATTTCATCGAAGTTAGTTTTCATAAATTTTATTTTAATCTAAAATAAATATTTCGGGCAACTTTGATAAAAGTGAATTAATTCTAGGCAGTTTCGATAAGACTGAAAAGTAAAATTAATATATTAAAAAATTATCTACATGGCATTATTTTATATATTTGTTGATTTCATTTCAGAAGGCCCATTTTGGGTTGAAATTTCCTCTAATGAGGGTTAACAACAGTTCTATTTTTCCACTTTACAATAAGTTGTGGACACTCTTCGATAGTGTGATCAAATGCTTTACAATATGTACAAATTTTTGCAGGACTTTGACAATACCGGGAAAAGTATATTGGCTGCCCACAATTATAGCTTACAAATTTGCCTCTTCCTCGACAAATTCTCCTCCTTGTTGCTTTCCCCAAACTATAAAGTTCCCACCCCCCCTTTGCGTATGGTAATGTTGTTGTTGAGGATACTGATTCAAATGGTATTGTGGTTCAAGATATTGTTGTTGTTGAAACTACGCAAGCAGGTACTGAGGTTGTGTTATTTCAACTTGCATTTGTTCATCATTCTTCATTAGGTAGATAACCATGGTTTACTCTTGCAGCAACTAAAGTTCTCTGTAGTTCTTTTCATCATGACATACTGATCTACAAAATTGACAATACAGACTAGTGGGAACACTTACAATATTTCGTAAGTACAGATATTCTTCGGACTTGTGACCTCTAGTCCAGCATACTCTACACCAAGGCATTCCTCGAGTGTTTAATGGGTTCAACACTCTTGATGCAACATATTTCATCAACACCAAGAAATTATCTTGATGGTTTCCATCTATTCTACATCTTGTACACCATAGTTTCTCCTAAACTTCCTTTCCTCTTTTAATGTCCTCAAGCTGCACAATAATATTGGCCAGCTGTGACTGAATTTGCATCATTCCTAAGCCAATGTCACCAATTGGAAAGGATTCTAACTTCATTTCTATCTCCAGAGCCTCTTTCGATGACACAAGTTTCTGTTGCATCAACGACATTCAGATATGTGGCAACAAGGAAGCAATGAACCATTCCTTGTGTTGCATATTCGACATTTGGAAACCCACTTTCACCATTAATGTCTTAAATATATGGTCAAAATCCCAAACATATTATGTTGGTAGTTTCTTGATCTCCTTGATCTCGATGATGCATTGGGACTCGTACTTTAGTTTCTTAAATTCATCAATCAACCCTAGTGGAATCTCATTGAGTGTCTTTGGGACAACTCCTACTGGTACTATGGAAAAATTCATATACCACTCTAGCGTATGACCTCGTAGCATCATGATTAGTTGTGATTTCTTTGTATTCTCATTTTGGATCTACTGTATAGTCCAGATAGTGTCACACAGAAACTAATGCTTCTTTGAGTCTTCCATCTCATTCCCATTGAATATTGGGATATTAATGTCAGTTCCAGCCATTTGATTGATTGATGTTGTATTGAATGCTAGTACAGTCGTAAAAAAAGTTGCACTAGTGGGACTTCCTTTTCCACTATTTACAACTTTAGAGCTAATCGTATTTACAGAAGAACTTGGAGATAGGTCTCATGATTTTACCTCTGGTACTGTAGGTGAGTTGTGTACGCGTTCTTTTTATGGAGCTTCAGTCAACTCCTCAGACTCTTTGTTCCCTTCTGAGATCGGTTGATATTCCTCTTCCTCCGCAAAAGATACATCGTCTAAGTATGATACAAACTTGTAGCCTTCTTCTTCTTGCTATGTGCTGCAAATCCCTCATCTGAACATAGGTTTTCATCTTTTGGCAGACCTTAATCTCTTCCACTTCTCAAAAATATTGGTTCTAGTTTAGTTCCACTTTCTCCTAGGAACATCTCACTATAGGATTTTACTTAGGCATAGCTACTCTTTGCAATTCAATCTATCATTCGTAGAATGCATTTTTCACATATAAGCATTTTTATCAACGTCTTCAAATATGAGAGATATCGATTGTGCTCCTTGAAAAAAAAATTGGTCGGCCTCACTGTATGAGGTTATCATATCAACAAGGAACTCAATGATATATCCTTCTATGATAATGTCTACCCAGAATTCCACATCCTTTGATATAGGGTTGTTGATCCTTTTTAGTCGCTCAACCAAGAACGAAGTTCACTCTTTCGGTTCTCCTCCTTAAAAAATCTTTTGTTTGGTTTCCAACTTATACAACCACTCATACAATATGAAACAAAACTCAGAAAACAAACTCTTGTAAATTTCTGAATCGATATACCATCCCAACCAATCTGTTGGGTTCCACTTGGTTCCTTCTCTTTCTTCTTGTGCAAACTATAGCTATTTCAAATCCACCCATTCTTGGATCTCTGGTTTTGTGGGATGCCAGAACATATCCCTCGCCACAACACTTTAGGGCCTCAGCAACAGAACCATTTGTTGGATCTATATCCTCTTCCCTCTTTTGCTAGACCCAGCTGTAGCCCCTTATTAGTCAGCACAACAAAGCCCAAGATATCGGCTTGAAGGAGTAGAGCCCAGCTGGCAGCACCTACGACAAAAATGTCGTCTCTTTGAAGATATATCAGTTTTATGGGTACCTTCTAGAACCATGTTTCCATAGTTTGTGTGGGATGGTGTTCTAGGTCCTTGGCTCTGTGCCAAGGTTTCCAATGAAGACCAAGAAGGTGGATTAGTGCTTTTCACATTATATATGAACATTGAACTATGATTCACCCTTATTTATGCAATCTTACGTAAACACATAGTGAACATACATCACAGGAATATTCATTATTGTAATGAGGCATTCATACATTTATCTATTTATAACACAATAACCAATCAATCATAAATCATAGTAAGTATGTAGTTATCTAAGATACTCAACATTCACACATATACACAACATGTAACATGGAAACCCATCCGAGCAAAAACCACAAGGTGCTCTTCATCTAGCATTGACATAAATAGATGCACCTTTTGTCTGTACATAAAGCTATAGACTATGTTCAAGATCTTATATTTTATCTCTACATACTTCTCCTCTGTCTCATGCTCTATGACCTTCTCTATATTTATCACTGTACTCTACTCCTACTTAGCGATCCACACACAACTTGGATCGAATTGACCTTCTATACCTGTCTGCACACTCATCTGAAGAACCACTAATTTGATGCACTCAGCGATCCAGATTCATTAACCAAAAATATATACCTCTAGTCTAGCTCAAGTGTCTTTTCCAAGAGTCGAGAGATGCACTCAAAATTGTTGTATCAACTAATCAGCTCAGAACCATCTATCCAAAAACCATCTAAGCAATAACTAGCTAACCCATTTACACCTTGGGTTCTTCCTTTTATAGCCTTATTAAAGACTCGATATAACTCCCATACATGCTTGTTCAGACTCAATACTGACTCTATATAGACTCTAATAGACTTAGCTTTAGTCTCTATCCTAGCCGATTTACTATCTTTAGCCAATAGGATGTGTTTCCTATTTTAACAATACATAACCAAAAATGCGCTATCATCCTGACTTACAAAAATACCTTCAAGCATGTGGTTTTCACCATCTTTAGTTGATCTCGTATGCATAATCGCTTAGGACTATTTCTTTCTTAACGTTATGTCTTATTGTCATTTTTTGGCTGTCACCTTATCTGCACACCTGCTTCTACGAATATTCTGCCATGTCAATTCCTCTCTTTCTCTATCATTCCATTGTGTCTTACTAAACTGGCGCAACTTCCTCATCCCGAGCCTTATCTTTCTCTTCCTACTTATTTTCCTTCTTTTGTCGCAACATCCTTCTCTTTCCTTTGATGTTGTTCCTTTTGTCGCAGCTCCTTATTCTTCTTCTTTACCCTCTTCTTCCATACTTAGGCAGAATTCTACATGAATTTTTCCCTCTATCCCGAGGCCCAACACCAATCAAGGTTTAAAGAAGGAAAACCTATAATTCAAGCAGTTGTAGATCACATAGAGCACTAAGAAGCGGTCTCCAAATACTAAAGATGTCCAAAAACAAGATGAAACAACACATAGATCAACATCACCATTAAAGGAGTTTTGATGAAGGAAAACTAATATGGGAACTTGAAAAAATCATTGAAACAAAGACCAAACAACACAACGAAATAAGGCTATTGTTGAGTATCTCATTAAGTGTAAGAACTTACCAATTGCAGATTCATTGAACGGGAAACAATGACTTCATATAGATGCATCCACAACTACCAAAGAATTGAGAACAATGCTTGTCTGAAGGGGAGAGGCATGTTAAGCCTTAAATGTTGGGAACAATCCCCCCTATAGTGTTGCACATTACCCCTATATGGTGGTGTATTACATATTATTGATGTAGGCTAGGGTCTATTAGTAGTTATTGTACACTTTCATCCCCTATATATAGGAAGGAGATATTTTCATTTGAGAATGAATTGTATATTGTATTGTATTAGGTATAAAGGACATTGTGTAAGAAGGTTCCTCCCTCGAAGAGTATTTCTATTCATCTCTATTATTCATTATTAAGGTGTGGATTACTCCCTCTTTTGGTATATTTTGCTATTTTTATGTTATTTCAGGGACTTCGTTGCATAACATTTTTGAATGTTGCAGAATGAAAATCCAAGAAGGCCTGAATTCCTCCATTACAGAAAGAAATGTGTGAATAAAATGGGGTAGATCCTTTGAGATATGGGGAGTCTTTGAAGAGAGTGATAAATCCATTGAACAATCCCTAGAAAGAGTGACAATTGTTTCTTACTCCTTTCATACAATAACAATTCGATTTTGTTGATGATGGCCTATGGAGAAAGTCAAACCATATTGAATGAGGTAAATTTAATTTCAAGTATTGTAATTAAATGTCTATGATGGGAGTAATAGATCGAAATGCATGAGTTGCATATAAATATGTGTGTGTATGTGCACGTGTGCACAATATGCGTAGTGATGCATAGAAACCAAATCCCCTATTACAAAGTAATGATATATGTATAAGTGGAGCACAAAATAATAAGAGGAGAGGTTGTGTTCCCAACTCTTACTCTATTTTATATTTTTCTTGGTTTATTTTGTTTTTCTATGTACGAAATATGTACTATGAAGGAGGACATGGCATGGTTGCAATTTTTTATTGTGGAAGATGGTTGCTTGGTATATTATATTTTCTTTCTAATTATTATTTTTAGATATTTTTGTGATAATAATTGAAGTGGATGTAGGCCTAGTATATTTCTTTTAATTAGTTATCTAAGAATAGAGCATGACCTCTATAAGCTAGGGGCACAACCATGGCTGATTTGTTTTGTTTTCTGTATGAATTTGATACATAATGGTATTAATACGCATGTGTTAAGCTCGAGGTGAGAGATATCAGGAAAGGTCATAGGCCAAATCCTTATTCACGTTGTGTGTGTGTGTGTGTGTGTGTGTGTGTGTGTGTGTGTGTGTGTGTGTGTGTGTGTGTGTACGTACACACACACACACACAAAAGCACATATATATAACTGACAAGTAGACCATCAGACTTCCATGGTCGAGATCGAAGGTATGATAAGCAATCAACCTATTTCCATTTTGATTGACCCAGGTGCAAGTCTGAGTGATATATCACCTAGAATAGTTGAATTATGTAAATTACTACTAAACAAGTTTGATAAGTCGTGGCTGGTACAATTAGCCACCAGTACTAAACGTAAAGTTACTAGTTTTGTTAAGAACTGTGAATTAGTAATGAACGATTTCATTACACATGTTGACTTGAATATTATGGCTTTAGGTTCCTATGATATGTTAATAGGAATGAATTGGCTAGAAAAACACAAATTAATGTTAAACTATTTTGACAAAACTTTTACATGTACAAATGATATTGGAAACACCATAAAAGTAAAAGGGATTCCTAGGAAGGTTAGAATCAAAGAAATATCTGTGTTACAAATGAAAATACTAGTGAGAAAAGGATGTAAAGTGTTCATTATCAATATAATGAATGATAATTATAACAAAAGCAAGCTTAAACTAGAAGACATACTAGTCTTAAAGGAGTTTGAAGACATCTTTTTGAAACAAATCCCTGACCTTCCTTTGAAAAGAGACATTGACTTAACGATCGATATCATATCCGGAGCGGTACCAGAATCAAAATATCCTTACTGAATGAGCATAATAGAACTTATAGAGCTCAAATATCAACTAAAAGAATTGATTTATAAAAAATATATTCAACCTAGTGTTCTCCTTGGGGAACACCGGTCTTATTTCCGAAAAATAAAGACAGAACCTTAAGGTTGTGCATAGACTATAGACAACTGAATAAAATGACAATTAAGAACCGATACCCGCAACCCCATATTGGATATCTATTCAATAAATATTGCGGAGAAGCTATATTTTCAAAGATACACTTAAGGTCTACTTATCATCAAGTGAGAATAAAAGATGAGGACATATTTAAAACTACATTTAGGACCCACTATGGTCTCTACGAGTTTGTCGTAATTCCTTTTGGGTTGAAAAACGCACCTGCTGCACTCATGTGCTTAACGAAAAACATCTTAAGTAACTATCTCGATAAGTTTGTGGTTGTATTCATAGACGATATACTAATCTACTCGAAGAATGAACAAGAACATAAAGAACATTTGAAGATAATTCTGCAAGTACTAAGAGAACAACAATTATATGCGAAGTTTAGAAAATCTTATTTCTTTAAGGGTAAGATTCAATACCTCGAACACATCATGTTCAAGGATGCAATCTTTGTTGACCAAGAAAAATCAAAGCCATCATTGAATGGTTGGTTCCTAAAAATGTAACCGACCTAGATCATTTATGGGGATTACCAAATACTACTGGAAGTTCATCGAAGGATTTTCTAAGATTTCCTACCCCATAAATTCATTGCAAAAGAAAGGTAAAAATTTTGAATGGACTGAAAAATGTATGGAAATCTTTAATAAACTAAAAAACCTACTAACTACTTCCATGATCCTAAATATTGTTGATCCTTTAAAGGACTTTGTCGTATGTACCAATGCTTGCAAAGAAGGATTAGGAAGGGTTTAATACAAGAAAATAATGCCGTGTCATACAAATATAGAGAATTAAAGGAACATGAAAATAATTACGCTACGCATGATTTGAAACATGCTGCAATAATTCATGTCTTAAAATGTGACGACGTTACCTAATTGGAAGGAAATTTGTTCTTATGCCAGATAACATTAGCCTTAAATATTTATTCAATCAAGAAAATTTAAATGCTAGAAAAACAAGATGGTTGTCCTTCTTAAGTGAATATGATTTTGAAATCAAACACATAAAGAGAAAGGAAAACAAAGTTGCATACGCCCTAAGTCGTCACGCAAATTTATTATTTGCAAACAACAGCTATGAATCTGATTTGGAAAATTAGATGATAAGTGCGGAAAATATCGATAAAGAATATCAAATTATAAAAGAAAAGACTACTAAAAATTAACAGAATAAAGTAAAAATAGATTTCATCCTAAATAAACAAGGAATATTGCTGCATAAAAATAGGATATACATACCAAACATAGCAAAATTCAAGCTTACAGTTATGAATGAGGTACATAAACGATTGTATTCAAGACATCCTGGATACTAGAAGATGGTCACCATGATCAGAAAATATTTCTTTTGGACAAACATGAATAAGAAGTGGCATAATACTTAGCTTGATGAATAGAATGCCAACAAGTTAGGGAAAAACAATAACATCCAGCAGGACTGCTGCAACCATTACCCATTCTGGAATGGAAGTGGGAAACTTTCTAGTATGGATTTTATAACAGGCCTAATGAAGAATTTATGACAATGTGATTCAATCATGGTTGTAGTTGATAAATGAAGTAAGGATGCTCATTTTATTTATGTTAAATCTACCTATAAATTTGTTAACATTGCATATATTTTCATGAAAGAGATATTCAAGTTACATGGTGTACCAAAAGTAATTGTCTCATATATGGACACAACATTTACAGGTAACCTCTGGAAATGTTAACCAAAAAAATCCCTCAGTAAGCTCCACATGACCTACACCACCTAAAGACATCCATTACAATACCATAATTTGACCCCCACACCCTTGTAAAGGCTCAAAAACCTGAAAAGGGGCTTAAAACCCCCTAAAAAGAGCCAAAATAGCTCTCATAGGGGCTAAAACCTCAAAAAAGAGGTTAAAACCCCCAAAGGAGCTAAGAATTGGGTGAAAGGGGCTTAAAGCCCGAAAATGGTGCTAAATCCCTAACCAGGGGCTTAAAACCCTAAAATCTCAAGAAAAAACTATAAATAGAGGGGTGGGGGTCACTCTCAAAAAAATCCTTCTCTCCCTATCGTTATGTTGCCCATGTGAGTGCCTTGAAACACTTTGCCTCTCAAGTAATTCACCTTACCTCTCCTCCATTGATCCACAAGCCATGTCTCCATCCCATAGAGACAAGTGCTTCCAAAGCTAGGGCATGGCGGTCCTTTTCCACTGGGACTGAAGGTATAACTCTGTTTTATTTCATTTTCATTCTAGTTTTCTAAATTCTTTTGTTTGAAGAATTATTTTCTAATGGTTTGTTGCAGGTTTTCCCTTGATTTCTTGTAGCCATCTTTTGGTTTTTAACCATTTCCTGCATGGTTTTCATATCTTAGCTCTAACATTTCTTTGCAAGTTCTTTCACATACAAGAAACCTACCCTTCCATCCTATAGATGGAAGGTAGTCGTTCCTAGGGCATGCCAGATATTACCAAAGATTTATAGAATTTTTTTCCAAACTTCCCTCCCCTTTGTTTTCATTGTTAATGAAGGATCTGCAATTTGTTTGGAATGAAGCATAGCAGACAACATTTGTTAAGCTTAAGGAGAAGCTATCCACAAATCCTATCTTAAGAGGACCCGATTGGACCCTACCCTTCCACATTACTTCAGATGCTTCTGATACCGCTATTGGAGCAGTTTTAGGTCAGCAGGATGGCCAAGTACCTTATGCAATTTATTATATTAGTAAAAACTTAGCCCTTGCTGAAATTAATGATACTGTCACTGAGAAGGAGTTCCTCGCTATTGTTTACTCCATTAACAAATTTTGACATTACATTACTGAAAATCCTACATTTGTGCACACTGACCACTCTACCATTAAATATCTCACAAAATAAACCTGTTACTAATGCTAGAGTGACTAGGTGGCTTTTCTTATTATATGAATTTGATATTACCATTATAGATAAACCTGGAAGAGAAAATGTTGTTGCTGATTTCTTATCTCGTTTCACTAATAGTGATGATAATTTGCTTGTTGAGGACTCTTTTCCAGATGAGCACTTATTTGCAGTTTTAGCTCACTCCCTTTGGTATGCATATGTCACTAATTATCTAGCTACATGAAATCTTTTAGCACATATGTCCAAAAGAGAAAACAGAAAAATCATCCAGCAAAGTGCCAGGTGTTGTTGGGTAAACGGTCACCTCTTTTACATAGGTGATGATCTTGAGATCAGAAGATGTGTAAGAGAAGATGAAATCTTCCATATGATAAAGGCCTTCCATGATGAACCTTGTGGGGGACATTTCAAAGATTGAAGGACAGGACACAAAGCGCCGAGAATGGGCTATTATTGGCAAACTCTTTTTAGGGATGCAAAAAGATATGTCTAGTCTTGTGATAGATGTCAAAGGATGGGTCATCCCAACAGATTAGATCAAATGCCTCTGCAACCATAATCAGTGATTGAACCCTTTGATAGATGGGATTTAGATTTTGTTAATCCTATCAGCCCTCATTCCAAGCAGAAATCCTACATCTTGGTCTGTACCGATTATATGACGAAATGGGTAGAAGCTATGGCTCTGACGAAGGCTAATGACCAAGATGTGATTGAATTCCTGTACAGTGAAATATTTACCCATTTTGGGGTGCCCAAGGAAGTGGTTACCGATGGAGGGCCGAAATTCGTGTCGCATCAATTTGAAGCTCTGTTACAGAAGTACCATATTCAGCATTGGGTAGCTTCACCTTACCATCCCCAATCCAATGGCCAGGTGGAAAGCACTAATAAATTCATTGAAGCTATCCTCACCAAGGTAGTCAAGAGCCATCATAGAGATTGGGCTAATAGAATTCCGAAATCATTATGGGCATATCACACCACTTGGCATAACACTACAGGTTTCTCGCCTTATGACTTAGTGTATGGGAAAAGTGTCATCTTCCCAATTGAATTTTTAATTAAGACCTTGAAGATGGCCATAGAGGTAAACCTAGATGAAACTGAAGCCCAGAAGAGAAGATTTAACCAACTGAATGAACTGGATGAGAATCGGTTAGCTACAGTGGACCATACAGTGTTAATTCAGCAATAAAAGTCCAATTGGCATGACCGATTCATCAAAAAGAAGGTCTTATGTGAGGGAGACTGGGCATTATTATATGATTCCAGATTCAAAAGATATTTCAAGGGAAAATTACGCACAAGATGGCTGGGCCTATACCTAGTAGACAAAGTATTTGATAACGGTACAGTCCACCAAGTAACTATCGATGAAAACTGGGTACCATTATTTTCCAATGTTCATAGGCTGTGACTGTACCATAAACCCATTTCAAGGGATACATTTATCTCACAAATTGCCGTTGATCCAGAGTACCAGCTAGCACAAGGGCAGGAATTTTTCTCTGCCTCTATCAATCCTTAATTGATCACTGTAAATCGCATATGAATTTTTGTACATAAATAAATGTTGCTTTTCCTGTTATTGTTATCTTTTATTTTTCACTTGATCCATTTTTTTGTTTTTTTTTCTTCTAAAAATGTGCAGGAAAGTGCCCAAGAATGGCAGTCATATCAGGCATGTCGACCAATGTCATTTTTTTTTTTTTCTGTGACTTCCTACACCAAGTTTTTTTGTCCCTTAATAAACCTATCGTAGCTGCAACACCCTTTTCTGGCAGCTGCTACACCTTTTTCTGACAGCTGCAACACCCTTTTTCTGATAGTTGCGACACCTCTTCCGGTAGTTGCGACGCCTTTTTCTGGCAACTGCAACACCTTTTTTTTCTTGCAGCTGCAGCACCTTTTTCGGCAACTGCAACACCCTTTTTTTGGTAGTTGCAACACCCTTTTTTGGTAGTTGCGACACCTTTTCTGGACGCTGCGACACCGTTTCTGGTAGCTGTAACACCGTGAAACTCCTCCCTTTTATGTTTCCATAGCTACGACCCTGTTTTACTTTTTCCCATAAATTTCATTTCGCGCAGCTGCAACAAAGCCTTTTTCCATCCATTTAACATTCTTTCATCTTTTCTAGCAGCTACGACATCTTTTTCAGTAGCTGCGACATCTTTTCTAGTAGCTGTGACACCTTTTTCAGCAGCTACGACATCTTTTTCGGGAGCTGCAACATATTTTCTGGGAGCTATGACATCTTTTCCAGTAGTTGTGACATCTTTTTTGGCAACTGTGACATCTTTTTCAGCAGCTGTAACTCCGCTACATTTGGCTGATTTTTTGATCATCCAAGGCTGCGCTTCTACCTCGATCCCTTTATGGCATGTGGATGTAACTCTTTATGACTCTTGTGTTATTGGCAGATCTTTTTGCAAGATAGAAACTCCTCTAGATATGGATCTGATTTTTTATGCTGACAATTTGACTCAAAATGTAGTATTCATCATGTTTTTGACCATTTTAACACGATGGTTTTTGGTTCATCGACAAAAAAGGTTATTACAGTACCCCTTTAATAATGATTACATTGAATGACTACACATTGCACGAGTTCAGCTTTCGCAGTGACTGCAATCACATGTTCTGTTATTCTCCAAAGGCCATTCAGCGTGCATTTTCGAAGGTATGGCTTTGATTAACCGCTTGATTGAGTATCAATATGATTTGACAATATCAATCGTACCTACCTTTTTATGCCCATTATTGCATCAATTAACTCTCTGCTCGTGCGACGTAATGACTAATTATGCTACCTAATAACCTCCACCTTTCACAATTTGGGATCAATTAAAAAAAATTCGACACACCGAAACTTTTCAAATTTACCCAACTCTACTCTCAGTTGTTCATGCAAACTCTGTGTTGTAACCTTCATTTTCGAATCTATAATTATGTGGGCTGCAACATACCTTTGAAGGCAGGAAAACATGGGTATTCTATCCCAATATGAACCTTCAAACATGTGAGAAATCAGACAAAATGCTGCAATTTTCACCATCTTTCAATATGTCGGGTGGACAGAATTTTTCGAACACCTGAATGGATTTCACCGTGAAGAAGCTTTACATTTCACTTTGAATCTTACAGAAACCCATGCAGAGATTTGGGGATTACACATTGAAGTTTCTGAAGCCATAATGGCCGAGGTCACTAGTATTCCTCAGGTGGGTATAGATTGGTTCGGATGTCAAATCCCCACTATTGCAGTAGTACAGGACTTTTTAATAGAATGGGAGCAGGTTCAAATGACACGAAGGGGGATAGTATTACAGTCATTGCCACAACCATGGAATCAAGTCGCCGCATTTCTCAAGAAATACATCACCTATGAAGGTAGGTACCAAACTGTCTATCATTCTGAATTCCCTTTACTATCCCATCTTCGTCATAGGGCTCTGTTAAATATTCCATATTATTTGGTCAATGATTTACATCCGAATGCCAGCGTTTGTTCGATTTTCCAAACATCCACTCTCCTCACTGACCCATCATGGCCTCATTAAATTGATAATCTTAAGAACCCTTGCTCAACAAAATATAAATTGGGAGCAATTCATAGCCCAAAGTTAGGTACCCGCTCCTTTTCCTGGTGTTCCAATAGAAGAGGAACAAAATCAAGAAGAACCCATCTATCCATAGTTGGGGGGGAATGTAGAGCAGCAGGAGGCTTGAGGACCCTCCAATATAGTTTGGGGGGGGAGATGAAACCGGATCAGAGGATCAGTCAGAGGCATAAGTGGAACATTTGGGAGAGGATGTACATGAAAACCCTATGGAAGAACTAAATAGTAGGGCAGCTCCAATAGCTGAGGGTGAAACTGAAGCAGCATTAGATGATGCGATAGTTGAAACCGCAGATGGCAGAGCCATGATAATAGAATAAAATACTAAGGTGGTCACTTTTGAATATTCCCCTAAGTAGGGAGGAACACTGATTAAGGAAGAACACCCTGAAGAACAAGAAAATGATAAAAATGGTGACATTCCTTCCTCATCAGCTGCAAATTTAGAAACTCCAACACCACATAGAAAAAGGAGAAGATTAAAGGATGAAATTAAGACCTCGCCACCTATAAGATGAAAAAGAACTAGGTCATTCGCAGTAGTAGAAGTAGCAAGGGAAAAATGGAAAACATTAGAAGCACAAATTGAGTTCCCAATTCTTATACCCAAGACAATTGACACCCCATAGGAACCAGTCATTGAAGAACTGCAAATTGAAGGACTTATGTTTGAAAACAGGATACTAAAAGAGGAAGTACAAGCACTCTGAAAGGAGTTGGAAAATTGGAAGGAAAAGTGCAGAAAATAGGGTGAAACAAAGTTGCACACATTGGTCGAAGCTGCAGATCAACTGGAAGGATTAAATCCTAACGAGGCTGGCAAAGAAGAAGAAAGAGTGGTTTTCCCTATGTGTGGGGAAATCTTTGATGAGTCAGGTTATAAGGTTATAGTTCGTACATTTATAACACAACAGTCTCTACCTACAACTGTGGAAGGATAGGTACAACTTGATTTGAGAGATGGTGGGACTCCCCAAGAAAAAATTCAGGAGAAGGAGGTTGCAAATGAACAAGATGTTGTCACACAAGAACCAACATCCTTGAATACTATTGATGGTGAGATTCCCAAATAAAAATTTAGGAGAAATAAGTTTTAGGATAACAGGTTGCTACCACACAAGAACCAGCATCCTTTAATACAACTGATTTGGGAGGTGGTGAAAATCCCCAAGAAAAACTTCAGGAGGAGGAAGCTTAAAATAAACAGGATGATGTCACACAAGAACCAACATCTTTAAATATGCTTGTCGAAATTGCCACTAACCCTGCGATAGAGGAACCAAAGGATGAAGTGATTCTCAATTTTATGGATGAAGATTGCACTGTGACCCCAAAATCCTCCCATGAGACAAAAATAATATAAGTTGAACCACAACAACAAGAAAATGATGAATTCAAACAAGATGCTGTCACATAATAACCAACACCCTTGAATGTTCTTTCTCACATGGTTGTCCAAATGAGTGGAGGAGAACCAGGAATTGAAGGCACTCTAGAGTCTAATGAAGAATTTTGTACTAAAATTCCAGAATTATCTTAGGACATAGAGATACTCAAATTGGAATCATAACAAAAGGGAGATGAAGAAGTGGATCAGGATGTTGTTACACAAGAATCAACATCCCTGAAAATTGCAGTAGAAATGCAACAAGTGGATGTCATTTCTGATATAGATTTAGGTGAAGATGAACAAGCCCAATAACAACCCTTGAGTGATACTAAAATCCTTGAGGAATAGCTTCACACTGAAGAAGACATCCAATCTTCGCAGTATGTGGAGAAAGAAGAACAGGGCTCTGTCACACAAGAACCAGTAGCCTTACGATCCGAGGTTGAGATAGCAGCTGATGATCAGGTAGAGAATGAAATTAAAATGCAGGAGGAAGTTTCTCCATAAGAACCAACATCCTCATAGTCATTTTCCCAAGTGGCCAAAGGTGAACCTCAGAAAGGATATGCTGCTACACAAGAACCAACATCTCCAAAAGTAGTGGAAGTGGTTTCTAAAGAAATTCCAGGAGGGGTTGTTGTTACACAAGAACCATCACCCCCAGAGGTAAATTCAAGTGTGTAGAATGTCCAATGTGGCACATTAGGTGAAAAAGTGTGGATTGAATCCCTTCAAGATTTCTTTGACATGGATTCTGACAAAGAGGAATATTCTGGAGAAGAAGAAGCCCTGAACCCTACAGTAGAAATCTCAATTCTGAGAATGGAGGTAAGAAAATGGAAAAGCCAGGTGGAAGAATACCAAGAAGGGATGGTTTCCCTCACTGAGCATAAAAATACCATCAGAAGACTGGAGGAGAAATGGGAAAAAGAACATATGACCTGGAGACTTCAAGAAGAAGAGCTACAGAATGAACTAAGGGAGGTGAAAAAGTTCCAGTGTATGCAAAAGGAAAAAGAGCAGATGTATGCTCTTTCTCAAGAACTCCTAGGCACTAGGGTACCTTCCTCTTCCTACCCTGTATTTTTATTTGAACAATTTGTTTGGTTTAAGTTAAAGGCTGTGAAAAAGGGAGGTCATTTGAGATAACAACCTCAGCAAAATTCTTGGAAACATTTTTTAGAAGAAATTTTGAAGACCAGAATCTATTGTGCGAACTTTATTTGCATGAGATGGCTTGTCCTCTGGACCACCATTCAAATCCTGTCCCTTTTTCAGGAGATGTTCAGTTCAGGTCCTTTGCTTCTTTTGTGAGCAATCATGCTCAGTGGGAAAGGTATTTTCAAACATTTTCTCATAATGAAGCCCATTGTAATCTATGGGTCTGAAGTGAGCCTCAAAATCCTGGTATTTTTGTTGCCCGACACAGGAGTTTTCTCTCATGCCCCATCCACACTCAGCACATAATGGAACTACAAGAGGAAGTTATTTATACATGTACTAACCATATTTATATACACCAACAAGTAGCGCTGGAAGGAAGTAAGCACAGATGGTAGGTTGCCTCTCCTCCTCTCAGGAGCAGAGACCCCTATTATTTTAGAAATTTTGAACATGCGCTTTCCAGGGTTGAGGGTTATGTTGGATGTATTAGGGAGTGTGGGGCTAATTGGCTGGGCCTAAAATTTAAATTTATCCTCATCTGGTGACTAGTAAAACCATACAACATGGATTTCTCACTGACCAAGGAAGACAAGCAGCAATGTTGGACATATTGGGTTGCCCATAGAGGGTTCTTAGAAAAAGAAGGAACGCCTGAGTACCCCTACAACTTCTCTTCTCTCCATCAATAGAGCACAGTGCAAGATTCAAATTTGGAATAATGGAGGTTGTTGCATGAGGACATGCAACAGGGCAGTTGGGGGGAGATGTTGGGACCAGAAATGGCCCTTTTTGACCATCCTTATTCACTCGTTTTTTCCATATCCTACCCCATTGAGCATGCCAAATGAATGTTTTATCCTCACTTTTCTCTCCAATCCACCAAGGTATGATTGGTTATTGTCTTATTATATTAATACTTATGATTGCGGTAATTAAGTCTTTATATCTCCTAATATGCAAACACATGATGGTTTATAAAGGTATTTTGAGATATAGAGACTGCAGTTATAGTGGGCTAAACATGCTATGAGAAGGATGGGTGTTCATCGCTCAAGCTGATAGCCATATATCCTACCATTGCCCAAGGAATGCGCTCTCAGAATATTACTCCAGGCAAGGCTATACCAGAATAGTTGTGAACAAGAGGCGACAGAATTGGAATTCAACAGTGCATTGTTGCTCGTGTATAGTGGTGATCTCAGGATATCACTATTTCTGGGTCAATTAATAGTTTTCCTATATTTCCTACTTTCATTCTGCCGTGGTTGTAACAATTGTTGTAATTTAGGGTGCCTGAAGATTAGAGATCTTCATGGCTGCCCAATAATAGGGATAGGATGTTATGATATAAATTGTATAAATATGGAGAACTGTTCTGATCCTAGGGTTGAATCCCTAACCAAATCATTGTATTAGTTGCGACTGCAAGTTGTGTAATTGATCTGCCTTTTTGATACAAGGAGTTACTTCAGATCTAAGGGTTTTCAACGTGTGTTCATCCAGCATCTCTGTGTGAAGGTTGGGCCCGCATTCCCATAGGGATTGCTGAGTTAAATTAGGAATTTTAATTATTCTATTGTGTGATGTTATGTTTAATTTCATTTCTTCATAGGAAGTTGTGACATTTGTGGATTGACAGTGTGTTATTCCCCGCATCTCTTGGAAAACTGTAGTGGCATGGTAAACAGTCGACTGTGTAGGTAATTATATCGCGAGAAATTGTGTGGTAGCTTATCATGTCCCTCCCTTGAAGGGACATTGAAAGTGTTGACCTTGTCAAGTTTCCAAGGGTTAAACATTTAATTAGTTAATGATACCTAGGACTTTTTATTATTTAAAACTATGGAGGCATGTAATTTCTAAATTCATGTTATTTGTAATTAGTTAAGTATTATGAAAAATAATTAATGGTGGAAATGAGTTGTCAAGGAAGGAGGGTGCATTAGGAAACCTTCCTTGGATGGAAAAATGGAAACAATACAAAAGAAGGAAAAAGAAACATGTCATAGAAAATATAGAAACTATCCAAATTAGTTTCTAATTTGGTGCAAGGATGAAAAGCAAGGAAATATTACCTTATGCACAAACTTGCTAATTACTCAAGGAAGGAGCAGTTTCTATTTTGGACTGAACGATACAAACATGGAAACATTTACTAAGATTCATACTTTCTATTTTTCTCAAGGAGGTCGAATTTACACTTTGGGATAAGTTATACAAAGAAGGAAACATCATTAGAAAACCAAAATTGCTAATCACATCAAGGAGGGCCACTCATGGCTTAGGAACAAGATTGGCAAGTGGGTTACTTGTTCAACGGGTGAAGGACTTGCTCAAAAAGTCACACAAGGTCTAATTAAGGGAACTTACAAATCCATTATTCAGTTTGGTTAATGTATTTTTGTAATTGATTGAAGCTTAAGCTTCATTTCTGAGTGGTGATCCTCAGTCTCTTGGGTGATGTGCCCCAAGTCCCCTGTTCTCCTTCTCCCTTCTTCTTCCCTTCTCATTGCAGGTTATATTGGAGATATGGATCAACTCTCATCCATTAATGGAGTGATATTGCAGGTTCTAAATCCATTTCCATTTTAGTGCAACACATTAGAGTGATTGATTGGGACACTCCTCCATTCGAATATCAGAGCTATCTTCAATATTTCCTCCTTTTATGAGAGATTGATGATATGAAGTGATGAGGAGAGATAGATGGATCTATGCCATTAATTGAGGTTATTATCAGTCCATAATATTAGTCTCTTAACAGTTCCAAATTTTATGTAATGTTCTAATAGTTTTCCATTACAATGTCTACCTCCAAGTCTAGTTTTCTATCCTTGTAATGAAGACTAAATTAATGAGTAAAGATATGAAATTCCCATGATATTGAATTCAGTCATTAATTATATTAAATAATGTATTCTTCCCTTTTTTCAAGTACTACAGAGTTTTGAATATATTTGATTTACTCGGGAGAATCATTTCCACACCCTAGCTAGAAATGCATTGAAAAATGACTAGTTTTAGATTTCGAATGAGTTGAAGGAATTAAAACTTTATAATTTTCTTTATTTTAATTCTTAGAATTCATTAAATTCACATTTAAAACCTTCCATGTCTGAATATGAGTTTTATTAACCTTCTCCATATGTTTGGAAGACCCAGAACCCAAGCCTAGAGTGTAGTCTAAGGGACTAGTTTCCTAAAATTCCCAAATCTGTTATTTACCTACATAAAACTTTGTGTACTATAATATAAATTTATATCAGAGAATTAATCAATTTACCCAAGCCCCTGGTTGAAAAATGCTTAACTACTCTTCCTAGTTTCACGGTTTGGCTGCCCAGAAGCGTGGAAGTAGGTTTCCGCATAGCGGTTTCTGAAACCTAAATGGCACCAGATATAAATGTGTTACGGAAGAGGAAATTATATGTCTGAAATATATTTGGTTGCTTCCCTCTTCTAACTCCTCTTGCCTACAAAATTTCCTAGAAAAAACCCCTGACTTTCCCTATCCGAAGAGGCTCTCAGTTGTTTGATTCAAAGTTCAGAAATTGTAATTTAAATTATAGAATTAGATAGTGTTCAGGTCTGAACACTATACTGGGGACATCATAGTGGTATCAGAGCTCTTTCCTTTGATCATCCCGCGGAAAGAAATCTCTCACTGAAGAAATTTGCAACCATGTCATACTATGAGGATGACTATGATGAGCAGTATGAAGAATACTGCAGAAGATATGAAGAAGAAGAAAGCCTCTATGTTGATGGAGGCATACAAAAGAATGAATATGATGAAAACTATTGCACATCAAATAGGGAAGAGATCAAATATGATTCTCTAATGGTTAAGAAAAACTTGGCAGAGATCATTGAAGCATGTGAGAACATGCCTCACTACTATGAAGACTATCTAGCTTTGGGTAGGAATATTTGTGCAAACCTTTCTTTTGGAGATTATATTTATTTCAATTATGGATTCTGGCCCAAGCATGATTATGAACATTCTTTCAAGATCTGCAATCCATCCAGAGAGGAACCAAGTTGTTCCACCTCTATGAAAAAAGAAGAAGAAGAAGGAACCAAAGGTGAAGATTCCTCAAAGCCATCTGCATATTCAATATTCAATATTTAAGGGTTTGTTTGGTTTTTCTGCAAACAGAGATTCTAAATTTTGTGACATGAGTATCCCTAAATATGAAAAAGTTTCAAGTTGCTTGGAGGAGAATATAAATGAGGAAGAAAAATATATCCATGAAGTGAAGTGCAAATCACCACAATGTGGTTGCATAAGAGAAAAAATTGAAGACGAATGCACTTCAAGTTTTTTGGTGGGTGATCTCCGGATAGCTACTGAAGGTTTTGGCTCATGTATGGGTAGTGAGACATATTTTGGATCAGATCCAAAAGAGGTACACAAATCAGATTTACAGTCACCTTCTAAGCCACATAATGAATATGAAAACAAGACCACGTTGCTTGGGTGTGAAGCAGAAATTTTGGTGGAAGAGCAGGTCACCATAGTATCCGTACAAGAATATGGTAATGCTAAGAACATGGATACTAAAATTTCTGATTTTTGCAGCAACCATTTACACCTGCAACCATCTGATCCATGTAAATATAAAAAGTCTTCACTTGCATCTGAGGACTACAAAAGGAAGGGACACAGTTCAGAATGTTGGACTCTCTTGCAACATGATGAAGCTGAAATTCCAAGGCATGAGATGCTTTCTGATTTTCATACATATCACATGTCATTCCAGCATTCAGAGATACCCTCCACTTCACATAATGGAAGTGAGTCTGCAGAAAATTCAGAGGCTGGCCTATATGTTGAGGATGAATTTGATGAGGTGGATTCATGCCACAAGAAAAATGGGCATAT
Source organism: Pseudotsuga menziesii (assembly GCA_001517045.1). Lineage (NCBI taxonomy): Eukaryota > Viridiplantae > Streptophyta > Pinopsida > Pinales > Pinaceae > Pseudotsuga > Pseudotsuga menziesii. Next base: position 216,139 of record LPNX010341233.1, read on the forward strand.
ATGTGATCTATTGGAAGAATAAAACTTGATGGAAGATATTATTGGTGAGCCACATCATTTGAGTGGATCACTAAAGGAGGATAGAAAGAATCTCAGGGAAGCCATGAAAAACTTTGTTGACATCAATGCCTTAGTGGCAAGATGTTGTTGGCAAGCTTCTGGTGGAGTTATGGAAGGAGAATCCTTTTTGGAGGAGTGCATAGCACTGAAATAAGGAATGGCCAAGATGAAGGAGAGATATATGAATTTATTATCTGATAGAGAATATCTCCTCATGGTGGCTGAAATGTACCATAGTGCACTCACGAAGGAAGAAGAAAAATCAGAAAATATCACTAATAAGTTGGAGATCACCAGTAACTTATTGAAGAGCACACAAATATTCCTTCAAGATTCAAAGTTATAGATATTTAAACTTCAGAAGGAGTTGAAGGTATCACACCTTTCATGCTGCATGGAAGGAAATGTTTTGGGTATAATGGAGCAACCTCATGTGGAGGACAACCATGAGGGAGGAGCAAATTTGCAGGTGCTTGTGAAAATCTATGAGGAAGAAAATCTAGGCCAAGAACTCATTGAGATTGAGAGGAAGGATGAAGTGTTCTTATCCTTCATAACTATGGATTGGAAAATAAAATTCCTTGTTCATCCATTGATTGGATAGATAGAGGAACCTTGGGAGGTAAAGAATTTTATTTCTGCAATAAAGTTTTTGTTGTGACTGACATTGTATTGACATATGAACAAAAACAAAGACTTATTTTGCAGCTATTAGATACCTCCCATACACATTCACATGAGGTGGATTATGATTTGCATGTTCTTGAGGAGTTTGAGGTCAAGCAACATGAATACCAAGAACTTGCATGGTTCCTAAGAGATTATGAGTTTCCTCTAGGAAAATGTTGTACAATTTTGAAGGAGGAACATTATTACACTGTCACTGAGAAAACTAATGGAGGAAGTTGTGGAACCATTATCTTGATTGATGAGCATTGTAGGGATTTGGCTCATGATTCTTCACCTCACACTTCTATGTCAGCCACATCATGTGGGGATGAAAATTGGGTGAAAGGATTTTTTCTGCTGATGCCACAAGAGGAGAATGATACTTCCACTCTTCTAGTTGAGGGATTGATGGTCAAGCCATGTGGTTTGACAAGTGCATTAGTAGTGGTTGAATTATTCCCACCTGAATCATTCAGCATGAAAGTTTGGAAGTCCATTTATTGGGTGGCTAGACACATGATTGAGATGTGTGCACTAGAGGGAAAACATCTTGCTTGCGTCAATGGAGAGACATTGGACACATCGGAGAAATTGTATGAGCAGCGGCATGAGAATGTATGGATTCTATATGATTCTTTTAGTATACATGGAGGGCCATGGGATAACTTCCTGTGTATTCATAAAAACAGTGACATGAGTTTCAATGCTAGCTTGCACATGGATTTTCATAATTTAGAGATGCTCAAGATGATTTGGTCCCACATTAATAAGTTCCATGCTTGGTGGGAGAGCCTCAAAGATATCCAGTTTGGCATGGGAAGTGATCAATTGTCCGTATCGTGGTATGATTTTCACATCCTCATTTTCATCTTCTACGATGATAGAATTGTGTTGTTGGTACTAATGTTTGTAAGGGAGAAAATAATACCATGGGACCCTGGCATTATTTGGAATGAAATATTTCCAAAAGGGGCAGCAAAATTTGGATCCTTGCAGAGTAGGAAATGGGATCCAGGAATTCTACTAAGTTACCTTAATTGGTTTCACAACTTCATTGAAACAAGTGGTCATTGCATAAATGACTATAATCAGAGTGGTGGAACAGAAGCATGGAGGACAAATTTTGCAGCACTCTGGACTGCTTCTGCTTGAGGACAAGCAGACTTGGGAGGGGAGGACTGTCATGTCCTTCCCTTGAAGGGACATTGAAAGTGTTCACCATGTCAAGCTTCCAAGGGTTAAACATTTAATTAGTTAATGATACCTAGGAATTTTTATTATTTAAAACTATGGAGGCATGTAATTTCTAAATTCATGTTATTTGTAATTAGTTAAGTATTATGAAAAATAATTAATGGTGGAAATGAATTGTCAAGGAAGGAGGGTGCATTAGGAAACTTGCCTTGGATGGAAAAATGGAAACAATGCAAAAGAAGGAAAAAGAAACATGTCATATAAAATATATAAACTATCCAAATTAGTTTCTAATTTGGTGCAAGGATGAAAAGCAAGGAAAGATTACCTTATGCACAAACTTGATAATTACCAAAGGAAGGAGCAGTTTCTATTTTGGACTGAATGATACAAACATGGAAACATTTACTAAGATTCATACTTTCTATTTTTCTCAAGGAGGTCAAATTTCCACTTTGGGATAAGTTATACAAAGAAGGAAACATCATTAGAAAACCAAAATTGCTAATCCCATCAAGGAGGGCCACTCATGGCTTAGGAACAATATTGGCAAGTGGGTTACTTCTTCAACGGGTGAAGGACTTGCTCAAAAAGTCACCCAATGTATACTTAAGGGAATTTTAAACTCCATTATTCAGTTTGGTTAATGTATTTTTGTAATTGATTGAAGCTTAAGCTTCATTTCTGAGTGGTGATCCTGGGTGATGTGCCCCAAGTCCCCTATTCTCCTTCTCCCTTCTTCTTCCCTTCTCATTGTAGGTTATATTGGAGATATGGATAAAATATCATCCATTAATGGAGTGATATTTCAGGTTCTAAATCCATTTCCATTTTAGTGCAGCACATTAGAGTGATTGATTGGGACACTCCTCCATTCGAATATCAGAGCTATCTTCAAGATTTCCTCCTTTTATGAGAGATTGATGATATGAAGTGATGAAGAGAGATAGATGGATCTCTGCCTTTAATTGAGGTTATTATCAGTCCCTAATATTAGTCTCCTAACAGTTCCAAAGTTTCTGTAATGTTCTAATAGTTTTCCATTACAATGTCTACCTCCAATTCTAGTTTTCTATCCTTGTAATGAAGACTAAATTAATGAGTAAAGATATGAAACTTCCGTGAGATTGAATTCAATCATTAATTATATGAAATAATGTATTATTACCTTTATGCAAGTATTACAGAGTTTTTAATATATTTGATTTACTCGAGAGAAGAATTTCCACACCCTAGCTAGAAATGTATTGAAAAATGACTAGTTTTAGATTTCGAATGAGTGGAAGGACTTAAACCTTTCTGATTTTATTTATTTTAATTTTTAGCATTCATTAAATTCACATTGAACACCTTCCATGTCTGAATATGAGTTTTATTAACCTTTTCCATATGTTTTGAAGACCCAGAACCCGAGCCTAGAGTGCAATCTAAGGGACTAGTTTCCTAAAATTCCCAAATCTGTTATTTACCTACATAAACCTTTTTGTACTGTAATATAAATTTATATCAGATCCATAATCAATTTACCCAAGCCCCTGGTTGAAAAATGCTTAACTACTCTTCCTAGTTTCACGGTTTGGCTGCCCAAAAGCATGGAAGTACGTTTCCGCATAGCGGATTGTAAAACCTAAATGGAACCAGATCTAAATGTGTTAGGGAAGAGAAAAATTCTATGTCTGAAATATCTTTGGTTGCTTCCCTCTGCTCATTCCTCTTGCCTACAAAATTTCCTAGAAAAAACCCCTGACTTTCTCTATCCGAAGAGGCTCTAAGTTGTTTGATTCAAAGTTCAGAAATTGTAATTTAAATTATAGAATTATATAGTGTTCAGGTCTGAACACTAGACTTGGGACATCACATAGCTGAACAAGCCATGTTCGTCCCCATATCCCTTAATTATTGTTTCCATAGATTCTTGCAAGTTGTTCCTTTGTTTTCATAATCACAGAACTCTATTCCTGTACTTTGAATTCCTAGATTAGTTGAACTCAATTTCTTTACCTTGAATTTCTAGAAAGATCTAATTTCAATCCCTGTTTTTTGAACTTCTAGAGTAATCAGATCAAGATAGTTGGGTGAATAATTATATGTATTGATAAACAGGATCTCATTTCCTGCAAAAGTAATTTAGATATGAATTCATGAAGCTTTCAATTTCTTGATCAAGAATAGCAGAAGGTAATTGTGACTGTATCTTTTAGAAGGTAAACTAGATTAAGTGGATTCTTGGGATGAGCATAGTTGAACGAAGAATAGGATTGTTCATTTACAGAAATTTAGTGTTTAAGCATATATAGTGCGTCTTATCCTTGAAATAGAAGACTTCCCTGGGTTGAAAATAAATATTTCACACTTTGTATGTTAGTTGTAATTCACTTGCATATTGGGTGCCCAACAATCTTCTTTATCTTTATCACTCTACTCTACTCCTACTTAGTGATCCACACATGGCCTAGATCGACTCGACCTTTCTACATGGCTGTGCACTCAGCTACACAACCACTACTTTAATGCACTCAGTTCTCTACAGTCATTAACCAAAACTATCTACTTTTATTCTAGCTCCAACGTCTTTTCCAAGAGTTTAGAGAGTTACTCAAAATTGTTGTATCAACTAATAAGCTCTCAACCATCTATCAAAAACCCATTTAAGAAATATCTATCCAACCCATTTACAGCTTGGTCTCCTCCTTTCATAGCATTATTATAGTTTCAATATAACTCCCATACATGCTTGTTCATGACTCAATAATGACTCAATACAGACTCTGATAAACGCAACTTCAGTTGCTATCCTAATCAACTTATTATCTTCAGCCAATAGGTTGTCTTTCCTATTGTAGCAATACATAACCAAAAAGGCATTATCGACCTGACTTACAAAAATGCCTTCAAGCATGTGGTTTCCATCGACTCTAGCCGATATCGTACCCACGATTGCTAAGGTGTTGCTCTTTCTTATAATTATGCCTTACTGTCATTTTTTGGCTGTTACCTTATCTGTACGCTCGCTTCTGCAAATATTATTCCATGTCATCTCATCTCTTTCTTTATCCTTTCGTAGTATCTTACTAAACTAGAGGAACTTCCTCATCCCACCCCTTCTCTTTGTCTTACTCCTTATCTTCCTTCTTTTGTCACAACATCCTTCACTTTCTTTTGATGTCGTTCCTTCTGTCACACTCCTTCATCTTATTTACCCTCTTCTTCCGATATTTAAGCATATTTCTACATGAATACTTACCTTCTGTCTCAAGGCTCAACAAGCCCCCAACACTTATATGTGGCTCACCCCGAGCCATGCGAGCTACTGCTCCATAAACTGACTTGCGTTGATTTTGTTTTGAAAATCCTCTATGATTTTCAGCAACTTCTTTGCTTCTACGTGCACTTTTTATGCATGTGCTCCACTAGGTTGGAACTGACACGTTCCAGCATGTCACTTTCTACTAAGGTCGCTACCTCGTGCACCTTCTGGTGCATAGGTTGAAATAGCCCTGTGACCCTTTATGCTTTTGATTTTAACTCTTCTACCTTTTCCTTGCGTTGTTGCTGTTGTGCACATAGCATAGTGGTTTGTTGTTGTAGTCTAGACATTTCTATTTTCTTGACCTTTTTCTTCACCAAGGGAAGCTGCTTTATCTCATTTCGCATCTGCGTGATATTTCCTTCCACCGCAGTGAGCTCATTTGCAATCCTCTATGATTGCTCATCATCCATTAAGGCTTCCCAAGTCTAGGAAACTTGGTCCACAACCTTAAGGGACTGTGCAAGCTAATGAGGGTCACTTTTGGCACGTTAGATGCAATAGAAAATGGAAAAATCAGGAATCCCTCAACTTAATTGTTTTTCCTGAGATACTTACAGAAAATATATTGCTTTGCGTAAAAAATATTAAATGTAGGAAATTAAACCACATTTCGAAATATATAATATTTATGTCTTGAAAATGTTTATAACTATGTCAAATTTCATTTTTTCTAACAGTCATTTTTTTTAGTAAAATTGTAAGGTATATGTTTTTGTGAGTGCAGCCTTTGAGGGCCTCAATGATGCTTTCGGGATACAAAAAATTGTAGGAATGTAGAGAACATATAACACTAGTGCAGCACTATTTTTTTTAAATAAAATTAATAATTTTTTATTTTTTTTATAATTATCTAAGTGATTATTCCTCGAAAATGGTAGATCTTTTGTGGGTCCAGCCTTTGAAGGTCTTAATGAAATAATTATGAAATGGGTTTTTCATAGAATGTAGAGGCCAATGTCTTCTAGTACACCATATATATTTTTTTTAAACGATTACAAATTGAAAAAGTTATGGGAAAAACACTAACAACATGTATTTTGAGTTAAGGAGATATGACATAATACAAATTGAAAACAAATAGGAAAATTTAATAATTTTTTATAAAAATAACATATTTAGAATCTACAGAAAAAATGATATTTATGTTTAATATTTCATCAAAAATGGTTGTGTGTAGCATACTGTAACGAGTGTGTAAACAACGACTTCTTCAAAAAATGGGGGAAATGCTCAATTAGCTATGGTTTATCATATACCATAGCACATGTTTTTTATTACCGAAGCAAATTCTAAAACATACAGATAGGACTATTGGTGACATGAGAGCAAGTGAATTGGAATGTTTAAATTCAAATTACATTTCCTTTCTTGTAGAATTAACAAACGCGTGCACGTTTTATAACTCCAAAAACGCGAGCGTATCATATAACTACAAAACATGAGCACGTTATATAACTATAATATGTGAATGCGCGTTGTAGAGCTAAAAATATAGCACTATATGTTTAAATATTGTAACTTCGAAGAATATTCTATATGTATTTCTTTGTGCTCCCCGATGGTCCTACCGGGAGAACCACTTGTATTACTTTGTACCCCGGTGCTCCTAATCGGAAGAACTAATAAGAGTCATGAGGAAGTCCCCTCTAATTGTAAAGGTGGGTCATTAGCACCCCAGTGTGGTTACTTGAGCCTACATGTGTAACTCGAGCCTACATGATTAACTCGAGCCTACATGATAGATGAGTTAAGTTAAGTGAACGGATGAATATAAATAGAGGTGTAGTGCTCCTCATTTGGAACACACACTCTCACTTGTGTAGCACATTAGTGGAGAAGAGAAGAGTAGCTAGAGAAGGAGGAGGATCAGGCTTTGATCTCCTTGTTGGTTTTACCTTTTATCTTTTTGGGGCATCTATATTGAGGAAGATTTTGCTGGGTTTTTCCGTTTAGGGTTTTCCCAGGATAAATCTTTGTGTTACTTTTTTATGGTTGTCCTTTTCTATATTTCAGTGATCCTGTTTATATCCTTTTGTTATGAATTTGAAATGATATACTAATGATCTAGCTTAGCATATGGAAATTTAACATGGTATCATATCCACCCTGAAAGAAGACATTGTGCAGCTATAGAATCTAGGGATTATTATTTTTTGGGTCTCTATCCACAATCGATCAGCAAAAGAAGGCTATACTGACTCTCCATTGAAGGGCTCATCTTTCTGTTGAAGCAGAATTCGATTCCGAGCATTTTCAGTTTTGGTGCGGAAAATTAAGGCTTTCTACAGAAGAGGAATTTTTGAGTGAGCCTAGCATAGGATTTTTCTCCTCATAAAAATTGAAGTTTAGAGACCTGGATCAAGACATTTGGTTGGTTGAAACTCTGGGAAAGTCAAACCCTCGTTTGACCCAGAGCTAGAAAAACCCTAAATACTAAAAATTATACATTTTGGTAAATTTGCTATATATTGGTATTAGAGAAGGCTCAGGAGTGGAAAATTGCAAATACTGAATATAAAATCCTAATGTACACTGTGTGCAAAATTTAGCTTCAGATTCACTATAGTCTGGGAGATATGATCCCTCCAAGTTAAGGTTCCAGCCTCTTCTAGAATTCATCCCTAAACAGGACACCTGAGGAGAATTGTTGTAGCTTGGGATACAGAGGTCCAAATGGAATTCCTGAAGATTTTCTAGAAATAGCATGGAATTTAATTTCTTTGTTCTAAATTTTAGAACCCGAAGATGAAACAGCGACACGTGGTAGGCCGTACAACTTCGTTGTTCTGAACAGTCTTGTAACAGGTCACCTTGGGAAAAGGATCATAAATATCAATTGGTGAAACAAATTTTGATGAAACCTATGGTGTTGGATCAGATACATATGAGGTTAGCACATTACGAAATTTTAGACATAGAGGAGTATTAATTTCGGCAATATCACAGAAACAGTGATAGGCATTTCTGCAGAAGAAATTGGAAAACTAGGGCTTCCTGTTCTTGGAGCTTCCCTATACTGTTTTCAGAAAAGGAGTACATTAGACAGATCCATTTGAAGAGATATACATTTCTATCCAATCATATCTGAAGGATTCCAATTTTTTAAAATTAGGGTTTTTTTGACAAACCCTAGATGAGCCAGCTCCGGAAGCAGGACAGACACCTCAAATCGGTAAGATCTAATCTTTTGCTATTTGCATTTGAGGATCTCATTTCAAAGTGATCTATCACATCATCTTGATGAAGTTGACAAATTCCAAGCATGGAATTATTTGATCTCTCTGAAGAAAATAAATTGGACACCTACATGAGTAGAAAGGTTCTAGAGGGAGATGAGGCTCAAAGCCTTCCACCAGAAGAACTTAGTCAAGGCCAAGAAGATCATTGTTGATTCAGTCACGGATCAACTTGTACCACAAGTGTATTCCCTAAAGACACTGAAAGAGATGTTTGATTCCTTGACCAAGCTATTTGAAGAAAATAACATACATTTGAAGATTACCTTAAGAAACAAATTGAAGAGGTAAAAGAAGAAGTGAAGAATGCAGAAGTAGTGATAGCCACCTTGAATGGCCTCCCAGGATTGTGGGATTCATTCATGCGAAGAATGTATGCCAGAAGGAAGTGATTACTGTCATCTTGAATCATAAGAAGAGAAGAAGAAGATGGGAGCAAATTGAAGATCAAGCTCTCACCATTCAAAGAAGATCCCTCATGCGATGAGGAATATGAAGAACTCAATTCTTAAAGAACCTCTTATTCATCTTATCATTTGGATAAGAAATAATGATTTCATGAATGAAGAAGATGATAAAGCAGAATGATCAAGATGGGGTCTACCCATGAAACAAATAAGAGATAAGTATTCAATTGTCATTTCATGATATTGTTTTGTTATACATTTTATTATATTCAGTTGATGTCTTATGCATGATAGATTGTTTGCATTAATGACTGTATACTACTAATATGCATGTGATGGGTAAGTAGCTCATGGTACTATACAACTCTCCATTGCTACTTATCTAGAATGAAGCCTTCTTGTTGACATATTAGTGCACAATCTCAATAATGTCATGATAGAAATGGAAGACATCTAGAAATTTTCTATGATATATGGATGAATGTTGTATTGGCTAAACAGTTGCATGATGCAAAATAATTTGTCATTATGCATATGTTTTATGAAATATTTCTAACCATGCAGCTGGTGCATTTGAATTGTAGGAAAGGTCCTGTACAACCTCCTACAAGAAGGATGAGACTTGTTCTGAAGAACAAGTGATGACAATTCAAGATTCACTACAATAAAATCTGAAGCTCCCAGGGTCAGAGACACCATGATGGAAGAAAGAGCTTCAGAGAGCGATATATCCACCTAGAAATATGAAGACCACCATGGGTACAAGACATAACTCAAGATGAAGAAAATAATTCTATGAAAGAAGCTATGATAGTTGATCATGGGGAATGATGTATACGATATGATTTTGAGACATAAAGGGAAGCACGTAGTATCCTCCATATGGATCTACAAGAACAAGTGTACAAAGCAAGGTTCATGATTTTCCTCAGAAAGAATAGACTATGACATGACATACTCTATTAACCAGTATATATCAAGCATAGAACCACTTGTACAGAATGAAGAGGGAAGATGATACTCCACTTCAGGGGGAGTGACTACAAAAGACATCTGAGTTCGACATGGTACGACACGATTGATAGCTTCATGATGGATCGAGACTTTACGAAGAGTAAAGTGGGTTCCAACCTTCAAGGTTGAATGCAGAAGACTAGGATATGTTGATGACCTGACAAGATGAACTCATGGAAGATGTTATGATACTAGAATGATGTTTGGGATATAGTACTCAAACTAGAAAGCAAGAATGTGGTATCTTCCAAATGGATTTGCAAGATAAAATATGTTGTTGATAGAATTAAGGAAAGACTTGTGGCTAGAGGTTTCTATTAGAAATAGGGAATTAATTCTTAAGAGACACTTACTCCAGGAAGTAAGGTACACTTCCTTCAGAACTATCATGGTAGTTTATTCCATGATGAAGTAAAGACAAGCCTTCCTTAATGGAATGATTAAGGAAGATTTTTACATTGAATAGTCACAAGGATTTGAAGTTGAAGACAGATGGACTCACATATGCAAGTTGAAGAAGGCCCTCTATGGCCTAAAGCAAGATCCCAGAGCTTGGTATGGAAGAATAGATAGTTTCTTGATGAGCATGGGCTTTTCCAAGAGTAAAGTCGATCCTAAACTTTACTACAAGGGTGTAGAAGATGAACCTATCATCCTGTTAGTATATGTGGATGACTTATTCTTAACACAGAATGAGAAACAGATCATGGAAAGCAAAAAGAAACTAGCAGAAGAATTTGAGATGAAAGACCTTGGGTTAATTCATTATTTCGTAGGCCTGGAAATATGGCAAAGTTCAGAAGGAATCTTTATCAACCAGGGAAAGTATGCGGTAGAGATATTAAAGAGATTCAATATGTTGGAATGCAAAGCCATGGCAACACCCATGGACTCCAACTTGAAGCTGTTAGCTGATGACTCATCAGAGTTAGTGGATGTGACTCATTACAGACAGATCATTGGGTCATTGATGTACTTATCAAATACCAGACGAGACATTTGTTTTGCTGTGAATTCCTTAATTCAATATCTTGTTCAACCAATATGGGTTCACCTAGTAGCTGCAAAACATGTGATGAGATATCTAAAAGGGACTATAGACTTTGGTCTATACTATGATGGAAACCATGACTACAGATTGTATGGCTATACAAATGCAGATTGAGTTGGAAGTATCTCAGACAGGAAAAGCACATCAGGTAGATGTTTTTGGGTCTGTTATGAGTTCATGGTTTAACAGGAAATAGTCCAGTGTTTCTCTTAGCACGGATGAAGAAGAATACATATCAGATTGCTCTGTTAAGTTGTGAATCCATATGGCTTTGGAAGCTGATATCAAGTCCCTTTGACCTGAAGATAGATACAGATGATCGTGATTTAGTATTTCTATACTAAATATAGAGATGATGATGTTTCAGTATTCCCATCTGAAGATATAGATGATGATGATTTCAGTATTCCCATACTGAAGATATAGATGATGATGATTTTAGTATTCTCATATTGAATATATAGATGATGTCTCAGTATTTACATACTATAGATTCAGATGATGGTGATTTTGTATTTCTATACTGAATATAGAGGTGATGATGCTTTCAGTATTCACATACTGAAGATGTAGAAGATGATGGTTTAGATGATGATGTGTTGATGAAATCTCTATCCCGAGTAAAGTTCAAACACTTCTGAGACAAGCTTAGTGTGGTTTGAAAAGACCTTCCCTGAAAGGGGGAGTAGTGATGTTGTAGTGGGATTGTATCATCCCTGGGAACTTGCCCTAAAGTGATCTAGAGACCTCAGTCTTCGAGAATGAAGAGGGATTGTATCATCCCGGGACATATGTCCAGAAGTGATCCGGTGACTTTGGTCATCGAGAATGTGGAAGGATTGTATCATCCCTAGACACTTGCCCAAAAGTGACCTAGAGACCTCGGTCTTCGAGAATGAAGAGGGATTGTATCATCTTTGGGAACTTGCCCTAAAGTGATCTGGAGACCTCGGTCTTCGAGAATGAAGTGGGATTCTATCATCCCTGGGCACTTGCCCTAAAGTGATCTGGAGAGCTCAGTCTTTGAGAATAAAGAGGGATTGTATCATCCTGGGACATATGTCCAGAAGTGATTCGGTGACTTCGGTCATCAAGAATGTGGTAGGATTGTATCATCCTTGAACTTCAGTTTAGAATGGATCTGGTGTAACTTCGATCATCGAGAATGTGGTAGGATTGTATCATCCTTGAACTTCGGTTCAGAATGGATCCGGTGTAACTTCGGTCATCGAGAATGTGGCAAGATTGTATCATCCTTGAACTTCAGTTCAGAATGGATCTGGTGTAACTTCGGTCATCGAGAATGTGGCTGGATTGTATCATCCTTGAACTTCGGTTCATAATGGATCCGGTGTAACTTTGGTCATCGAGAATGTGGCTGGATTATATCATCCTTGAACTTCGGTTCAGAATGGATCCAGTGTAACTTCGGTCATCAAGAATGTGGCAGGGTTGTATCATCCTTGAACTTTGGTTCAGAATGGATCCGGTGTAACTTCGGTCATCGAGAATGTGGCAGGATTGTATCATCCTTGAACTTCGGTTCAAAATGTATCCGGTGTAACTTCAGTCATCGAGAATGTGGCAGGATTGTATCATCCTTAAACTTCTGTTCAGAACGGATCCGGTGACCTCGGTTGTCAAGAATGTGATAGGATTGCATCATCCTTGGATTTTGAGTCCAAAAGAGATCCAAATACTTCTTTGTCTTTGTACTGTGGGCTGATGATGATGATGATGATGTTTCGTGATCGAAAGATCAAAGTGTGATGATGATGATGATGTTTCTGATTGAAAGATCAGAGTGTGATGATGATGATGATGTTTCCTGATTGAAAGATCAGAGCGTGATGATGATGATGATGTTTCTGATCGAAAGATCAGAGTGTGATGATGATGATGATGTTTTTGATCGAAAGATCAGATGTTGCTAATGATGATGATGTTGTCTGATAGAAAGATCAGAAGTTGCTGATGATGATGATGTTCTCTAATTAAAAGATCATAATATGATGATGATGTTGTTGTTGATGATGATGATGTTCTCTGATCAAAAGATCAGACTATGATGATGATGATGTTTCTCTGATCGTAAGATCAGAAGTTACTGATGATGATGATGTTCTCTGATTGAAATATTAGAATATGATGATGATGCTGTTGCTGATGATGATGATTTTCTCTGATCAAAAGATGAGAATATGATGATGATGATGTTTCTCTGATCGAAAGATCAGAAGTTGATGATGATGATGTTTCTGATCGAAAGATCAGAGGCTGATGATAATGATGATTCTGATTGAAAGATCAGAGTATGATGATGATGATATTTTGATGTTGATATTTTGATGATGATGTTGTTGATGTTTTCATGATGATGTTTCTAATCGAAATATCAGAGTATGATGATGATGTTGTTGCTGATCGAAAGGCCAAAGTGTTGAAGAAGATGTTGCTGATCGAAAGGTCAAAGTGTTGAAAATGATGCTTCTAATCGAAAGGTCAAAGTGTTGAAGATGATGTTGCTAATCGAAAGGTCAAAGTGCTGAAGATGATGTTGTTGATCGAAAGGTCAAAGTGTTGAATATTTTTCTGATCGAAAGGTCAAAGTGCTGAAGATGTTGCTGCTGATTGAAGAGTCAAGATGCTGAAGATGTTGCTAATTGAAGCGGTCAAAGTACTGATGATGCTGAAGACTAAAGATTGAAGATGAAGACTACATGATATTGAAAAGCTTCCAATGATTTATAGATGTATCACCCTGATGATGTTGATGATGTCCTCTATCTCTCTCCTATTATTGTTGTTGTTGATGTTGTTATAGAATACCCTTCTCGTTAAGGGGGAGTGTTGAAATATCGTAACTTCGAAGAATATTCTATATGTATTTCTTTGTGGTCCCCGATGGTCCTATTAGGAGAACCACTTGTATTAATTTGTACCCCGATGCTCCTAATCGGAATAACTAATAAGAGTCATGAGGTAGTCCCCTCTAATTGTAAAGGTGGTTCATTAGCACCCCAGTGTGTTTACTTGAGCCTACATGTGTAACTAGAGCCTACATGATTAACTCGATCCTACATGATAGATGAGTTAACTTAAGTGAACGGATGAATATAAATAGAGGTGTAGTGCTCCTCAATTGGAACACACACTCTCACTTATGTAGCACATTAGTGGAGAAGAGAAGAGTAGCTGGAGAAGGAGGAGGATCAGGCTTTGATCTCCTTGTTGGTTTTACCTTTTATCCTTTTGGGGTATCTATATTGAGGAAGCTTTTGCTGGGTTTTTCCCTTTAGGGTTTTCCCAGGATAAATCTTTGTGTTCCTTTTGTATGGTTGTGCTTGTCTATCTTTCAGTGATCCTGTTTATATGCTTTTGTTATGAATTTGAAATGAAATACTAATGATCTAGCTTAGCATATGAAAATTTAACACTATATGTAATATATCAAATGTATGGATAATAGTTTAGAGGGGGTGGGGATGGGTCAAGGGCCTAGGAAGATGTTGGAAGTTCAAGTGGGGATGGTTGATAGTTGAGAGGGGGTTGGGAACGGTCAAATTCCTAGGAGGATGTTGTAATTTCGAGTGGATAAAGATGAATGGAATGGGAACATTATGGGGTACAAGGGTGAAGGGGAGTGGGGATTGATAGAATTATTAGGAGGAGAAGAGGTCTTGAAGATGTATAGGGTTAGAAGCTATACACAAGACCTGAGTGACGAAGGGGGATAAGGTGGAGGGGAAGAAATGGGTGATGGTTTGAAGAGAGAGAGGATTGGTGAATGGAAAAGTGGATATGGAGTATTACAGGAGGACTAGGATGTGTTGGAGGAGAGAGGTGAAGGAGGGGGAAATTGAAGATATGGGAAGGAGATGTGATAAAATAGATAATAGGGATTATAATGAGGTGGGGGGTTTAGGAGAAGGGATAAGTAGAAAACATAGAGAGAGAGAGGGAGAGAATAAGATAGAGAGGGAGGAGTATGGGTGAGGGAGGAAGGAGGATGGGTGAGGGAGGGATGAAGACAGGGTGAAGGAAAGAGATATTGAGGGAGTGATAGAAGGTGTGTGTGTCTGAGGGGTGATGGGGGAATAGACACAAGGAAATAAAGGGGTAGGTTCACACATGTAGAGAGAGAGAGAGAGAGAGAGAGAGAGAGAGAGAGAGTTGAGATATGGAAAGAGAGGGAGGTTATGAAATAGAGAAACATGAAGAGGGAGGGTGAAAAGAGATAGGGAGGGAGGGAGGGAGGGAGGGATAATGACACAGAGGGCTGGTAATTAAGGGATAAGGGAGGGAGGTAAATAGAAGGTGGAGAGAGAGGGAGAGACAAAGTGATTTTGTGAGAGAAGGGCGGAAACACACACAAACAAATATTATGTTGGAGGAGAGGGATGGGTGAGTGACAAAGGGAGAGGCGGAGGGGTGAGAAATAGAGAGAGAGTGATGGAGGGAAGGATAGTGAGGGAGGTATAGAGAAGGTGGAGAGATATTATGAGATATGGGAAGTGAGGGAGGGAC
>LPNX010341233.1:231824-248523 GCA_001517045.1 Pseudotsuga menziesii
ACACATAGATATATATATATAGAGAGAGAGAGATTGTGGGGGATATAGAGGAGGGGAGGTGTGAAAAACAATGAGAGAGGGGGGTGGGAGGATCAATAAAGAGAAATTTATGTAGGGAGGGATAGCGAGGGAGGTATAAATAACATGGAGAGAGGTTTGGAGAGACAGGGAGTGAGGGAGGGACACAAACACACACATATAGATAGATAGAGAGACAGGGAGGTTGTGAGAGAGAGAAGGGGGAAAGACACACACATTTAAACATACATATAGTGAGAGATGGAAATATAAAGGGAGAGAGGGCCAGTGAGTAAGGCATAGAGGGATAGTGAGTAAGGAACATGTGTATCCATAGATGCCAAAAATATTATATAGGGATTGAGTCTTGGATTTCCTCCCTTAACCATGTTGAGGTCTTAATACTCATATATAATGCTCAAAACCTCTTAAAGGAATGCTCATATTTTCTCAGATACCAAGCATACCTTGAGTAGGTAATTTGTGGTACTTCAAGTAATATTCCCTCAACCATGTCTCTGAGGTCCCATACCTACTACTCAAAACCACCTAATTCTACTAACATCCATATTCATAGTTCAAATATATCTATGATATGCCATGTGTGATTGTTTAAGGCATCCTTCCTATCCCTAGATTCCTAGAAGCTTTACTTATGGCCTAAGGCCATAGTTTCCTCCCCTCACCATGTCTAGGCCTTGAGATGCATACCTAGTGCTAAAACAATTATGATGGCATGCATATCTCAATTAAGATTCAAATGATTCACTTTCAATGTCATGTGTGGTGGTTAGGGGCATAAATTTTGGCCCTAAATGGCTAACAACTTCCTTTAAGGCCTAAGGACCAAGTGTTTCACCCTACCCATGTGAAGCAGCCAAGTATTTGTACTTAGTGTAAAAATTTTATAATGGAACTAGTATCATCATTTCAAGGTAAATGAAACAATGGAAGGATCTATTGATTTTTTTCAACACATTATTCTTGGCTCTAGATGAATAGAACCATCTTTTAGGGGCTAAGGCCTAGGTTCCTCCCTTATTATGTCTAAGGTCCCAAGACACATACATATTACTTGGAAACCCTTGATGGTTCCCATATCCTCATTCAAAATAAAAATATCAACATGAGAGGTCATCTATGCAGGTGATTCAAGGTTCCATTCATGGACCTTGAGCCCTAAAAGCTGGTTTACAACATAAACTTAAATATTTATGTACCAACCATGCTTAAAACCTTATCCTCCATATCTAATGCTAAAAATATCCTAATCATGGCCATACCCCAAGTTAAAGGTTGAGGATACTCTTAAGAGATCACGTTTGTGGGTACTATTGAATCAGCTTACAATGGAGGTTATACCTCATGACTATATGGAACAAATACAATAGTAACATCTCGACAGAGGAATAAGACATCTCCCTTATGGTATATCAATATAATACATTTAGAATATTCTTTCAAGTTACAATATTTCAACACTCCCCCTTAACGAGAAGGGTATTCTATTGACAACGACATCATCAACTATAGGAGTAAAGAGAGAGAGATACCACCTCAAGAAAGGGAGAGATGGTGAGAGAGGGGGGATGGAGGGGAGAGATAGGGATGGAGGGATACAACGTAAGAGAGAGAAGGAACGGGGGAGGGATAAAGGAACATAGGGTTAGTGACTAAGGGAGAAGAAGGGAGAGAGTGCTATAGGGAGGGATAATGGTGAAGATAAAGAGAAGGTGGAGAGTGGGTTGGTATGGACATGGATAGAGTAAGGTAGCAAAAAAAAACATATAGGGAGGGATGTAGAGATAATGAGGGAGGTATATTTAGAAAGAGATATGGGGTCTTTACGTATTATTGGGGGTATAGAGAGAAACATTTATATGCATGAAAATATGGGAAGACTAAAAACATTTTCTTTGTATCTAAGCATATAAAACATTTGTTTTCCTAATATTTTATTCGTTGCCTTAGCTGTGCACCTAACCTACTAATTATTTTTAACAATATCATGTGCACATTTTAATTCACTAGCACTAATCTATAGTTCTAAAGCACTAAAGGTTTGAAGCTTGTAATTGAGGAGCAGAAAAAACAAACTCTATTGAATTGATCATTATGGTGATGGGAAATGTATGTAACCGAGGAAGAAAATCAGCAAGGAATAAGAGACCTCAAGAATTCATTGAAGAAGATAAAGAAAAGAAAAGAAAAGACATGATGAATCAAAGGATTTCTTTGGAAAATAATCCAAATCCAATTATACAGGATACCACGGTTCATCTTATTAATCCAGCACAAGGAGAAATGAAGCATTCACAAGAGGGACCTTCAATTTCCACAATAGTTGTTGAACAAGCACCCCATGGAAGTACTCAAGAAGCAAAACATAGGTTCTCATTAGGGTATGTTTTAATTCCCACTTCAAGTCAAAGTGATAAGTTGCTATCTCAAGATGAACCTCATGAAGAGGCGTTGGACATGGATACTACTGTTGAAAAGGCATTGGACATGGAGCCTATTGTTTAAGATGCGTTGGACATGGAGCCTACTGTTGAAGAATAAAATTTTATTCGGACCATTGATGAGGATGTTGGACTTCCACCATCCAACTACCAGGAAGAGAATCAAGGACAACAAGCTACTGCTGAAACGCCAGGGTGTATTGTTGATGCATTAGATGATATAATTCCAACCCTCTTACTTCCATTAGAAAGCACACATCGAATAAATACGAAGCATATACAAGTTGATGAAAGACTCCTTCATTCCATTGAAGGTACGCTATCTAAATGTAGTATTGCTTAGCAAACGCAACAGATACTAAATAACTATTTTGTTTCTAAATGTGATGGAGATAAATGTAGATTATTTTTATCATTGTTAAAATATAGGGGCATGAATATTGTTAGGAAAACGTTAGGAATAAAGATTCTAGATAATTCTAGACCAAGTTGTCATATAGTTAAAATCTTAGTAGATGCCTTTGGTAAAATTGCTAACAACACACGTTCAAAGGACCGCAATGCGACTCGTCGTGTGTTGTCACAAGCAATAGTAAATAAAAACAACAGGGTCCTTGTTTTTCTCAAGCCTGCATCCAAACTAGTTAATTTTAATGTAAAAACCCTCTGTAGGTATTCTATTAGAAGAGAACATCATGACACAACCAATCAGACAAATTTTTCGTCCTTTATTGGTTGGTTTCCACGTCATGACATGAAGCTAGTTGATGTAGTAAAGGGACTAGTGCAGATCTTTTGGCATAATCACACAAGGCCTTGTTCAAACTGAAAGGATGTACTAAAACTAAGAAGGGGTTCAAAGGATCGTGAACCACATATTAATCATCTTCTTGATATAACACAGATAGAACTATATCATAAATTTAGGAATGAACATAGACAATTGAATTTGGGGAAAAGATCTTTTGAGAAATGTAAGCCCTAGTATGTTAGAATAAATACTCTTTGTAACACTTGTTGTTGTAGATACCATGTAGAATATGAATATTACTATGAAAAAATTTTGTACATTCGCCGTGTGTTGCATACTAACCATGTGCAGGATTGCTCCTTGACAATACCACCAACTTCATCAAGAGAATTCATTCATAACATCATGTGCAATAGGCATGAGGGGCAAACATACTATGAAAAATATTGTTTGGATGGAACTTGATCCAATTGTGATGGAATGGCATTATTGAGCCAATTTATGCATGAGAGTGGAGACAGTGAATTTGGGAATATGGTTACAGACATCAAAATTTTCAAATATATCAGGTATGAAATAGTTCCAGGGAAAGAAAGCAAAAAAATACAATTGGTGACATCTCAGGTATGCATTTATCTATAAATATATGTTTGAAAAGTTACATTTAATTCCTTACGTAGAAAAAAAACTAATATTCAGATCATTTTTTGTCACCATTACAAGTTAGTGACTTCATCAAGGAATTTATTGAAAAGACACATCAATATGTTCAGCAAGTCCACTTGGCATGATGGTAGGATGAGAAGTTTAGAATATGCAGAGATACATTTCCACATGGTACTACACTTTTAGTTGTTGATTTTGCCGAGAAATGCACTCTGCAACCTCAAAATGAGAACCAAAGTCAGTATTATCACTCTCAAAATATTTCCTTGATGGTGCATATCACATATAGGCATTGCCCAAATAACAATGAAGAGCAAAGAGAAATTCTTAAGGAATATCACTTCTACATAAGTGATTATAGGTGCCATGACTTCCACTATGAACGTCATTGCTTCATCATGTTCTATGATCACTTGAAGCAAAAGAACATACAGATGGATCGACACTAGATTTCATCTGATGGATGTGCTGGTCAGTTAAAAAATGCATGTATATTTCAATGGTTGTTTTCATTGCATAAAAACTACAAAGTTCCACATATGTGGAACAATTTTGAGACTGGGCATGGTAAAGGAGAGCATGATGGAGATAGATAATATGTCAAAACATCCCTACGAAGAGAGGAATTGAAATTATCTATAGTATCTACTATTCAAAATGCTCAATCTATTGTAAGGTGGTGCACGTCAGTAATGGGAGACGAATCAATTATGCGAGTAGAATCCACAAAAAGAGAAGTGTAAAGAGATTTTTTTGGGAGGTGGTAGACATAGATCATTCAAATGCATGGGAATGCAATATTGTTCCTAGGACTCATGGATTTCATCCAGTTCAAAGCTCTGATAACCTAGTATTTGAAATTTGGACCAGAAAACTCGCTTGTTTTTCCCTCCTTGTTGTGATGGTGACTAGGATGGGTGTGAATCATTGGTTTGGGTTGATGGATGGAATCGCATATCGCTTCCACTTTATTAGTGTGCAATTGTTGATTTAACTCCATTGGAATAATACCAATCATCTATTTATATAGATTTTGATCATGTCTCAGACCTTGTACAACCTGGTATGATGCATTTCCTTAACATTTTTTTGTTTATCTACGTAGTCTTCAAAATCACATTAATGGCCTTGTATCACACGAAAAATATTTTGACCATATACCTACAATCATATTATGCGGGGCACATATACGTAGTGGTTGCCTCAAAAGATAGTGAATGGGGTGGTGAATATTAGTTGCCACATTGTATAGAGGGAAAGCAAACCCTCATTATGTCCATGACTAACGATGAAAACAACCACTTCCCAATCGGGTCTATGGTTGTTAAAGGTGAATACCTTACACAGGACAACAATGCAAGAAAGAAGGGTGGATATGTTTACAGCGATTACAAACCGGGTTCAAGTGTGTATCACTTTACCAACTCAATCATTGGTACAAACCTCTAGGTATGAAAAATTCCTAGCCAAAATTCATCAAAGGTATGCTACTTCCTACTGGATACAGAGCACGAGAGACTAATGGAGACCATCATTATAAGAGGTTATCTAGAGGGCTTGGTTGTATGATAATAGGTGGGATCTAGCATGATGAGTTATGTTACATAATTTTAATTTTCCCATGTATGTTTCTTATGAATATGTCAATTTTGTGTTCTTGATATGCCAAATTTTTGTTTATGTTGTTTATAAGTATGCCAAAATTACTCTTGTATGTCAATTTAATGAACATGCCAAATTTTACATATGATCAATAAACCCTAAGATTGTGAATGATCATGTAGATATCAATAACATGATCATGTCAATATCAATCATATGATCATGACAATATCAATCATATGAACATGTCAAGATCTCACTCACATGTTAAACATAAAATTAGAATACATAGATGTAGCTTTTTAGGTCATACCTATCAAAGTTCTTTGTAGGCTCTCTTACAGGACTAAAACCCTAATTTTTCAAATAGGTCATATTTTCAATGTTTTCAGCTGATATATAAAAATAGGATGATGGAAACAAGATGCCACAATGATCACTTTCTATTTTTAGGCTTGTCTAATTTCCTTATTGAAAGATCCCCTCTTATACCATGTTAAATTTCTTATTATAACCATTAGTTCAATGCATAAATTTATCCATAAAACATTTACATAAATAATTTAACATGTAGGATCTAGTTAAGAATAACAATGGACAAGAGACGCAACATTTTATCCCAAGAAACCGTCACGGGGAAGAAAACCTAGCAACCTTTCTTAGAAGAATTATGTTTAGAAAACAAGTACAATGAAACCCTGAAGAAACCCTAACACACAAGCTTATGAGGAAACCCTAACACACAAGCTCATGAGGAAACCTTAAAATAAGTGTTTCCTTTTCCTTCACGTGAAACTCAAAGAGGATAAATACAAGGCATGAAGTGTCTTACAAATTAAGAGCATGACTCTTATTTGTACATGAGTCTAACTTTACAAGTGGGGATTGACTAACATGTGGAACCACATAACTTAATTTTACATTTACATTAGACACCAAGAATTTCACACCAATGAGGGCCAAACATGGAAAAACACGCACAGTGGGGTTGTGGTTGGAATTCACATATTTCCCCTACCCAAACATGCTAGTAGGAGTTGACGGAATTCAAAATTGTGGTTTCATGACGTTTTTTGCGCACCAGGCACCAATCCACCAAGTGTCCCTAAATGGTATCTAGAGGTGACCTACATCATGCCATAGATCGATTCTCGAGCCTCTGATTGATGAACCATTAATTATGTTGGATTCATGACATGGTATTTTAGCTGGGGGGGGCTCTCCTTTCTGTCCATTACCCGATGACCTCCGTATACGGTGGGTTCTAAAACTAAGGTTTCGCTCAGTAGGGGACAATGCATTTCACACCAACAGGGGCCAAAATTGGAAAAGCATGCATGGTGGGGCTGTGGTTGGAGTTCCCATATTTCCCATGCCCAAACATGCTAGCAGGATTTGACAAAATTCAAAATTGCGGCCCCCTGACGTTTTTTGCGCATTGGGAACAAGTCCACCAAGTGTCCCTGAATGGTATGTGGAGGTGACTTGCTACTCGCCATATATTGATGCTCAGGCCTTTGATCAATGAACAATAGGTTTTGTTGTATTTGTGATGTGGGATTTTAGCTAGGGGGTCCCTCTCCCCCTTGCCCATTTCTTGGTGACCTCTATATACAGTGGTTTCAGAAACTAGGGTTTCGCTTAGTAGAGGAAAATGCATTTAACGGAAACAAGGGCCAAACTTGGAAAAATATCCATGGTGGGGATGTGGTTGGTGTTCACATATTTTCCATTCCCAAACATGCTAGCAAGATTTGATGGAATTCAAAATTACGGCTCCTTGACGTTTTTTACGCACCGAGCACAAGTCCACCAAGTGTCCTTGAATGGTATCTGGAGGTGGCCTGCAACTAACCATAGATCGATGCTCAGGCCTTTGATAGATGAACCATGAATTCTATTGGATTCATGATGTGGGATTTTAGCTTGGGGGGGGGGCTCTCTAGCTTGTCCATTTCCTAGTGATCTCCATATACAGTGGTTTTTGAAACTAGCATTTCGTTGAGTAGGGGACAATGCATTTCAAGCCAACAAGGGACAAAATTGGAAAACCACACATAGTGCAAATGTGGTTGGTGTTCGCATACATCCCATGACCAAACATGCTAGCAGGATTTGACGGAATTCAAAATTGGAACTTCGTGACGTTTTTTGCACACCGGGAACAAGTCCACCAAGTGTCCATGAACGGTATCTGGAGGTGACCTGTAACTCACCATAGATCGATGCTCGGGACTCTGATTGATAAAACTCCAATTCTATTGGATTTGTGACATGGGATTTTAGCTAGGGGGGCCCTCTCTAGCATGTCCATTTCTCAATGACCTTCGTATACGGTGGTTTCTGAAACTAGGGTTTCACTCAGTAGGGGACAATGCATTTCATGCCAACGAGGGCCAAACATGGAAAACCACAAACAGTGGGGATGTGGTTGGAGTTCCCATATTTCCCCTACCCAAACATGCTAGCAAGAGTTGAAATAATTCAAAATTGCAGTTTCATGACGTTTTTTGTGCACGGGGCACAAGTACAGCAAGTGTCCCTAAATGGTATCTAGAGATGATGTGGAACTCGCCATAGATCAATGCTCGAGCCTCTAATCGACAAACCATTGATTCCATTGGATTTGGGACATGGGATTTTAGCTAGGGGTGGACCTCGCCTGCATGTCCATTACCCGATGACCTCCATATATGGTGGTTTATGAAACTAGGGTTTTGCTCAGCAGGGGACAATGCATTTCATGCCAACAAGGGCCAAAATTGGAAAACCACACAAGGTGGAGATATGGTTGGAATTCCCATATTTTCTATTCCCAAATATGCTAGCAATATTTGACGAAATTCAAAATTGTGGCTCCCTGATGTTTTTTGCGCACTGGGAACAAGCCCACCAAGTGTCCCTCAATGGTATGCGGAGGGGACTTGCAACTCACCATATGTCGATGCTTAGGCATCTGATCGATGAACTGTCAATTATGTTGGATTCATGACATGGTATTTTAGCTGGGGGGGGGGGGCTCTCATGCCTGTACATTTCCCAGTGACCTCCGTAAACGATGGTTTTTAAAACTAGGGTTTCACTCAGTAAGGGACAAAACATTTCATGCCAATGAGGCCCAAACTTAGAAAACCACAAACAGTGGCATTGTGGTTTGCATTCCCATATTTCCCATGCCCAAACACACCAGAAGGATTTAACAGAATTCAAAATTTTGGCTCCCTGACGTTTTTTGTGCACCATGCCCAAGTCCACCAAGTGTCCCTCAATGGTATCTGGAGGTGACCTGCAACTCGCCATAGATAGATGCTCGGACCTCCGATCGATGAATCTTTGATTCTGTTGGATTTGTGACGTGGGATTTTAGCTAGGGGGGTCTCTCCCACATGTCCATTTCTCGGTGACCTCCGTATATTGTGGTTTCTAAAGCTATGGTTTCATTCAGTGGGTGATAATGAATTTCACACCAACGAGGGATAAAATTAGAAAACCACACACTGTAGGGCTATGGTTGGATTTCCCATATTTCCCATGCCCAAACAAGCTCACAAGATATGATAGAATTCAAAATTGCATCCCCCTAACATTTGTTGTGCATCAGGCACAAGTCCACCAAGTGTCCTTGAAAGGTATCTAGAGTTGACCTGCAACTCCCCATAGATTGATTCCTGGGTCTTTGATAGACCGACCATCAATTCCGTTGGATTTTTGACATGGGATTTTAGCTACGGGGCCTCTCTCCCACCTGTCCATTTCCTAGTGACCTCTTTATACAGTGGTTTTTGAAACTAGGCTTTCGCTCAACAGGGGACAATGCATTTCATGCCAATAAGGGAAAAACTTGGACAATGCATTTCACACCAATGAGGGCCAAACTTGTAAAACCATATCCCTAAATAGCATTTACTATTTAGCATGCATGGCCCATAATCATAACCCTACCAAAGAAACCCTAATCCTAACCCTAATCTTATATTGCTGTCACTACTCAGTTCATAATCAATCTGATGTACAACTCAACATTTTCAAATCCGATGGACTTATGCTTCAAATCATGTTGATTCACGAAGTTGGTTTTTGGTATCTGGATTCTATTGTAGTTCCTTTAATGATGAGTGATTATTCATTGGGTGCATGAGGTTTGTTGAATAGTGTTGTTGGTCATTGATGAAATGTGAAGCATGTATTGCACTTAGTTTTATTAAATTACACTTGAACATTGACTTAGCTTGTAATTTAATCATCCAAACTCACAATTTTTAATTAGATATATCCAAATCGTGTGCATGTAGTGAGTTCGTTGAAACCTTGAAATACATTGTATTGCACTTAGTTTTATTAAATTACACGAGCAAGAACTTTGACTTTACTGTAACGATCTTCCAAAATCACAATTTCTAATTAGATATCCAATTAGTGTGCATGTAGTCAGATCATTGAAACCTTTAAATATAATAGTTTGTTCTTTAGACATAGTGCATTCATAAGTAATAGATAATCCACACAAATCAGCACAATAGATTCACACTAGAACATGTGGAAACCAAAGAACAAATTCAATGTGAAATGTATCATTAATTTATAAGTGGAATGTCAATGTACACATCTCCAAAAGTACATATATATCCAAAAGTATCCAAAAGTACATGTATCCAAAACTATCCAAAATTATCGAAGCCACATGTACATGTATCCAAAACTATCCAAGCCACATGTACATGTAAGTGAAATTTCAATGTACATGTCTCGAAAAGTACATGTAACCAACACTATCCAAAACTATGCAAGCTACATGTACATGTATCAAAATGTACATATATCCCATAAGACACATCAAAACTCAAGCTTCCTCTTATTCTTTCCCAACGTTGATCCTATAAGCACAACTCTAGGACTAGTATGCATCTTTGGATCTTGCAAATTAACTATCAATTGTTAATTTCAACTAACTATGTACCAATACATTAGTTCAATAAAATACCATATCTTAGAATTAACTCAACAATTATCAACATGTTCATGGACATTGCATGAAACAATTATTCATTAATGGACATCTCACCTCAACGAGAGATTGTGACAAAGGGGATTGTGCTCCTTCTATAGCAGATGGTGTTGTTGGTTGAACATCAAGGATGGTCACATCCATGGTCAAACCAGAGGGGGAAGGAACTATTGGTGGTTGTGGTGGGTAAAATCACCAAATGTTGAAGTAGTTAGACATGTGCATGAATAAACAAAATAAAACAATAACAGACTATGTCTAGATCATGTTCAAATAGTTGTACCTCTATTTTGCTTGTTGTTATTGCATATGCCACATTGACTGCTGCATCAAAAACTCTTGATGTCGGTGGCTACAATCACCAAATGTTGAAATAGTTAGACATGCATGAATAAACATTAGAAAACAATAATAAACTATGTAACAATCATGCTGAAATAGTTGTACCTCTATGTGACTTGTTGTCATCATAGATGCAGCATTGACTACTGCATCAACCATCCCTGCGAGGGTTTCAATAGTAAACTCTAGCTCCTGATGCACTAAACATGCAAATCAAACATAAACAAAAAAATTTATGCACTGGATTTAAAGTTAACCAAGAAATATCATCGAAGGATATACATTATCATGGTATCAGTAGCTCCATGGTCATGGACAACTGGAGTCTTGTTAGGAGTAGGCCACCCCATATACACATGACCCTTGTTCATGTATGGCCTATGAGGAGATACAACTCCAAGAAATGGTCCAGTTATTTCATTTGGTGCCTATAGTCAGCAAGTGTTCATGTAGTTAGACATGCATGATTCAACGAACATACATGTATTTTAGAAAATGACATTTTTAATTGTTTACTTGGTGCCCAGACGTTTCCTCGGTTGATATGACCATGGATGCTACCTCCATCACTGCTTTCCCCTATGAAGGAGCTGGCATTTGCAAGTTTAATAATTGTAAATATTAGACCATAGATAGCATTAGTGAACTAACATGTACAGTATGTGGAAATTAACAAATTAATGAGTATTAAAAAACTGAAATTTTAAAATGTTTACCGGAGTGTGAGATACGACAATGGGTTCTATATGAATCTCTACACCAAGCAAGGGATCAGTGGATGGAACGTCATGCCCCCTTGTAGAGTGTGGAACATGAAACTATGGGGCATCGCTACTGGCATAAAGCATCATCTCCAAGTTCAGAAAATTAACATATTATGTCAAACTATACATATGTGTACAAAGAGGAAAATAAATGAAGAATTTATTACAATTAACCATCTACATACATCACTCAAAAACCCACTAAAGACAACATTTAAGGAAATACCATAGCAGGGACGACCACACAATATGAACTCATGAGGCTCAAAAGTAGGTCAAGGATGTGTTGATGGTGTTGCACTAGTAGATGGTCCTGCACTAGTGGGTGGTACTGCACTAGTGGGTGGTACTACACTAGAAGATGGTCCTACACTGTGACAACAAAGTGTATGAACCACATCAGAGACATATGTCCCTTCCTCACCCATATGTTGAACCGTAGTGCTATGACGAACAACTACCGGTGCCAAGCTCAAATATGCATCACGTGTTTGAGGAATAAGATGATGTACAGGTGGGACATCTGGCCCAGGAAAATACCTGCGAGGTGCATGGATAGGGTGATAAAGGTCTCGAATCCTGGAATTGGGTCAGTTTTGGGGAATCCCCCCACCGATCCACTGAAACTGCAAGATATCAAAATAGTTTATGTGTTTACCCAACATGAACTCTGCATATATCTTTTGAAGGAAATACAGGGGTATTTCCTTGTATTTATGTGGTGGCATATCAAAAACCATATACCATCTTTCCATCCAGTTATGAACAAAAGGATGAAATGTGCACCACTCAATAGAGATATGAGGCCTATTTGCATTTAGGATTTCCCCCGTGTGAGGGTTTTTGCCTCTTTCCTTGTTTAAATGGACATGCAATATGTAAAGGGTGACTAAGCCTTGTTGCTAGGCCCTATAATTTTTTGATATATTACTCATAAGTTAGGCTTAAGGGGGGGTGTTAGAATAATCAACCCATAGTTAGCTACCTTAGACATTAATTTAATTATTTTTGTCTTATTTGCCTAGTTCATGTGTCCCACCTTATGCAAGTTGTCAATTACCTATCCATAGTGGTCCAAATTGCCTAATTCGACCCATGTAGCGCTTGGGAAACCTAAAGGAATCAATTATGCTTTATTCCTAGTCTCCTAGGTGCCCTTCTTCTTTTTCTGCTTTATTGCCTGCTTTTTCAGTGCTTTAAGGCAATAGGGAAAGTTTGACTAGGTGAGGTGAACTAGTTTTTTTTCCTCTTCATCCTCCACTCTTTTCTCCTTGGAAAATCATGTATGAGTTGTCATTCCATCACTCTTTAGCTTTCCTAAGCATTTTTTTCAATTCGTGAGCTCCATGACTGATTTGGGATCAACGTTTTGCACCTATGGGGGATTTGCTTAATTTTAGTAAGCCTACTTTATGCTAGATTTGAATTTGTTAGAATATAATCCGTTAGGGATTATAATATTGTAAATAAATAAATAGGAATAGTTGGAAGCCGAAAAGGCTGGACGGAAGGTTAAACAAACCGTCACATGAATGTATAAATGAATGCTTAGCCATGAATAGAATAATCAATCGGGAGTTATACCTAACAAACGGTATCTGAGCAGGTTCCTGCCATAACTCCTGCTGTTAACATTTCAGTCCTGGTAGACTGTATGCTCACCAGTCTGCCCTCTGCTCTTCCCTCCTTCCAGTGCATGCATTGCATGCGTTACAATCCCTTCATGACTGAGTTTTGTGTACTGCGATTGTGTAGAGGAACCCTAATCCCTACGAGCATTTTGGTGATTATCCTGCGTGGAGTTACCTGAGGCATGACCTCTCATATCACTGCGAGCTTGTGTTTTCTATGAAAGATATTCTCCATTTCCAGAAGGTCGTGACCTTCTATCTTCACCCTCACCCAATTTGTAATCAGGCTCTCTTCCTCCAGTTTTGTGCTGCGATCTTGTGGAAATACTTCTCGTTATGGTTTCCATGATCGTTTTTGCCTAAATGCTGTGTTCAGGCATAACAACCAATTTGGTGGCGATACCTCTCCTCCAACGTGTCTGGAATCCCCTCCACCGAAGTCCAATATATTGGACCGTGACTGTTGAGTGGAATGAGTCTTGAACTTTGAATGTGAAGAGCCATAGAGTGGGAGCTGCCTGCGTTGAGTATCATATATATATTGCGTTGAGTATCATATATATATACCTGCGTGAAGAGTTCAAAGGCTGCGTGGTGTTGGAGAATGCATTTTGAGAAGCTGCAGATTCTGGTGTTGAGAGTGGGATTTCATAAATCTGAAGACTGCGCCTGGAGAGATAATGTATTGATATACATTCACTATTACATTTCGATCCAAAATCCAACGGAAAAATCCGACGGCGCATGGATTTCTCATTTTAAACTTACCAAAAATCACAAGGATACTTTTTTTTTTGTAAATGTGGGAACAAACGTCGATTATGCGACGGATATTCTCATCACCGTCGGATAAGCGACGGCACACTAGTAGAAAGGATTAAATGGTATACACCCTCACACAACAAAATTTGTTGAAATGCTTTGGCAAATAGTAGGCGTCGCTTAAGCGATGGCGCCTTTAGATGAAAAATAAAAATAAAAATAAAATGGTACACCCGCGGCCTTTTTCATGTCCCGTGATTTTGCTCGGGTCTTTCTTGCAAACTTGAAACCCAACTCGTCCTCGAAAGGGAGCGCCGGATCGATCCACATTGACTTCTCATTCATCCACAATGGCTGCACCAGATCAAGATTCAAGTCTTCAGAGACCATCGGCCGTGGATATCAGACCATATTTAAGGTAATCATCTTTTATTTCACTGCCCTGTGTTTGTATTACCCTTGTGCATTGCAAGCTAGCTAGCTCGTTAATGCCGTTTTGGGTCTGGTGGGCTTTACTACAAAAATAACAGATAGTCGTGGCCGAGTACAAATGGTGGTAGAATTTGGCTGAAATGGTTGAAATTAGAGAGGGATCTTTGAATTGTAGGGCCATGCGCGTCCTCAAACAGAAAAAATTGTATGAAGGGCAGAGAGATATGCTTTATAATCAAGCTTTTAGCCTTGATCAAGTTTCATTTGCATCAGAGGGTATAGAAGATGCTCAACATACAATAGCAGCCGTGACAGTAGGAAATAAGGAGCTTACTGGAACATTGAAGCGATTGAATTACGAATTTTTCCGAGGAAAAAAAACACTGAAAATTGAAATTTGTATGATAATTTTAATTGTTGCTAGTAGAAGTAAAATATAAAAAAAAAATTCCACAAATGTGCAAAACCATATAGCCATCGCCTGCAATAAAACCCTGTAAAATGTGTGAAATTGTGAAAGACAAACAGGGAAAAGCAAGAAACAAAGGAGCCACGCAAATTATTTTCCTTTATAACTATGTGTTATTTCTTGAATACTAGAGCACAATAGGAATGTTTAAAGTCTAGGTTCGACAATTGTCTCAGCAATACATGTTAATGAAAATCAATCACAGATGGGAAAGGTAAAAAAATAAAAATAAAAATATGTGCCTTTATTGACAGTGTTTAAGACAAGCACACTTTAAGGCGATTAGAATGATATTTCTACTGTTGTTTTGAAGAAGAGTTCTTAGTATGCATTGCTTGTGCTTTATCTTATACAAGGATGATTTGGATGATTATAAAAGTTAGCATTTATTTCACACAAGTCCAATGTTCCTGGTTTTGAAGGGAAGAGGAAGAAACAATCTCTAAATATAGATTATAAACTGATCAGATGATATGGCGCCTTACACATCCTTAACCAATTTTCTCTTACATAAATTATGTCCTAGGTGCAAGAGTCTTGGGAAAGCTTCAGGGCGATGCAAAGTTGGGTCATGTTTTTTTGAACTAGACATAGAACCAACAAGGTTCACAACCAACTTTTCAATGAAGATGTGTTGTTATTCAAATTTAGACTAGTTTAGATTCAAGTTTAGATACAAGAAAAGGGAAGCTAAAACTTGCCCAACACCAATATCCATAATTTAGCGTAATTGCAAATTATTATCAAGCACAGTGTGAGGAGGGATGTTTGCACTTTCCTTAGTTTTTTATTGCATTAGCGAAAGTAGGCGTGCCTGTGCATAGTCATCGTTCAAAAAATCAATAAATGTGGCTTGAGAAATAGGAACAACCTGAGAACCTTTTGTACCATTTCTAACAATGTTCTTTAATATGCACATGGATGGAACATCTGATATCAGAGTCTTGATGTACCTTCGAAAAAAGGTTCATGTGGATGTTAGGAAATTTCAACTGCAAAACACTATATTTGTTGCATAATATTAGCAAGAGCATGGGTAGGGGACTGCAGGCTACTGCTTACCTTCTGCAAGCTATTCTGTTTATTTCTCTCATTTTGAGGTTAATTGTGTTGTACTTGGTAGGGACTGGTGCACAGCATTCAAGGCCTGGGAAAATGGTCGGTGAGAGTGGGCCAGAGCCTTCTATGAAAGACAGGGCAGGGCCTTCCATGGATTTCAAATCGTCTTTTATGATTGAAATTAACATTGCAGAAACAGTGCAAGCTATGTTTCAAGAAATAAATGGATCTTCAGATACAAGGATAATTATATCTTGTCTACTATCACCACCATAAACTTCTATGTGAATAGAGAAAGTTATTTATAAATGCCTGTTTTTTTGTTTTGTTTTGGATATCTTGGTGTTGAATTCTCATCCTATCTTGCGACTATAAAGTGGGTATGCTGTCTCCCATTATAGTGCCATGTGTATCCATTACTACAGAGCTTGTAATTGTTAGTCAAGTTCAATGTGAGGGAGCTCTGGTGTGGCTCATGTTTTTTCAGTTATGAAATTAAAAGATTTAAGAAATAGAATAAAATGTTTAAATAGCATAACTGTTGAGCAAAATGTACAAATTACCATAGACAGTATCTGAATTTATCAACCTGAAACATGGCTCTTAAATATAGCCTTTTGCTCACAATCCCTGATTGGAGAAGAAAGTTTCCTATGAAAAAACCTAATACATAAAATAAATTAGAACAGGGAATACCATGTCTGAATTACCAGGTCACTGAACTGAGCGATTCTTT
>LPNX010341236.1:0-79547 GCA_001517045.1 Pseudotsuga menziesii
TGTGTCCTTTTCTTTCGATGATCTACTCTAGATAATAATTCAAGAACATTTTCTTCTTCCGTGCATATATTTATCTTTATTTGATTATTTGATCTCTCTCGTGGAGTTGATAACCTTGCATTATGTTTATTCAAGAGCTTTATTTTCTTCTTTAGAATGGAATTCTGATGCAAAGAAGTGTTTGGAACTGCCCTAACTTCATTTTATTTAGTCACAAACGTAGAAAGCACATGATCTTTGACATTAGGAACATAATTTTCATGAATATTTTCAAAATATTTTTCACCCTTCAAATTTTCTTTACAGTGGGGGAATAGAAACACCCTTACTTTACTAACCAACCTATGAATCTACTTGCTATGAATCTAGCCTTTTTTGAATAGCTTATTCAAACTGTTAATTACTTGCTATGAATCTAGCCTTCTTTGAGTAGCTTATTTAAACTGTTAATTTCTTTTGTTAAGAGACTAATTTATTTCCTTATACTCAGTTTAGATTGAGTTTAACTCTTTTTAGCTGTAACTCAGTTTAGATTGAGTTTAACTCTTTTTAGCTGTAGAGTTTATTAAACACATGCAGCAGAGAAAGACCTCAACCCACCCAGGTAAACCTATAACGAAGCTTGCCCTGTGCGCTAGCTGTAAAAACAACCACACATAGGTTGGCTGTAGCGTAAAATCAACTTGAATGTTTGTTTGTTCCTCGCCTCGGTGGCTATTTCATAATTCCCCAGTTCCATTTGGGGTAATAAACCACCCAAGAAAGAAGTGGGTCGGCAGAATTTCACTTTTTTTTAATCAAGAAGCTGAGATAGAGGATCCGTGATCATCCAAGTATTATAATTTCGACATGATTGATTAAGAAGAAGATCTCGTCACTCGCTCGTGAATTAGAAACGGGGATCTACTCATCTAAGATTTATTGAATTAGAAAAGGGGATCTACTCATCTATGATTTATTGAGTTACAGTTGTCAATACTCTTTTTAGATTTTTTTCATAGATTTTGAATTGTAGGTGTCATAGATGTAAGAGTATTAATGTTTTACAAAATACTACACTGAGACACTAGTTAGATAATAATAGATCCTACATTGACACCCAGAGAAACATTAGATGGGGTTCATTTATTTTTGAGAATCTGCATGCTTGGATCGAGTATTTGAGGATCTGTTTTTGTCTCAGTTAAATAAAATAACAGTAGATTTTACAGTGATATCCGAAGAAACATTCAACCGAGTGCAATTATTTTCGAGAATCTGCATGCAGTAGCATGCTTGCATTGATGTTTGAATGGTTGTTTATGGAATTGAGATCAATTTTTTTAGAAGTGCAAAAGATTGCAGACAACTACTTTTGTAGTGCTTTGCATTGCCATAGCTAACTTCAATGATACTATTAAAATCAATCTGGTGTCTTGTTTTACAAGAGTAATTTACTTGTTGTGGTGTTTTACAAGATTAATCTGCTTGCTATGAATATGGATTTTTTTAGTAAGTTATGCAAACTGTAATTTTTTTTAGAGATTAATTTATTTCATAATACTCAGTTAAGATCTATTTTAAATATAAAGTTTATTAAAAACATAGGAGGATAAAAATCTTACAAATTTTCTTGTATTTATAAATTTCAAATTAAAATATATACCTTTATATATATATATGATTATTTGGTATTTTTTTCTTTAAGCTGTTTATTTCAATTAAGTATTTTCTTTTGTTCTAATTATGTGTTCCGTTTTAAATTCAGAAAATTGCAGTTCATTCACTTTCTTACTGTTTGCTATTTTATTTATCATGTGATTCATGCAAGAGTTTGCATTCTAATGCCTATGCATAGATATTTTGTCCTTTTTATATTCTTTTGAACTGTAGTTGTTCCTCTTTTTGAAAACCAGTTTTTCTTCAATGTTGACATAGACTCTGTTATGTATTGATAACCTGAGTTTTCTGTAGCATGATTAATATTACATTAAAGTTAACAAGTTATGTTATTATTTATTTATTTGTGTATTGTTTTTTAATGTGCTACCCATTTCTTATTCCTTTTGTATGTTGTTTATTGTTGTCATTCTTATTGTACCGGGTTTCTATTTAAACATTTTAGTTGGTTAGGAGGACTCAATGGATCTTCATGAGACTCAGTGCATCCTTTTTGTGAAAAGTTACCCTGCATCATTTACATCACTTGTTATTAGCTATCTGCTCTGTTTCCCACTATTTCTTTAATAGGTTGTGATGAACTCAGTACTTGGTGTTTCCAAATTAGTGTTCTCTTTGATAATGTTTAACCCTTTAATTTGAAATTCCATACTATCTCATTCTTTATTGGTCTTTCTAGAATAAAAAAATAAAAAAACTAATGGCATACTTTACAATACTTTACAATACTTCCTTTACATTCATATCTAAAAACGTCTACGAGTAAGAAGCACATGCTTAAAATCTATGCATTTTGAATATGTTTTTATAACATAAATATCTATCTTCAAAAAACTAATTTTATATTGATGGAGAGATGTAACTCAAAATGACATAATCTTCAAAATACCATAATCTTTTATGCCAATTATAAGAGTCGGAAGTAATATTTTTCTGGTCAATAATATTTACAAAATAAAATTATACAAAATGATTAAGTCACGTAAATTATTAATAAAATAAACTAAAAAAAATAACCTCAAAACATTTTAATCATATACATATAACATCAACTAATTATATTAAAATAGTTCATTTAATTATATCAATCTTAAGTTAAGAAGTCAAACTCGATAAGACTTGAAAACATTCAGACTAAAATTTCTTGAATTGACATTCAACAACAAGAAGTGATATTCAAGATTAATCTCACATAAATACGTTATTTGCTTTCTTTTTAAACTCAAAGTCTTTCCTTTAGGTTAGGGTTATTTTTTTCATTGATAACTTGAATTTCCTGTAATAATAAGATTAGTAATTAGTGACATGTTTTAGTATTAATCAGCTTTAATGCACCTGATCTCATGAGAACTCAGTAGTTAAGGGTGCTTGGGCTAGAGTAGTACTAGGATGGGTGACCTCTAGGGAAGTCTTAGTGTTGCACCCTCCACCCCTTTTGAGCACTTGGGTGGGCTTAATGGTTAAGAACATGTCTTATCTCCTTGGAAGTCATAGGTTCAAAACCGGCGGCTTAGGGTTGTTGTATATTGGCGTGCCTGTTGGATATACTCTTGGGAGGCTTCTCTTCCCATGTTCTAAAAAAAACATGTTTTAGTTTTAACACAATAGTTTTATTTGGACAAAGAATGTTATGAGAATTTTGAAGGTTGAATGACCATGAATTCCAATGAAGAGTCAAGTTGTGATTGTCATACTATGCATAATTTCCTCTACTACCATTGGCTAACAATTTTGTCATTTTTTTCAATATTATTTTTTAAGTGTTGAAACTTTTATTTAAATCTCTTGTTATCTAATGGATTTTTTAGTTTTTTTGAGAAGTTTTATGATTTTTTGTATTTATAATTTCTTTGTATGAATAAGGTTGATATGAAAATGAAGTTAAGTAGACAAATTCACTCCTTTCCATATGGAAGCTCTCCCAAAATAGAATTTTATTGGATGTTAAAGTTTACCACTTGATGGTTAATAAAAACTTGGACTATGGAGTTTTTCCTATGGTAATTTTACCAATTTTAAGACAACACATAGCTAGAAATTGGAAAAAATTGAATCAAAACTGAATGTTAAAATGACAGTAAAAAGGTCAATTTCTCCACTTAATAACTTTACTCCATATAAAAATAGGGTATTGTCTTGCCAATTTCAGTTCTCTAGTGGCAGTAATTGTTGATAAAATAACTTTATTTAGACTAATGTACAATATTTTTTAATATTGAATTTTGGAAATATTTTTAATAAAAAATCTAATTTCTATTAAAAATTAAATGGAAAATTGCATTCTATATAACATAATAGTTTATGAGAAATCTCTTTGACATCAAAAGAATACTTGAATACTTTAAACCTTTTAATATTTAAGATGATTTATTTAATAGTTATTAACAAAAATTTACTCAATCCCTCACCTTATACAAAGCCTATAAAAAATAGACCTTAATCATTTTGACAATAGAATGGGATGAAAAAGCGGAATCCTTAAATGGATTCATACCAATGTAGAACACCTTCTTTAATCACCTTGTTGTTAATCATCTTTTGTTTATTGTCAATTTAAAAAGATGCCTTAAGATCGACAACTTCAAAATAAGCTTTTGTACACTCAATATTTAAGGTTGCATTTTTTAATTTTTGAAACAAACTTTGCATGCCAAATTTGTTTTTTCAATTATTATATTAATACATCCATTTTAAGTTTTTTTTTTAAATTAATTTGAAAAGTATAGAAAACTATCATTTATTTTTTTAAGAAATAGGTCTACACTAATCTAAAAATAAGAAATAGGTTTACACTAATCCAAAATTGTGCTTTGTACACTTTTTTATCCAAAAATTTCATTATTTGGGTACTAAAGTACATCACAATAATACCATGTTCATTATATTTTACATAGAAATAATATTGAAAACTCAATTTTTACATAGTTAGATAAAATTTCTATAAATAAGAATAATATTAAAAAAGCACAATAACCTCCATTTCATCATAGTATACTATATTCAAGCAAATACCTTAAAGTTTTGTGATTCTTATTTTTCAATTTTCCATTAACATGTCATGAGAGATGAACATGATTGTGGATAAGATGCCCTTTTTTGTTTTAGGTTTTAGATATAGATATTTGATGATCATGTTGATGATCATTACTATTGGAATAACAAAGTTAATTTAATTACGTTGATTTGTTATGTTGTTTTATGATGAAATAACCTAAAAATAAAACTTGAGTTCCCTTCATTTTTTATTGATTATTAAGTAATGGAATTTGATTTTATTATAAATGTCTTGAACATTAGATTTATTATCTTTATAGATTGGAGAAAGTATATCAAGTAGCTCAAATATTTTGATGTATAATTTTTTTATTATTGTGAAAAGAATTAAGGTAAAAGAATTACACCTCAAGAAATGAGATCCCTCTTGGTATGCAGTTGGGTTAATTAGTTATGGAGTTATGTTTTGAAAAATAGGTGTATCATATTTGTAGGTTGAGCATTCTAAGACAATTTATTTTCATCCTCTACTTTATTGGTCTCCAATATTTTATAGATAGTTCCATATACTTTTTAAATTAAAAGATTAACATAATTTAGGGCTTTAACATAATTGAAATATTGTTGTTAGTATGTAGAGCTCAATTTGTAGTAGTGTTGTAAGGAAATAAGATGCTTTAGGAGAACTGATAGACACTGTATTTTGTTATTTAGATGTCACAGTAAAATATTAAAAATAAAAAAATATCTTGAGATTGCAGAGAGATTTTGAGGTGGGTCTTAATATATTGCTCTTACCATGACATCTATGTTTTTGTCCTTGGTGGAGTTTGTGTGAGGTTGTGACTTTTCATGCCTATCATAAGAGTGTAGAGATTCATTTAAATGGTCACAATACCATTTTTGAAATCATACGAGGAGAGACTGAACATGGAGCTAGTTAGCATAGTTTCTCCCAAGATCTTGTAGAATCTCATATTGAAAGTATTGCATGGGGTAATGAAATGTTAAGTTTTCTATGTTATCATAGCTTAAGTCTTGACTTGATTAGAATTTAATACATTCTCATAATAACATCATAAAGAGGATCACTGAAAGAAACCCAATCACAAGGTACACAAGAATTTACCCTGGGAAACCCTAACGGGAAAAGACCAGCAAAACTTCCTGAATGCAGATTACCAGTATGCAATGACCAGATAACAAAGTCTCATCAAGTGAGAGACCAAACCCCAAGAATAAAAGATAATACACCAAACACATTGGTCCTCATCATCTACTAGAACATCATCATATGCAGTATGGAGTTGGATCATCATCTAAAGTGTGGTATTGGGGCATCATCATCTGCAATATGGAACATCATCATCTACATACAAACTGCTACATCACTAGCATCGATAACACAAGGTTGGCTCATCAGCATAAGGATGGAATAACAAAAACAACGATAGCATGAGGATGGATCATCAACATAAGGCTGGAATAAAACCAACAAGGATGACATGAGGCTTTCTCATCAGTATAAAGATGAAAAAACAAGAACAACATGTGACATCATCATCAATAGCTCAAGGTCGGAGTAACATCATCTATGGAAGGTATAACAACAACCAACATGATCTTTCCTTTTAGAATTAGGGGATCATGGACGACACATCTGTGGTACTAATTAAGACAATCCCTCCTTTCGGAATTACGGGATCAATTCCACTAATTAAATTTTAGAGGATCCTTCTTGTAACGTCCCCAACCCTCCGAACGACAAAGAGGACACTACCGATATACTATCTATCTGAGAAACTAGCCCCATAACACGTAAAATAAAATGCCTTGAACTCAAGATACACAGATGCATAAAGAATTAACATTCAGCGGAAGAAAATTGCATTTAGTTCAAGCATTCAACACATTTTACATGTTCATCATAATTCACATAAACAAAACAATTGCATGGGTGATTACACAAGAATACTTATATTCGAATGAAGCTCCCCGCAACCAGCTATGTTGCTGCAACGTTCCACCCAACCATAGGCCAGTGTGCTCCTTAATCTCTCAGCAACACTGCCACCCCCTAGTTGGGCATGATTCCCATACGGAATAAGGAAACTAAGCAGGCTCACACATAGCCAAAGATATGTCAAAACTCAGTCAAGCCAACACGATTGGGTTTATCAGACCAAGAGTACACAACAACACATAACCAAGCTAACAAGTTGGGTTTATCAGGTTATCAGGAGATGGAAGCACTGTCTGCTAAGCTAGTGGATCATTCAAGAGCTAAGGATTCCTACACCAGAACTAGCTTGACTCCTAAGACATCCACACACACCCAACACAAGGAATCATTCCCTTCTCCGCTGCAGAGTCCCTAAGGCCATGAATTCCCTTCCAGTGCTATTCAGGGGGGTGTAGAGAAGAGAAACATCCCTCTAGCTTTGTCTATGAGGCTCCTGCAAAACACTAGTTTTTTCAAGCAGACTCCTTTCCACTCCCACATAGTCCAAATACCATTGTATACACAACAATATACACCATTTCTAGGTAGAGGAAAACAATTCAGCCACAAAAATAATTGCCAAGGAGGGTAAGAACAACCCACTAACAACAAATTGTATCCCAGGGACATTTTTGGCCATAACATGGCCAAAAACGAAATCAACAATAACACCCAAGAGGATGTGGTCTCTCCTCTAAATCGTTGGGAAACACAAAAATGATTTTCAGCTTGGCAAACGTTGGGGAAAAGCAACACAAATCATTGGGGAAGAACCCAACCACAAGAACATCACAAAAATGAAATTATCAGACTCCAGAAAATGAAGAACAACTGTCCACGTGAGGAAGAAATACACAGCAAATCCAAAATCATGGATTTCACACTCAGGAAACTCCTAGCCGCTTGAGAGAACCCCAACGTGGGTGAATGATGAAGATGAAAATGCCCAAGAGCCCAAATCATGAAGGAAGAACACACAGCTAAGAAAATCATGGAGGTAAAACAACTCCTAAGCTTCCTTGCATGAGGTAAAAATGAAGAACGTGGATGTATGGCCAAATGGGCATGCATTTTGGGTGTTTACTTGCCCCAAAAGTCAAAATTGA
Source organism: Pseudotsuga menziesii (assembly GCA_001517045.1). Classification (NCBI taxonomy): domain Eukaryota; kingdom Viridiplantae; phylum Streptophyta; class Pinopsida; order Pinales; family Pinaceae; genus Pseudotsuga; species Pseudotsuga menziesii. The sequence continues at coordinate 7,762 of LPNX010341236.1, forward strand.
TTTCCCCCAAAAATGGGTATTCCCCAAATTCGAATTTCCTACCCATACTCCTCCCATCCCCATGCAATAACTACTTCAACCAATTTCTGGCAGAATTAAATGATTGGGTGAATGAGACAAGAAAGGTAGTTGACTGTTTCATGGGTTCTCCCTTTGAAATTTGGCTTTTACCCATTGACCCAAAGGTTTAAATAATTTCCTCCCTATTCCTTAGGAAAATCATGTGCCCATCTCTTTTAATGTTGCATAGACATAACTGGTGGTGGATATTTTTAATTAAAATGCATATTTACATGATGCCAGAATTATAATGTGCCAGATAACACGATATACCGTCGGCAACGATTTTAATAATCAGAACATAAAACATTAAATCGATGGTGGGGCTTTTGCCTTTCGCTTCTCACCATGATTAATTACAATACATCATATACATTTTTAATGGAAATGGGGTCAAAACCGGGGTGTTGCACTTCCTTTCAAAATTAAAGGATCAAGTCCACTACTAACATTGTGGATGATCATTCCTTTCGGAATTATGGGATCAAGTCAACTACTAACATTCTAGATGATCCTTCCTTTCGGAATTATGGGATCAAGTCCATTCTCATCAGGATTTAAGATGATCCTTCCTTTTGGAATTATCGGGTCAAGTCTAAGGATGATTAGTCCTTGCACATCAACATTTAAGACGATCCTTCATTTTAGAATTATGAGATCCAGTCTAAGGATTATTAGTACTTCCACATCAACATTGAAGACGATCCTTCCATTCGGAATTACAAGATCAATTCTAAGGATGATTAGTCCTTCCACATCAACATTGACGATACTTCCTTTCAGAATTATGGGATCAAGTCTAAGGATGGTTAGTCCTAAGTTCAACATCTTGGGAGATCCTTCCTTTTAGAATCAAGGGATCTAGTCCAACGAGATCATATTTTAAGATGATCCTTCCTTTCGAAATTACAGGATCAGGTCTAAGGATGATAAATCCCAACTTCATCATTTTGGACGATTATTCCTTTCTGAATTATGGGATCCAGTCCAACAAGGTCAACTTTTAAGACGATCCTTCCTTTCGGAATTACGGGATCAAGTCTAAGGATGATCAATTCCAACACCAACAAGATCAAAATTTAATACGATCCTTCCTTTCAGAATTACGTGATCGCGTCTACGGATGATCAATCTTAACATCAACAAGATCAACATTTAAGAGGATCCTTCCTTTTGGAATTACGGGATCAATTCTAAGGTTGATCAATCCCAACTGAGCTTCATTGTAACATACCTCAAATTTCAAACATAAAAAACTCTATAACCATATATCTTCAGACATATTAATAAAATACCTAACTTTTTTCAGGCATTTACAAACAAAAACTCAAAATATAAGTTACTAATCTTCTGCAAGAACCATTCTACAGTTCCAATTCTGCGTTCCGCATTCCACATTCCGCATGTGGACTTTGGGAATCGAAAACTCCTCGAAACGACCACCTTGTCCTTTGAATTTCCACCCTCTGACCTCCACCTTTATGCCATTTGCTATGGACTTCAGAAGTTGGAAACTCAACATATGACAAAATTATTTAATGACTTATCACCCTCCACCTTCGGCTACGGAACTCGGGAATCATAAACTCAACATTCAACAGAATAATTTAATGAATTTTCGCCTTTCGCCTTCCTCCTTTCAGCCTTCCGCTGTGGAACTCGGGAATTGAAAACTCAACTTTTGACAAAATCATTCAGCCACTTTCTACCTTCCGCCTTCATCCCTGCTGCCTTCTGTAGCATAACTCGGGAATTGAAAACATATATTTTTTATGAAATTATTCAACCACATTCCACCTTCCACCTTCTGCCTTCCACATTCTACGGTGGATCTCATAAATTGGAAAGACAACGTTTTTCCTTAACCTTTTTCTCATTTTTTGCCTCCTGCCTTCCGTAGGAGGATTCCAGGGTGCAGAAAAAACACTTTTACCCTAGAATTTTTGGCTCTTTTCCGCTTCCGTAGGAGGATTCCAGGGAGTGGAACATAACCTTCTACCTTGTTGTTTTCCTGTTTTCCACCTTCCTCCTTCCATGGGAGGATCCCAGAGTGTGGAAAACCCACATTACTTTATATTTTCCTTTTCATCTTCCGCCTTCCGCCTTCCACATTCCGTAGGGCGGATTCCGGGGTGTGGAAGACCACTTTGGCCTTTTTATTTTTTGTTTCTCTCTCCACCTTCCACTGTCCTCATGTAGACCTTGGGGTGTGGAAAGACCACATTATACCTTATTATTTTATGTTTCTCTTTCTGCCTCCCACAGGAGGACTTCGGGGTGCAGAAGCACTTAAGATAGTTGCATGGTTAATTATGGATTCATACCATGAAATTGAGGTTTTTCCTTGTGTAATTAGATTTCAATCGTAACATCGAAATAATATAGATCTAAACCATAAACCAACATTATTAGTTCAATTGACATTCCAAGTTCGAATGCAGAAACAAAGGAAGATTTACATAATTGATACATACATGAAATACACAGTAGAATATCCGATCAGTTACACCAATAGAGGATTTAATTCGTTAGATATAGACTCATAAATTCTAATTATTCTTGTATTGATTCTAAAATCATTAACATATTAACAACAGTCATAACTAAGTAATTCTACTCAGAACAAAATATTAATTTCTACAGTAATAACATTACTGACAATCCTTAATGCAGATATGGATGCCTAATCTTGGATGCGTTAAGAGAAATCTAACCTTGTACAGATCTAGTATAATATACAAAACATGAATAATGGTTCTACAGAAAATGCATGCATAATACTGCTTGGAAGTATAAATTGCAATTCACATTTTACATATACACCCTAATGTAACTAGAATCATAAGAAAAACAGAGGTGGAACTTGGCACCAAAGCTGGGAAAACAAAAGTGGAGAAGCTGTTCTTCCCAACCAACTCCCAGACAATCCAAATTACTTTCTCTAGAACCCCCGAGCATGTTCGCTGAACCACAAGAGAAGAATATCTCAATGCACCATCTCTTGCATTATACATATGTTCATCCTCGTTCAATGCTAGTCTTCTGTTGCTCATGGACATACTATTAAATAGTATTTTTCCTAGGACTTGGTCATTTATGAGCCTCCTTCTCTTTAGAAACTCAACTAGGAGTGCAAACCTGATTTTTGGGGATGACGCCTCCTGCATCTCGAGTTCTCACTCGGTGGTCTCTGCCACTTGTTATTTCCTCTTGTGGTTCAACGAACACTCTTTCAACAACTATTTCCACTTTTGTTCTCCTTCAACATATTTGATTAATAAGGAATGTTTTATTACAAAATGTTCTATTCTTGACTTTCCTGTCAAAGAATAATAAAATAACAATCAAATTATTTTCCAGGAGAATTAATAATTATTAATTCAGGGGGTATTACATACACCTCCCCTTAAAAGATAACACCGTCCTCAGTGTTATAATTTTTTATTTTATTCATCCATGTCAACCTCTTGGAATAAGTCTATATATGCCTCATGCATATTAATTTCCATCTCCCAAGTAGCTTCTTCCGAACTAAGTTGCTTCCATTGCACCTTTACCTGTCCAATGATACGGTTCTGGAGTAAAAGTTCTCTCCTGCCGAGAATGCGCTTCGGTCCCACTTGGAACTCTCCCTAGGGTTCCACCTGGATTACATTCCAATTAATCACATGAGAAACATCATGAACATATATATATATATATATCTTTTTCAATATAGAAACGTGAAACACATTATGCAATTTAATATTGGGTGGTAGGGGTAACTGGTATGCAACTAACCCTACTTTAGCTAGAATTTCAAATGGCTTGTAATACCTGGGTGCCAATTTCTTATACTTGCCCAGTATCAAGGTAATTTTCTTGGGATTTACTAAGAAGATCACCCACCTGGAACTCTCTAGGAGTTTTATTTAAGTCAACATAATTTTTCTTCCTGTCTTGGGCAACCTTCAAGTTTTGTTGTACCTGTTTCACAGTTAGTTCCATATCTTCTAATAAATCAGTTCCTAACATTAATCTATCAATAGGGCTGCTCCATGAGATTGGAGTGTTACATTTATGCCCATATAAAATTTCAAAATGAGTCATCTTGGTAGAGGCCCGGTAGCCATTATTGTATGCAAACTTTGCTAGATGCAAACAATATTCCCACTTAGTGGGTCTTTCCATGACATACATCCTCAACATATCCTCGATGACTTTGGTTTGTTTATTTTGTTTGTCAATATGTTTAAGGGTGGTAGCTAGTGCTGAAGTTTATCTTGGTTTCTAGCCCTGCAAACAATGATTTCCAAAATTTTGATGTAAAATCGACATCCCGGTCAGGAATTACCATTTTTGGCACTCCATGAAGTTGAAGTATTTCCTTCAGGAACATTTCTGCAATATTGACAGCCTTGTAAGCCAATTTCACAGGTATAAAATGAACATACTTGCTTAATTGATCACTACAACCATAATTGAATCATGTTGTTTTTTAGTCAATGGAAAACCTGTTATAAAATCCAAATATATTACCTCCCATTTCCATTCAGGAATTGGTAAGGGTTGTAACAAACCTTTTGGATGTTGATGTTCCCCCTTCACCTATTGAGCCAAAACCCTGAAATGAGAAACATTGGGATTGTGACCACTCTAAGCCTCAAATTGAGTTTTTCCTTCCAATTTTTTTGTAAAGATATTGGTTCTCAACATATGCAACACAATTGTTAACTTCATCCCATAAATTAGGTGACAAATCCTTTTCCACCATCATGCATGTTTCCATCTCTTTCAGAGCCCTGTTCTTGCGCTCTGCAACACCATTTTGTTATGGTGTGTAGGGCACATAATGCTGCATATGAATGCCATTATCATGACATAGCTGTTGTAAGTTATTGTTGAAATACTCCTTTTCATTTTCAGTCCTAAGAAAATTGATTTTATTCCCACACTTGTTCTCAACTAAAGCCTTGAACACTTTGAAAGTCTCAAAAACTTCAAATTTTTGTTTGAGAAAATACACCCAACAATACTTTGAGAAATCATCTATAAAATTCAACACATAACTTGAGTTTCCATATGAAAGTATGGGAAGAGTCCCTATCATATCTGAATGAATCAAATAAATTACTTGGACAACCCTCCTATCCTTCCCTTTGTCATATTTGCGCTCAACATGTTTTTCCACTATGCACCCTTTACACGTGCCTTTGGAAAACTTGATGGTAGGAATCTCTTCACCATGCTATTTTTGCTTGGATATTGCAGGTACATGTAGTTGATATGGCCATACATCTCATTCAACAACTTTCTTGTCTCATTGGCATGTGACAAGAGTGCATTCCCTTTGGAGTAGGGGAGGAAGTGAGAGAACTTATACATTCTCGAATCATGGTCAGCAAAACTCACTGCAACAACTTGGCCTGTAGAGATTTATGATATCTCTGCATCATATAGATTAAATGTTACTCTCTTGGATGTACTTGTGTGTATCATTTGATAGACAGAGAGTAGGTTTGCTACAATATTAGGTACAAACAACACATTCTTGAAATACCCATCTTCTAGGTTGATCCTGTTATCTGTTTGGCTTGGAACTTTGAATCATCACCCATGAGAATGGATGGACCACTATAAGGATGTATGGATGAGAAGGAATCTTGCATGGAATCCATGTGCATTGAGGCACCTAAATCTATGATGAAGGATGAAGAGCCAAAAGACCCAGCAACTAAAGCATGGCATCTATCCTTATTCTCTGAGCTTGAACCTTCTTCTTTCTTCCTTGCGCCTTCTGGTAGTGGGATATTATTCTTCTCTAGGAGTTTCACCATCATGTCAATGGTTTTCTTCATGCATGCATTCTCTAGATGCCACCCCTTGTGACAATAAGTGTATTTTTTCTTCTCTTTCTTCTTCTTCTCTTTGTCCTTGCTAGGGTTCACACCCCCATCTAAAGATTTGGGCTTGTCCTGCTTCTTCTTCTCTTGCTGCTTCAAATCCTTGTCTTTCTTCTTTCCTTTGGATAGATTCAAAACTACAATAGAAATGGATTGATCCTTGGTGGATTTGATGGTACCCATTTACCAACTTGTCTTGCTCCTGAGTCAAATACTCCACGAAGTCTGTCAGTGAAGGCATTCTCCAATTTCGAGTTGCCAGCTATCCTGAGTGGAATGAGGACACAAACACTAAGTACCCAGGCCTAGCTTCGAAAGGATGGACAAGATCAGTTGCTCGTCCTTATTTTCAATGCCACATTTTTAAGCTAAAGCACCAAAATTTGAAATTTGTGAAGAAATCTTGGATCATCTCAAAGTGAGTTGGGCTCAATGAGATCGACTCATTTTTGAGTTGGTGTCCTCTCATATCATCAATATTTCCAAATAGTGACTCAAGCTTGAGCCAACCTTCATTGGGTGTAGTAATATTGTCTACATGGAAGAGAAGATCCATTGAGATACTGAGAAAAGGCATTCTGAATGCCTCATCCAATCTGTTGAAGTGCTTCGATTTTTCCACAGTAGAGTTGGGTTTGTTCTCAGTCCCCATGGTGAATTTGTAGAGTCCTTTAGAGCTGAGTTGGATCACCATTTTTTCCTTCCATTCAAAATAGTTGAATGGGGTAAGAAAGAAATGATTCTTCTCCATTTCTACTTGCGCAATGGGTGACAAAAACACTGGAAGTACCTGCAATGAAACCAATCAAATATTTCTGGAAGAAACCCTAGATAACAACTCAAACGCTTTGGATTTGATTTGCAGCTCCAAATAGCTCTAATACCATGTGATAATCCAATTCAAAGAAATATCTAGGAGATAAAGGAATCCTCATAAATCAATATATTCACAAATTATGCAAAAAAACTGTGAAAAGACTGAAATTAACACATATTAAGAATGGAGTATAACAGGGTTTATTATCATTGTCCAGTATGTAAATATGCCTGGAACATGTTATATTACATGTGGAGAAAATAATTATCCTTTAGAGGAAATTTGGATGCATACATGTGGCAGGCTTAGATTGGACCTCAAACCCCCCCTATGTGGACCAATGAGCTCCTAAGCCTCAAACAGCCAAGAATTCTTGTGTGAACGTGGATGGAGAACGCTAGGACATAAGTGAAGGTAGGGTAGGTGTGGTGGAGTGCATGGGTGAGTGGGAGTGGCTATAGGAAGCAATAAATGGTCCAAAAGGACCAAAAATGCCCAAATACCATGCATGGGCACCTCTGCTCAACCAATTTCCCTATTTTATGGAGTGGGAATGCACCAAGGACTAAAATATCATAAATGATGGTGCATGTGTAACCAAAATGATCCATAAGGGTGAATGGGTGCATTAATGAGTCCAAAACACCAAAAGGACCTTGCTTGACCAACACAACCTAGTTATGGACCATATAACATAAGTATGAAACAAATGCAAATCTGGCCTAGGTGTATGACCATGGTAATAAGGTGGTATAATTCTCTAACATGTTGTGTCATTGCACGCCTTTTGACATGGCTCTATTTCGTCTCATTCCTCCTCTGTCGCCTCCTTTCCTTCTATAGTGGCTTTTCTTCTATTGTGGATTCTTCTTATCTCACGCCTTTTCTTCTGTCATGGCTTCTCTTCTGTTGTGACTTCTCTTATTCAACTACTTATTTCCTTAACCCTTTCCTCTTTATCTACCTATGTCGCACCTTGTTCTCCTTCCTTTCCTTCATCTGCTCTTCCTTCTTTTTGTCGATGCCTCTGTCGCAACTTCTTTCTTTTCTTTTTCACTCTTTTCATACTTAAGCATAATTCTAAGTGAATTCTGCTTACCTTTCCATAGGCCCAACAAATGCTACATTGTCATTCCATGCTCTTCTATTGTATTTCACATGTTGTTGCACATTCACTCTCGAATTGAATACATCATACCAACACTTCATCATTTTTCCTCCCATTGCACCCATTATTTCTTGCCTTTGGATTATCTTCCCTGTTCCAACCTTTCCACACAACACTGTCATCTTCTTTCTTTAGTGCATCCAACTAGCCCGAAAAACGCTTAGCCTGTGCCAAACATGAAAACAACTAAGTGTTGACTTACTAAAACTTGACTTCCTTGTGGTGTGTTATACCTTCTTCACTTTCTAAATCCCTCACACCTGTCCAAAATGAAGATTCCTAAGGTTTTTTTCTATTTATTTTGGGTGCACAAGATGGTTTTGTTACTACTCTCAAAACTTCCCTCTATGTGCTCCTTTGATAACACTTTTCGAGTCTACTGAAATCCCACAAAATTCTAAACAACTCTTCCCAATGCACTGTTGATTGTAATGTGTGTTTCCCCTTCACTATATGTCATAGTTGGAGATGCTCACATCAACATGTATGCTTCACTTGTCTATCACACAAGAAAAGTATTCTGGTCACACCTTTACCATTGAATATTTTATTAAATGCGCGTTCTCTATCAATGCATGCTTATATCAATGGGTCTTACCAGTTCCCTGATTCCATTAGTTGTCTATTTTTCCCAACTCTATATTGATGCGCTCTTGATGGAACTCTCAATAGTAAACCCAACATGCTACCAATGCCACTTTTGACAGTCTACCCGATATCCCCCCCAAGGAACTCTCAATGTCACTCTCAGTAGTCCACCATAGATTCTTCTTGGTGTGCTTCCAATGCCACTCCCGACAAACTACCTGATTCCCATACCCTTCTACCACATTTAACTAGAACTTGTGCTTCAGGTATTTTCCTTGGTACCTATCAACTTGTCCAAGAGCTCGCGCCCTTACTTCTAAGGTCTTCCAACTGTAACAAGGAGAGCCCACACATGTGATACAACCTGTCAATGGTTATTTTTCTCTTGATGGGTGTGACCTCCCTGGTGTTCTATCTATCGATAGATTTCTCTCTACCGAAGGGTGTTCCTTGTCCAATCCTTATAACGCACGCTTCTTCTGACAAAACTGTCTTGCCGACGTGCACCTCACGTAACCCAATGGATGCACACTTCTACTATCACACAATTTTTTCGATGCATTGGTTTAAATAGAATAATTGGAGACTTCTTCTGATGATCTAATTGAATCCTACACTTCTCTTGATTATGTTGATGGTCGCTGTTGATTTTTTCAATAGTTGTTGCACTACTTCCATTTCCGATTCTACCCTTAGAATCAACTATCAACTTAGGTTTTGTGGAATCACTCTTCAAGTCTCCATTTTGATCTAATATCAACTTCCACAACTAGGATAGTTCTAAATAGCTCTCACCAAGACTTCAACTTCTGCTTGTTTCTTGCTTTGATACACACTATCACTTCTAGGATAGTTGTGAAGAACTCCTAAAACTATTCATCTAGTAAAACCTTGCTCTGTCACAATTCTATAGAACACACAATTGTTTTGCGTTGGTCCCCTATCTATTGTGTGACACTACCAAGTTTTCTTCCCAATGATTTGGTATCCCAATCTTACTCCCTAATGGACTACCCCTCTTCGTTCACAACCCACCCATACCTTCATATATGAATTACAATGTTGTCGACCAACCATGCCCCACAACCAGCCTAACCTACGCTTTGAACTATTATCTTATGTGAGTCATTTGATTACATGATTATAATTTACATGTTATGTTACTTATCCATTCATGCCAAACACATCATACACAAGATGTATGGTGCCCAAACTAGGCATTGACAAGTCGTTTTATAAAATGTACAAGTATTATACAATGGAGATACAAAGAGATGGGTTCAACATTCCTTGAAGAAACCCTCTTACATTCAACAACTCTATTTGGGAAGGTACGAAAAGTTTTTTTAGGATACCAACATATTATGATTGTTGAAAAGCTGGTCTTTCTCCGATGACCTCTCTTTGTCAAGTGTTCTTCTTTCTCCTGACAACATTTTACCCCAAGTTTCACTTGCTACCAACGCCTTAGCCTTACCATGAAACTCTTTCCAATCTACTTCATTTTTCCTACAAGTCCTCCTCTGCAACACTTTCCATCACAACTTGGAGTTACCACAACACTGTTCCACGAACAAGCTTGTTCCCTTGGCCTTTGAAGTGGAAAGTATGCCTTAGCAAACTCTACCTGAAATCAATTATTGTTAGAATCTATGATCTTTCCTTGTCCTTGTAACAACTCATTGGATTTATCACCATATATTTGAGGCCTATATCACCTCATTCCTTAATTTTTGGCACAATCGTCCAATGTAAAGCTCCCCTTGGCCTTGGCTCACGATTTGAAATTCCTTCATTTATTTGTCATTCCCTCCCTTTTATACTTTATGAAATGCACTTTCCACACATGTGGGTCATGTTGTAGAATCTGTGGGTCAACGTGTTGATGCCCTCATGTTGATGTGCCAATGTCCTTATAAAAACTCTCAATAGCACCAAGTGACGACATGAATCTTTCACGATTGTCTTACATGTGCGTGCACTTTTCCATGGCCTGCCTATGGGGGCCCTCTCGACGGAAAAAGCACCCGATAATTGTTCCAAGGAAAACCAATGGTGTCCACATGTGTCAGGCAGGTGTACAACCATTTTTATCCGTTTGGGGTGTCATACTACCATGCCCCAACAAGTAGAGCCATTGGCATTCATGCCCCGTGATTGTTTCCCATGTTGATGTTGAATTATTTGTCGAAGCTTTCCATCTCTACCATATTTCTTGTCAAATATCCACATGGTGAAATCCCCCTTCTTGTGCACGTGCACCTTACTCGTCACACTACATGTTTCTTCCTTGTCGATCTTGAATGCGCCCCAAGTGCCAATTTTTCTGCAGAGTTGCACTTGGGCATGTTGAATGCCAATGCATCTAGGCTACCAGATGGGTGAACCGATGAGCACTTGTCATGTTCCTTGTTGTAAGAACATTACACATACATGTATCTATTACTAGCCTAAATAAAATTTAATATTACAAAGAAATTAGCATAGTGTAGGTCATCCATCAAATAATCTATTCTTCATAGTGATTCGATTCATTTCTTTCTAATCAATATAGAGGGAGTAAGAACCATTTCCCCCCTCAATAAGACAATACAATTGGAACAATATAAGACCACTTGCTAATATTTCTAAAAATTCCTCCTCAATCCTTTAAATCTTATACTTTTGAAAGTGGTCATATTTATAGAAGTGTACCACAACTAAAAAGTAAATGGGATTTATGTCAATAACAAATTGCATCCCTCTATCTGGTGCATGTCTCGAAAGAATATCTACAAAGAGAACATTATACTTTTGAAGTAAGGAAATTATTTTTGGAGCATAATTTTACTGAGGAGTTTCCTTCAAAAGAATACAAGCATGCCATGGAGCCAACGTGGTCCTTATTCAAAATTTCACCTTTTTTGGTGCACTGTCATTTTGGATTCTTTTAGGTTCCAATACTTTAAGAGTTACTTCACAACCATCTTAGTGGAAGGAGAGATTTTTGTTTTTTGCAATTAGTGGGTTTAGTGGGGAGGTATTGAAGGAAAGAGGACATGGAATACACAAAACAAAAAAAACATAAAATCCTCCAACATCAATGGCGTATAAGTCATCCTTGAGGTTATTTTCTTCGGCAACAAGTTATGCCTTGTGCATCACTACTTCATAATGACTAGGATCATGATGGGAAATAATTAATAAATATTTGTATGAGATCCAAACAAGTAATTATTTGTTATAATTAAAAATGTCTAATGTACTACAATGATCAATCTTAGCAAAATTTTTTTTTTTAAATATTGTTATGAAACTTGAAGGAATCCAGTCTACCTAAACCAGTCCTTGTTACAGTCATTATAATAAGGGAGATGTTAGGGTTATCAAATTTCCACCATTGTAAAGCATTTGTCTTGTAGACTTTACACATTAACTTTGTATTTAAGAAGAGTATCATGACACACTCATATTTAGAGAAGTGTAGGTATTCATTCATACAACATTAGTATTATAAAAATTACCCTTAAACTAGGGTTGAGAGCATTTACATTGTGGTTCAGTGGCGAGGGATTAGAGTTTTGGGTAGACTGGAAACTACATGCTTTGATTTGTGGCATTTTATTTTATTTCCTTCCTATCCTATGTATAACCCCTTATATAATATCCCAGTTTTATCTATTAATAACTTTAGCATGAGTATGTTCTCTTATAGATATAATATTGTATTTTTCAAAGGAGTTAGGTTTCAACGTTTTTACCTCAATTTAATTGTTTTTCACATATTTGAAATATTTGAATGTAACACTCTAATTATGATAATAATTTATCCTTGGACTCAAGGACTTGGAACTTCTATTCATGTTATTAAATGGTCAAGCTCTTCCAGGAAAAGTAAACAAGTTTAACATCATAAATATCATCTTAGTTATGGTCTTCTAGATGATTCAATGCATTTACAAATTCACTAAAATACCCTTAAGGGATTTTACAAATGCACCTCTTTGTGGGATATGTGTTGTATTCTTTGTAGATCCCCAAATAAAGGGGGGATCAAGTGGGGATAATCACCCCCCTTGGAACACATCCATATTATGTTGTGTGGTTGACTGAATCAGGTGCTTCATTTCATATGACTCCTCATGGGAAGTGGTTTTGTGAATATGAAAATTACAAGACAGGTGATCTTTTCCTAGGATATGAATCGAAAACCAAAATCATAGGGTGTAGAGGGGTCAAGCTACTCCTCAAATATGGAAAGATTACAAATATTCTTGATATTCTGCACATTCTATATTTGGACAAAAACCTAAAATATGTAAGTAAGATGGGTGATGCAAGTGTGTATGTTGTATTTGAAAAGGGTACATGTAAGATGGTTCAAGGAGCAATGACATTGATGTGGGTATTTTAGATTGGAACTATGTACAAGTTGTTTGGAAGCACTTTTAATGATCGGTGTAAAAAGTCTATTATTCATAAAGATAGAAATGAAGAAGACATGACCCCTATTGTCCTTATAAACAAAACAATGCTATGGAATCAAATACTAGGGCATATTGGAGAGAAGGGCCTTCAAGCATTACATGGTAAAGGTATGGTAGAAGGTATGTTTGATTTCTGATTTGAGTTCAATTTGTGTGAACATTGCATATATGGTCAGAAAATAAGGTAAGATTCCCATATGGTTCTAGAAGAGAAAAAGGAATCATGGAGTTAATACACATAGATGTGTTTGGACCTATTTCTTCCATCACTAGGTAAATATGTGTATTATATTTCATTAATTGATGATTTTTTAAGGAACGCAAGGATCTATTTTCCTCGAGAAATATTAATTTATTGAGAAATTTAAATAGTTTAAAGATGTTGTATAAAACTAGCAAAGAATATAATAAATTGTTAAGGATAGAAAATGGTGGAGAGTTCTATGGAAATGAGTTCGAGGAATTCATGTGAGAATTGTGGAATAATAACAAAAACAACTAGTCCATACTATACGTTTTAATCCTATGCAGAGAAGCAAAGCATACATATTCGTTTAAGAAAAACAAATATTGCATGCCAACATTCACACATAATATAAAAATATTTACCTTGAAACTCTTAACCTAGAAAACCAGCAAACCTTGGAGCCACGCCTCCTATTTTCTTATTATCATTATGAATTACTCACAATACAAAATATAGGTATTCCACAACATCCAATACCCTAATCCGTTAGCCCGGATTAGAAAATAGACCCTAATCCCTTAACCAGGATTAAATTACATATTTTAGAAAATTCCCCAAAATATGTTGTTTTCCCTCCTTTGTCACAAACATTTATGTGCTTTTGGGACATTGGAGGCCCCAACCTTTTTGAGTCACATAAATTACAATGTGTTTTTCTACACTACAATCTATACTTTTGTCTAGTATTAATGCAAAAAAAAAACTATCTAACATTCTTACATTGTGTACCTCTTCAAGATACATAGATATAGCAAAAATGATTTTTTTTACAACCATGTGGTTTGTAGATGATGTGTACTCTCTATTATTTGGCATGTTTAATGTTTATAAGGACATTGCAAACAAGCAAAGTGATTCATATTTTTAGAGGGATAAATCTTCTTGTATAACCCAATAAATTAATTTCATAGTTGTGATGAATCTTTCCTTGTTCCTGTCATCAATGCTCGCTATGTGTTTGTTGGCAGGGGTATTGGGTAAGTGAGTTGCGCAGCACCACGGAGGTTACACAAGCTCACATGCCATCGTGAAGGACCACAACAGCACGATAGGTGAAAGAATAACCATTTTTGGAATTATTTATGCAATTTCGTACCGATTGACCACATTTTGTGGATATAGATCACTAGTTTGTTAGAAGTTAGTTAGAAGTGGACCTTGGATGTAAAGGCACAAGCCTATATATAGAGCTAGAGTTGCAATAGTAAATATATCAACTTGGAGAGAGAGTTATGGAGAGGAACTTGTATTTTGGGTATCTTTTTGCATTTGTGTCTATTGTGAGCAGGTTTTTGGCTTTGTCTGTGTAGATCTGTTTTTAGTCTCCTGCTGTGGAGACGTATGGCATGTTGTGAATCTATTTCACAAAAGTAATATGACTTGACGGATGTTTCCCTAAAGTGATTTTGTCTCTTATTTTCCTATTTTTATGGTCTACAATGATAATGATGGATGTTTACTGGATCTGTTATATGAATGATTGTTACTGCTGCGATGAATAGAGTAATGCGATCCATTAGCTATCTAATGGTTATAAATATGTGATGAATGATGCCATTTTAATAAAACGATCTCTGGAGTATCTGTTGATTATGAAGTTAAGTCTTTGATGCCATGCCCTCCCTTCTTACTGCCAGAAACTTGGTTCCGGCATCTCTCCCTCGACATCTCGGGTGAGACTTCATCCGCTCTGCAGATGTTTCCAGGCGAGGTCAAACTTGTCTGGGTTGGTGCTCAGGGAGATCATGCTGGTTGGGCATTGACAGAGTGGGAACCCCTGTCGATGAGGCTTTGTTGGTGGGTTGCACAAAAAAATGGTTCTGTTGCCGGGACCTTGTTGCAATTGAAGGGAGGATATGTTGTGGCATCCAACAAAACCGGAGATTGAAGATTCATTTGACCTAAAGCTGCGAGAGTTCACTGAAACAGAGAATCAGAACCCGGAGCTGTCGACAACCAGGTGGCTGAACAGATATATCTATGATGGTCCATATGAATGGTTCTTTTTTGAATTCCCAGTCATACTATATGAATGGCTAGCGCGATTCACTTATAAGAAGAATAACCATAAAGGAGGAGAGCCGACATCTTGGACCCCTGAACTGATTCAGGAGCTACAAGAAACCAATAACAAAGAATTGCGAGCTATCAAAGTGTGGATGGATAGTATTCTGTAAGGATACATTATTGAATTTGCAGTCGATACCAATAAGGCATACAATGAAGCACAAAGAGAGTTCTTCAATGGGCCACAAGGTAGGTTCTTGTTGTCTCTGCAATTATCTATTAAGATGCTTGTCTGCGAGAAGGGTATTCTAAAAATGCACCTCAAGTAGTGGAACTCTGGTGTGCGGGGGCCATGGAAATTGTGACGAAAGGGGGGAGACAAATGGAAAGATAAGGGGTGGATGGGTATGAGTTTTAAGGAATTTGTGAAGGTCGGCAAAGGAACAAGTGGTTGTACAAGGGGAGGAGCAAGTTTTTGACAAGAGAAGAGGCATAGGACAGGGGAAGTTCCTGCTGTGATTGAGACGCAATACTGCGAAGAACAACCGCATGGGATGAAGCAACCCTACAATGAAGATGAGGATGAACAGGACCACGCTGCGTCCAGGATAGTGAGAAGCTCAAGCCCTAGCAGTAAGGTGTCCACACCTCCGCACACTGCTCCACCAACAGGTAGAAAAGCACATTCTACATCAGCTTGTTTTACGTGCCAACAACAGTTGAGCAGTAGAACATTGTTTGTAGGAAGAAGGCCGAGAATGGAGGGCGATGATATGAAGTTACCAATATTCCATGGAAATGGGACCGATGAACCAGAGTAGTACTGGTTCTTATTTGAAGTAGTTTGGAATGACAGACAAAGTGTGGACGATGATATTAAGAAAATCCAATTGGTGACCACCCTTAGGGGTCACGCACTTGACTGGTACATGAGATTCATGTAGGTTCCTCAGGGGACAGTGGTGAAAACACTGAATGAGATCTGGGAAGGACTATTCGAGGAATTTAAGAAATCTAAATCTGAGGCCTAATATATTACATAACTCAAGGAGATAAAGTAGTTTCCGAATGAAACTATTTGGGATTTTGATAAACGTTTAAGACATTGATGGCTCAAGTTAGCTTCAAAATGAGCGATGTTCAGCACAAGGAGTGGTTCATCACTGCACTGGTTTCGCACATCAAACGGCCGTTAATGCAAGAAAATATCGCAACAGAGAATGAGGATTTGGAGATTGTGATGAAGTTGGAAGCTTCACCTATTGGGGAGACTGCAATTGGCATGAACTAGATTCAGGCGCAGCTAGAAAATTTGACACTCCAACTGTAGGATATTAAGAAGGAAAAAGAAGAGCATGATGACCTCTGGTGCACATGGTGTTGTACAGATGGACACACCAAGGACACTTGTGTTACTTTCAGAAACTATTTGCTCTCAGCAGCACCAAACCCTTTGAGTTGCACTGGCGTGCCATGGTGTTGCATATGTCAGGTATATGGGCATCGACATGAAAACTGTAGCTAGATGTAGAAGATGGTTACGAAGGAAGAAAGTTTGTATTGTTACTTTTGTCACTCCATAGGGCACGAGGACAAATACTAATGAGCTTACGACTTGCTTCAAGAGAGAACATATGATTCATATTTTGTGAAGGGCGAGGATCCTCGCGCGGTCTAGCAATCACAGCTGTAGATGGTATAGCCGTCAGTACAGTATACACCACCTCCAAAAATGCAGTTTATTTCGTTGCAGTCACAACCTCAGTTCACACCACAACCACAGTTCATAGCACAACCATACTTTGCACCATGAAGATAGTATAATCAAGTGCCAACTGTTCAGACTCAACCACAGTATGTTCAAGAAGCACACTACATTCAACATCAATCGAATCCCCCACAGCAGTTAGCCCAGTTGCAATATTAGCAAAATGGAGGATTTTGAGGAGGATTTATGGGACGAGGAGGAGGCTTTGGATGAGGTCGAGAATCCATCCAGTGTTACACTTATGGGGTATTTGGCCACTATAAGAGGGAGTGTACCCATGCGCAGTGTATATAATGCACATCAAGTGAGCATAATGTCAAAAATTTCCCTTAATTGATTGCGAAGTGGCAGGCCAAAAACATCCCTCAATTGCAGAACCAGTTCCAAACCCAAAATCAAGTGCAGACTCATCAGCCATTGGAGAATCAGCCTCAGATCTTGTTGCAGAATTAGAATCAGCCAATGAACCCACCGTCGACTCAGAATAAGCTCATAACCTGAATCAAGGATCCATGGTTGCAACAATTCTAGCAGATCCTAGAACCGAGGCTGTCAACGTTGCTGTTGTCACTCGTGCAGGTGCGACGACCAGAGAAGATGGACCCCGTCAACAAATTTGGTTTGCGGGGAAGAAAAGGGAATCATTTGATATTGCGACAGTTAAGGAGATGTTCTTTTAGGTCAAGCATGCGATCGGGAGGAATATGGGTAAGTTTCTTGTTGTTGAAATTCCATCTGCTTTTGATCCTTCTGTAGAGGCAGGGCCACTGTGACAGCATGGTACCTTGCAATAGATATTTGAGAGATGTATGACGCTAGTTAGAGATCCCGAGGCTCTCGGAGAGATTGAGAAGCCATTGTGCCAACGTAATCAGATGTTGAAGGATTCCATAGTAAATTCCCTCTAGAAGAGAAAGACAGGTAAAGATATTAGAATGAACATCCAGATAAGGGACTATGAAGTCGATTCTATTATTCTGGATCTAGGGTCGGATGTGAATATTTTGACCAAACAAACTTGGCAGTTGATGGGAAATCCAAGATTAGGGTGGTCCCCTATACAACTGCGACTAGCAAATTAGGCCAAGGTTCAGCCTATTGGCCGTGTCTTTAGACCTGGTCGTCGATATCGAAGGTATGAAGACATATGCTGATTTCGACATCATTGAAGTAGTTGATGGTTGAGGTTCTTATCCTGCACTGCTAGGGATTGGATGGGATAATGATAGCATGGAACTTATCCATTTCAAGAAGTGGTCTATGAAATTCGAAAACCAAGATATCAGAGTCATTGCTCCCATGGACCCCCAGGAAGGACGCTGGTGTATTGAACCTATCAAGGATTAAAATGGTAGAGGCTGGGATCATGCCTACAATATCTATGAGGACTACATCCACCCTACTGCCGATGTCGAACTCGAATGGCGTAGCACTAGCTATGCATCGTCTGATTCTGATGATGCTGTAGAAAATTGCCAAAATCGACTTCATGAGGTGTCTGCTAGAAATTGTGGTCTGATCATGCAATCTCTATGTCGTGTTACAACTGAGATTGTTGAGTTGCCAATCTACAAGGGGCTACTAGAGTTTTTTGAATTCATCGAATAATTTGAATAGAAAGTGTTTGAGCCACAGAGGATGTTGGCATTGGAGGAAGCGTTGAAGGCTACCCCAACACGCTGGTGGGCAACTCACAAACATACATTCCATGAATGGGAACCATGTCGACAATTGATGCTGGTGCGTTTCAGTGATTCACAGACTTATCCCACTAGAAGATATGATGGGCAGACTAACCCCATCATTCATTTAATGGAATGTCAGGATTTATGGGCATCGCGACCCAAGGATGAGTGGGTCCATGCTTTTGTTCATACTTGGATGAAATGCCTAGATCCTGGTATCTAGCAGCAGAGCTACATAGAACCATAACTACATGGGAGGAGCTATTGATTTTCTTTGCAGAAACTTTTAGTTTCCAAGACGCTAACTGTTATCACTCCAGGAAACTTCTTTAGGTTGCAGCTCGAGGATGCCAGGTAACTTACAATGTTTTTGGGGTTTTCTAATATGGATCAAGTTAGGTGACCTATATGACCTTCCACTCTCAAGGCATGCATGAAACTCAATCAAGTACAAGGATTTTAGTTACCACTGTACAGAGGTTGACAATAAGGTGCAGGGATGGAGAACTCATCAGGCTGGCAGAGTTACACACAAAACATATGTATATAAATGGCTAAATCATGATAAGGATGGTACTTATAATTCAAATCACATCAAAATGCCAATAGGGTGACAACTATCAGCCATTAATTAACTTGAATATAACCTGAATAACACATTCAAGCATAAGCACAGAAAAGACAGAAATGGAAGCTGAACAAATGATAACAAAAGAGATTATATTAAATCATGAGAAAAATGAGAAGCTTGACAATAGTATTGGTCTACAAGTCCCCGAAGTCGAACCCCTTCAATAAAATAAGTCTTAGGCTTTATATCCTTTACAAAATACTCAGATCTGTTTTAACAAAAACAAACAAAATAATTGTTTTTTGCAAATTAGGTTAAAAAACCCTAATTAACTACTTGTCTAACTAATTGTAGAATTAGTTTACTGTATGAACCTTTAGATAACTAAGGTAACTATTGGAAATCACTGCCACTGGCCTTCTGCTGGTTAAGTCATTGTTTTCCTTTGTCAGCTAGGTGTTGGTGACCTTTCTGATGTTATGTGATAGTAAAACTGAAACAGACCTTTCCTGATGCTTTCCTCTGCATCCTTCATCTTTAGACTTTGCCCCTGAGGCATCTATATTCACCCAAAATTGGTCCTGTGTGCCAAAAATTAGATTTTAATCCTTCTTCTGCTTTTGGTGGTTAAGAGGCTAGACTATCAGAATCGTTAGTTGTTGAAAGCAGCGCCTTCGGTGGCTAATGAACTGCCCCACCATCTACCTAAGCCACCAAAAGCCCCGTTTTCGAAAAATTCTTAGGTTTCTTCCAAAAATGTTCTTTTAGGTATGTCTTCTCAGCTTTCTTCTTCAGTAGGATCTATGCTAGGAGGGTTTACAGCAGCCTGGCTTGTTTCTGGAGGATGAAGGCTAACTGCAGCCTCAACTAGGGTTTCCAACGTGGGGTGGTTGCTAGGGTTTTCCTTGGCCTCCTTCAACTGCAGCCTTTGGAGCCTAATCATTCTATACAGCCTTGTGTTGTCCTTTAGGTATCTCTGGTTTCTTCTTTTCAGCAAGATATATGCTCCTCTCATCTCCCAAAAAGCATTTTGTAGTTGCTTGTTCCTTTTGGTCAATATTGCATTATTTTTCTTTATCTCCCTTTCCAAAATCTCCATATCATACACTTGCCTTAATAATTGATTTGTCTTTTGAGTTTTGGGCTTGTTGGAGGAAGCATTCTCTGTTGGTTCTTGTTACTCTTGTGGTGTAGGGGATGGGATTTCTTCAGTCACTACTACAACTACAAAGCTAGGTTTGCATCTTCTTTTGGTCCCTCATCTAAGTCTAAGTAGGGAAGGTTTAAAATGTTCTCACTGTGTGATGCTTCTTCCTGGCCCGTTTCACTAAATTCCAAGTTCCTTTTGACCCTTTTGGATTTGGAAGAGGAGGGAGGCTATTTTGTTGCTACTGGGGATATAGCCCTTCTCTTTCTTCTCCCACTTCTTGGTGTGCTGGAATTTTTGGCAGGAGACTTCCCCTTCTCTTTTGGCTGAAGTCCTGTCTCAAATCTATTCCAAAACAAGAAATAAGGCCATGCCATACTCCTCCTTCTCAGCAACTCTTGGATCAACAGTTGGATAAGGCCATGGTGAGATAGTATGCTAGCAATCTTGATGGGATGAGCCTTCACCTGGTGTACCATTTTTCCCAGACTCCTGTGTAAGTAAAAGGGCAAATTTAGTGGGATTTTACTTATGAAGTGGTTCATTAACTTGAAATGGTAGATCATGGCTCTGTTATATCTTCCTTCACATGTTAGGTAGACCACAATGACCTTCACCAATTTCTTCCACCTCTCTTCTAACTAGGACAATGGCACACTCTTCTTCCACACCACTCCTCTATGCTCAGGCTTTAGGTAAGACCTGAAATCTACATCTTTTGGTATGGTGGTTTTGAACCATTTTTCTCCTGTTCCAAGGAGTTGAGTCACTTCAGTGATTGGGGTTTCATATATGTGAAATTTCTTTTTGCCAATGACTGTCTTAGAGCCATCAAATGAGAGGACAAATGCCTCAGCCATCTGCTGATGGGAACCTTGTATCTTCTCACAAAACCTGTAGTAGCCATCATCCTGGAATCGTTTACAGACCTCTGGATGTGCTTCCAAATAGCTGATATCTCCCAACTCCTGCCTAAGAGTAGGTTCTCCCTTCTTCATCTTGTTGAATGCCACTCCTAGGTACCTGCAAAAATAATTATAAGTTATGTATGACAGTGTGTTAGCAGGCTACTTCTGAGAGATGGATTTCATTGGAGAGAAATGATAAGATCGAAAGTGAGATGTACTGGAGTTTTGGCACTGATTATGAGGGTTTTTTATGTCATGATGGATGCTGAGGTCATAAGGTGCTGGCTGTAGTTGATCTTCTTGATTTCCTTTGCCTAGCAATCATATTTCAAATCAGCCTGGATACTTGGTGTGCTTTTCTACTGTTCTTTTGGACAGGTGGAAGAAAAATGAAGGTTTCCAATCCTATTAGTCCTTTTTCAATTTTATAACGATCTCCTTCACTTATTTCCACACACAGTTATGCAGGCTCAATTCCTTTCGGTGGTTTGTCACGCCCTTAACTGATCGTTTATCTTGTTGACGGGGTTTGATTTGACCACTTTCTAATCGTTTCAATATTTTAGCTTTTCGGTGGTTAACATCCTTTGGAAGTTTGTCTACTAGCCGCCGAAAATATGGCTTTCGGTGGCTAATGAAATGATATCCCTTTGTCCTAAGCCACCGAAACCGTTATCCCAGTGTCGTGGTGAAACCCAGCTTTTGATGGATAGTGGCCTCGCTGAAAAACCCTTTTAACTACCGAAAACCTGTCCTTCCGTTGGCTAATGAAATGTCCAAGCTTTCGCGTAAGCCACTGAAAGTGCTTTTTCCCCGACGCCTATTTTCCTACTTTAGGCGGTTAAAATCTGTTTTGAACTATTCGATAAGTTGCTGAAAGCATCACCTTTCGGTGGCTAATGAGCTGTCTAGAGTCTTGCCTAAGCCACCGAAAGCGCCTTTACTAATGTCACTTTCTGTCCACTTTCGGCGGTTAACACCCTTCTTGGTATTTTCCCTAAGCTGCCGAAAGCAACACTTTTTGGTGGCTAATGAGTCATTTGAATTCTTCCCTAAGCCACCGAAAGTGTTTTTGTATTTTACTCGCTTAGGCCCACTTTCGGTGGTTTACCTTTACCCTGCTTTAAACCGTTAAATTATTGAACCATTGATCTACATGAAAATGAGAACAATTGTGAAGTATAATTGTGCAATGGAATATCCTGACCAACGAACATTGAACAAGAGAAATTTGAAACAAATATGATCAGAATTGATAGGTTAATTACAACATTAATCTTCATTATCCCCAATATTATACAATAGTGTTACAATAAGTAGAATTTGAATGATGTGGATAAGATTCGAATCTACCAACTAAAAATGACTAACTAGCTAACTGAGAATGTCTAAATCATTGCATGGGAGCAACTAGTCTAACTATTGATGTTTAAATTGCTCCAACAATTAGTTAAACGAGTTAAACTAGTTAAAATGATGAGCTAGGTGGAAAAAGGTACTACTTCCCCATGCAGCCATGCAAAACTGGCGCTAGATTTACTGAGAGTGATCTAACCTAATGTAACTGAAATTTGACTCAACATAACTGCCTACCTACGACAAACAACTAATGGAGGTTGCTGGTGGCACTCAGAGTGGCTCCTATAATGTACGGATTAGTCTCAGAGGCACATAAACTCATGAATGAACATGGAGTAAGTGGTAGTTCACCTCTATAGTGTTCCCCACACTCTAGTACATTAATAATCTCTCCCTAAGCTACAAAAGATGATTAAATAGACTATATATGGACAAGGGAGGATTACATAATCCTAACATATATGGAGAAGGGAGGATAATTTAATACTAACACCAATGCAATGATGGTTTTGATGGAAGTGTACCTTGCTATCGGAGCAAATGTCTCTTCATCATAAATTCCTTCCTTATGAGATAATCCTTTTGACACAAATATGGCTTTTTACTTCTCAATACTTCCATCAACTGTATGTTTTATATTGTAGATACATTTGAAGGGTACCACACTTTGTCCTTCTGGATTGGGAAGTATTTCCCATACATCATTATTCATTATGGATTGGTATTATTTCGTCACAGCTTCTACCCATTCTTTATTTTGAACATTTGCTTCAAAAGAAGTAGGTTATTTATCTACAAGATCACACATCAAAGCCACATAACTAAGAAATGGCTTTGGATTCTTTCTATGCTTTGTGGATCCTTCTTGAGCACCATTACTTTTTGTTTCTTGAATAATATCACAGACCCAAGCTGTATTTCTCTTTTGTGAGATATTCATGTGGAGAGGTTCTTGGGGCTCCAACATATCATGTTCTTCCAGAATCTTGTCATCATGAGAAGGTTAAATTCCTTCCCATTTCCTGTAGCTTTAGGGGCTACGACTTCTTCATATGTTTCTTCAAGTTGGAAATTTCTCGAAGGAATTTAAATTCCTTCATCCTTCCCGATCAATCTTATGACTACCTTGCTCAATGTGGTAGGGATTTATAGTTTTATGTGAGTAAGCCTTGTATGGA
Source organism: Pseudotsuga menziesii (assembly GCA_001517045.1). Classification (NCBI taxonomy): domain Eukaryota; kingdom Viridiplantae; phylum Streptophyta; class Pinopsida; order Pinales; family Pinaceae; genus Pseudotsuga; species Pseudotsuga menziesii. The sequence continues at coordinate 31,613 of LPNX010341236.1, forward strand.
TCAAGGTAGCTTCTGAGTGACCTCTTAGTTTATACATGCCACCCTCTAGTGATAGATACTCTTCTTGAGAACATAAGAAGAGTATCATGACACACTAATAATTAGAGTAGTGAAGGTATTGTTTCAAAAAACATTAGTGTTATAAACATTTCCCTTAAACTAGGGTTGAGAGGATTTACAGTGTGGTTCAATGACGAGGGATTAGAGTTTTGGGTAGACTGACAACTACATGATTTGATTTGTGGCATTTTATTTTTTCCCTCTTCATTTTTTCTCTCTTCATTTTTTCCCTTCTTATCCTATGTATAACCCCTTATATAATATCCAAGATTTTTGTATTAATAACTTCAACATGAGTATGTCCTCTTAGAGATATAATAATGTATTTTTCAAAGGAGTTAGTTTTCAACATTTTTACCTCAAATTAATTTTTTATTCACGTATTTTAAATATCAAATGTAACACCCCGATTTTGTTAATAATTTATCCTTGGACTCAAGGCCTTGGAACTTCTATTCATGTTAGTCAATGGTCAAGTTCTTGTAGGACAAATAAACAAGTTTAACATTAAACATTGCATCTTAGTTATGGTCTTCTATATGATTCAATGCATTTACAAAGTCACTAAAATACCCTTAAGGGACTTTAAAAATACATCTCTTTGTGAGATATGTGTTGTACTCTTTGTAGATTCCCAAAGAAAAGGGGGTCAAGTGGGGCTAATCACCCCCCTCGACACACATGCATATTATGTTGTGTGGTTGATCGAGTTGAGTGCTTCATTTCATATGACTTCTCATGGGAAGTGTTTTTGTGAATATAAAAATTACAATCCAGTCGATGTTTTCCTAGGATATGAATCAAAAACCAAAATCATAGGGCATAGAGTTGTCAAGCTACTCCTCAAATATGAAAGGATTACAAATATTCTTGGTATTCTACACATTCTATATTTGGAAAAACCCCTAAAATATGTAAGTTAAATGGGTGATGCAGGTGTGTATGTAGTATTTGAAAGGGGCACATGTGAGATGGTTCAAGGAGAAATGGCATTAATGTCGATATTTTAGATTAGAACTATGTACAAGTTGTTTGGAAGAACTTTTAATAATCGATGTAACAAGTCCTTTATTCATAAGGATAGAAATAAAGAAGACATGATCCTACTGTCCTTATAAACAATACAGTTCTGTGGCATCAAAGACTAGGACATATTGGAGAGAAGGGCCTTCGAGCATTACATGGTAAATGTATGGTAGAAGGTATGCTTGATTTTTTTATTGGAGTTCAATTTGTGTGAACATTGCATATATGGTAAAAAAATAAGTTAAGATTCCCATATCGTTCTAGAAGAGAAAAATGGATCATGGAGTTAATACACTGTCATGTCCCACCCCCCTACCAGAGAGAGGATGCGACTATTGCTGCTATCTAATCCGGGAAGTGTAAATACCATGAACCTAAATATAAAAATGCATTGAACTTAAAGCTACACATATGCATAAATTATTAATATATAGCAGAAGCAAAATTCATCCATTCAGAACATTTAATATGTTCATATTAATTCATAAACACATATATAGTTGCAAAGATAAAATAGACAACAATACTTATCTTGAAAGAAGATTGTCTCGCAACCAGCTACGTCGCTACATTGTTCCACCCAACCATGGGCCAATGCACTCATTAATATCTCAACAACACTGCCACCCCCGAGCTGGGCATGACTCCCACAAGGAATAAGGGAACACTAGGAATCTCACACATAGCCAAGGGTTTATCAAGATGAGCCAACACAGTTGGGTTTATCAGGATACAAAGGAGCTGGAAAGGTTGACTGCTAAGCTAGTGAGATCAACCACAGAGCTATGGAAACCTTCACCAAATCTATCCTGGATTCTAAAACATCTACACACCCAACACTAGGAGGCATACCCTTCTCTGCTACACAGTCCCTCAAGCTATGCCTTCCCTTCCAGTGCTATTCAGGGTGTGCAAATAAGAAAGACAACCCCCTAGCTCTATCTATGAGGTTCCTTCTCACACTAGGTTTATCAAGCTAGTCATATCGCATTTCCCCTCTCAAACCAGTTCAAACCAAACAACAGTAACATACACAACAATTGCAAGTTTCGGGCATGATGAAAAACAACTTGGGAGCCAAAAGCAAATTTGTAGATGGGGGAAAACGACCCCGGGAGAGAAATTCAATTTCCAGAAACATTCTATGGATTCACATGGGAAAAAATGACTCCCTAAGTCCCTAAATTTGTGTATATGTCCTCGATTGTCTATAAAGCACTAAAAACAAAGAATTCCCAACCGTGGGAATGCAGAAAAAACACAAAAATGGCCAGTAGAGATCCCAACCACTGAATGTCAACAAAACCACTTCCCATACATGGGAAAAATGAAGATCACTACAAAAACGTCCATGGAGAATGCCCCGGAGCTCCCAAAACGTGGGGAAGACAAAAACGTGGATGCATGAGGGAATGGGTAGCAAAAATGGGCATTTAATTGGCTCATAAGTCAAAACATGTTTTTCCAAAAATTGGTGCTATGCCCAGTTCGAATTTTGAGCTCCATACCTTGCCCATCCCATGCAATAACTAACTCAACCAATTTCTAACAGAATTAAATGATTGGGCACAAGAGACAAAAATGGGTGGTTGACAGTTTGATGGTTTCACCCTTTGACATTTGGATTTTCCCCATTGGCCCAAAGGTTTGAATATTCCCCCCCCTTATTCTTAGTAAATCATGCCCCCATCTCTTTTAATGTTGCATTAACATAGCTAGTTGTGGGTATTTTAATTAAATTGCATACTTACATGATGTCCAAAATTAGAACGTGCCAGCTAGCACGATATACCATCGGCATCGATTTTAATCGCTGAAATATAAAATGGTAAATCGATGGTGGGGATTTTTCCTTCAGCTCCACACCATGAGTAATTAAAATATATACATCATATACATTTTTAATGCCAACAGGGTCAACCCTGGGGTGTTACATTCCCCTTTGCCTTCAGCAACATTGTCCTCAGTGCTTTACAAAATTGAACAAAATGCTACACTAGTACTGCCCATTGTGCTCTGCATAATTGAAAAAAAATGGATGTGCCAATCGTATGGCATCGTCCATGTCAAAATCCCAAATTTTCCGAAAAATTTAAAATTTTTGAAAATACAGATAATATTCAATAATGCAGTCAGCTAATTGTTTTAATTAGTTATATATTAATGATTTCAAAATCTGAATTATCTACTTGATTATGTTTATCTTATAGAATAATTCTTTTTCAGTTTAATGATTTATTTTTCTTTGCGACCACAAGGTGGAATTGTCTTGGTATTCTGGGGCTTACTTAGCTTTGAGCTAACGCAGAAAGTTTACCTGCTCTTACAGATTTACAGGTAAGAAAGATCTGGTGCTACTTGTCAATAATGCTAAAGCATTCAGATATATGTTCGTTGCAAAAATAATAGCTCAGTAAAAGAATATAAATGCTATTCAATTTCAAATGCTCTTATGAGGTAAAACCATTAAATCGTTAATCTTTTTAAAGACGCCATGGAATCGAGATTCAGTCCTATCAATATTGGTGACAGTTGCTTTCTTTCTAGTAGTTGTAATTTATAGTTTTTATTGCGTACTAATATCTTCGATGTTTACCAAAGTCGTCATGTATAAATGCCTTAAATATTTCTTTACATGCAGACTAAAGATGGCAGGGTTTTTACGTTAAGGGTCCATCTTAAATTGTGAACATATACCTTTTACGTCATGATAGATTTGGTTACTCCTTATGATAAGAAAGTAATGCACATTGATAAATGAGTTTTTGTACCAATATTCCAAATTCCAAAGCTTTGAAGTTTAAAGGAATTATAACATTATTACATGCTGCTCTCAAAAGAATTAAGTTAGTGTTGATGCACTGAGTTCTTTTACACATAACTTACCTGGATATTTTCATCCAGTTATTGTTATTAGATGATCAAAATTCTAATGACAAGCCCTATATGGATTAACATCTCATTTGCAAACCCTACTAGTTTAATAATTAAATATTCAAGGGCCAATGAAACTAACACTAGCAAGAAGGGTATTTACCATAATTGATTTTATGAATTTCTTTTATAAACATAAAATAGCATAACTTTAGATAGAGTTATAGTTGTTTTAATGAATGAATGCCATGTTTGCATAAACGAAGGGGTCATAGAATAGACCGCGCCCATGAAGATTCTATGGTTTAACCTTGATTTAAAGTTTTATAATCTTTTATTAAGCGCCTCTTTTACTTGCATAACGTGCTAGGTCGCATATTGTTTACTTTTTCTATGTTATAATCCAATATTTTGATCTATGGTTCTTTTGTTTGACCTTTCAGCGTGAAGGTTTGGTTGACATTCGGGATTATCGAACCTTGTAGAACCTTCATCCATTATATGATTGGAATGAAATATCATTTGGATGATTGATCGCCGGCACTATATGGTTTTTACCCACTGCATGCAAATAATTGGAGTGTATACATGGACTCGTCATAGCCATATGTTGTGAAGTTAAAATACTCTCTCGAACCCTAAACTTGTTATTCCCTCCGTTGTTTTCGGCCTCCGGCCGCTCTGCTACTATGTTCTTCGACTGCACTGTCACTCTGCAACTCGTTGCTAGTATTCTCCCAGCTTGCTTCTGCAACTCGTGGGCTCACCTTGAATGCTTATAGAGACGAGCTGTAACAAACTGATTGCTGCTTGAACTGGGTTGTTGGTTTTTCTCTAGGGTTTATCCGTCACGGCTTGCCCATTTCGGTACTTACCAGACTGTAAAGTCTCTTTCTTCTCTGGCTTGATAGTGAGAGTGTGGCTTTATGTTTTAAGAGTTATTGGGTCTTAGGGTTCCATCGAAGAGTGGACTTTTGGATGGAAAACCAGTGACGACCCAAGCATTTTTACTTGCTTGGCCTGATGCTCCATCTCTCTGTTGCCGTTGCTCGATACTGTGTTAGTAATGTCCTTCTTTCTTGCAGCAGATGAAGGGTTTGTTTCTCTTTACGCTGGTGGCTGCATTACTGTTCGGGTGGTTATGTTTCAACGAAGTTTATGTAAGGTATTGACAACTTCGTTTCTTTACAGCTCTAATTCAATACAAGTCTTCTTATATAAATGCAATATACTAACAATATCGTGTTTGTCGTTAAACAGGTGACGGGTTAACCTTCCGCGTGGTTGGTGCAAGGCTGGGACAACCGTTTGCTCACGGGTAAGCCTTGGATAACCCATGGCAGTTCGTCCTTGTTCAATCCCTTATGGAACATTTGATGGTTGGTCACCGTGACCTGCAAAACGCTCATGGTTTTGGTTTACTGGAGTTAACTTGGTTCACTATTTTTTTTATTGATGTTAACCCTTGCTTTATGCGGGGCTTCCGGCTTAGGCCGTGACCTGTAGATTTTGACTTCATTCTAGTTTTTGTGTATAAATTGTGTAAATGAAGGAAGGCTAATAAAGCCATACTCTGTTGACTTTTAGAATCCAAGAGGCATCTAGAAAGGAACTTAAACTCTTTTGTTTTATACCTTATTTGTAAATTTTGATATAATAGGGTTTTTACCCGAACTCCGTGATGTAAAGATGTATATACTGTCTCTTTTTGAAATATCTTTTGTTTACAATATAATACTGTAATTTAATTTTGTTATTACCTATATTGTATAAATGGTTATTAAGATCGATGAATCGAGCATGTTTATGTTCTGTTAATTTAATTCGTGCAAGTTATTATATTTAAATTTACCCTGTAAATTATCTAGGATAACTGTATATTTTTTTTATATGAACTTACCTTAACTCTCTCTGTTCTAATAAGGTTATAAATATTGTTTTGTATTTGTTAACCTTCAGAAATTATGTAATTTAATGTTCTTAGAGTTGTACTTATGTAACTAATAGTTACATCTTTTAAGTACAAAATTTATATTTACTTGATATTTATTATAATAGGATAAGAATGTTATGTTACCTGCAAGTAAATATTGCTCCTGTAATTTTATATATTATCTTTATATTCAGTCTATTTATGAAGTATATAGTTGGGAAAATATTTTACTGTTGTATTCTTATGCTTCTATACTAAATACTTTATAAAGAAGTTCCTTCTGTATTCTATGCTACCCTATTTATATTATAACATTAGTATTTATAAAATAAAAGAAATAACAAACTATCTATGTTCTTTCCTCTAAAATATATTGTAGTGTTTGTTTAAATTCTATAAAAGATAGGTTAGTAGCTGTAGAACTTGTTTAATTTCAACTAGATTAAAATGAAAGAATTATTTACATTATCAGCCATAAATAAAATCTTAAACCAACTAGTTTTATCTTTATAATTAAATCCAGGTTTATCTATACTTGCTCACAGTTTGGTTGCTATAAATACAATAGTTATTTATCCTAAACAGGAAATAAATAAACTATAGAGCTGACATGCATTCTTATTTAATCTAACACTACACATTTTAACTATTAAATTCTTTTCCTTTGGTTTCAAAATAGATATAAAGATTACTGAAAAGAATGCTGTATAGAAAACTGTTCATCTACCAAAATTATTACTGTTAGTGTAATGATATAGCTTCCTTTCCTTTTCTAATGATCTGACTTTCACAGTTTAGGTCTAACACTACTCCATGTAAAAAATGATATTTCTTCTGATAACACTAAAAGAAAACATTCTCATATCAAGCTAACATCTTATTTTATATTTACATCATACTTTCTTCATTTAAATACACCTCCTGTGCTAGAGTACGATCTGGAATACTCCAGATGGGGAAAAACGTAGGTAGGATTTATTTTTCATCAAGAATAAATTCATTACTAAACAAGCTAAGATATTCTATCCTCTAAGTTTTAGATCATAACTGCAAATGCATCATTCAATCACACACATATAATAACACAGAAATTAATAGATAGCAGAACCTGCTATTAAATCTTGGTCGACAACAGCAATGGGAGGCCGTTCCTCCCTACCAACTCCTGGAGAGCGCTCAAACAGCGACTCCTCAGGACCCTCGAGCCTGCTCTCGTCTCCCTGGCTAGAACTAGGTGAAGCAAATAACCAAGTACTAGTCCTGAGACTCAATACCAAACCTGAACTCGTCAGTCAAATATCTCAGCTAGAAAGTTGTATCAGATCAAGTTACTGCAGTTTATCCCTCAAACACCTTCCTTACAGTTTCCCTTTTTCCCAATGAATTCCTTGAAGTGCATTCCTCCTGAATGATTCTTCTCTTGGAAAAAATATCTGAACAGCCTCAGCTCTCCACATTGGGCACTTTTTAAAAGATTGCCTAGGTCTTTTGGGTTAGTTGTCATTAATTGAGCCACCTGCTCTGATCCCACTTTCTTGGGGGATCATGACCCCAAATGTAGGGAAGTTGCCACCTACAACATAGGAAGTGTTTGAGGATGCTGCCACTTGTATTTTTCTCTCCACCTCTTTCCTTCCACCAGTTTGACCAGTAACACTCTTATTAACAGCTCTCCCAAGCTGTTGTCTCCACTTTTTATTTATTAAAAATAAAATATTCAGAATTACATTCCACATCTTTTGACTCTGCTGAGTCATCAGTTTATACTTAGCATTAAATTTAACATAATGTCTTAGGAATCAAATTAAAACAAATAACATTATTTTACAAAATTGGGGTATGTGACATACACACCCCCTTAAAATATAACATCGTCCTCGATGTTATTTATTCTTCATCCTTCGAAGTCCCTTGGAATAGATTTGGGTATGCTTCTTGCATCTTAGTTTCCAGTTCCCAGGTGGCTTCTTCAAGACTAAGGTGCTTCCATTGGACCTTCACCTATCCAATGGTGCGGTTCCAAAGTGTAATTTCCCTCCTCCCGAGGATACATTCCGGTTCCACCAGAAATTATCCTTCTGGTTCCACCTGTACAACATTCCAATCAACCACATGAGTAGCATCATGAACATATTTCTTTAAAATAGAAATGTGAAAAACATTATGTACTCTCAAGTTAGGTGGTAACGCTAGTTGGTAAGCTACTTGACCAATCCTAGACAAAATTTCAAACGAACCACAGTAATGAGGTGCCAATTTTGCGCAGCTCCCCAGTCTTAGAGAGCTCTTCTTGGGCCTTACCTTGATGAACACATGTTCACCTACCTGGAACTCCTTTGGAGTTCTTTTCAAGTCTGCTTGACTTTTTTGTTTATCCTGTGCCACCTTCAGATTTCCCTGCACTTGTTTCACAATTTTCTCCATTTATTTCAACAATTCTGGACCTAACACTAATCTATCTACTGGATTATTCCAAGAGATAGGAGTGTTGCATTTTCATCCATATAAAATTTCGAATGGACTAAATTTAGCTGATGACTGATAGTTATTGTTATATGCAAACTCTGCTAGATGTAAATAGTCCTCCCACTTACCTGGCTGATCTTTCACATACATTCTCAATAAATCTTCCAGTACCTGATTTACTCTTTCAGTTTGTCCATCTATTTGAGGATGGAAGGAAGTACTGAAATTCAATGTTGTATTTAATCCTTTAAACAAGGACTTCCAAAAGTTTCCTATAAACTTAGGATCTCTATCTGAGATTATAACTTTCGATACTCCATGTCATCGAAAAATATTCTTTAGAAAGATATCAGCTATATTGGCAGCCTTGTAAGTAGTTTTAACAGGTATAAAATGAGCTGCCTTGCTTAACTTATCAACCACTACCATAATAGAGTCATTTTGATTCTGATTTCTAGGCAGTCCAGTAATAAAATCTAAGCTAATCACTTCCCATTTCCAGCTAGGAATAGGTAAAGGCTGTAGCAAACTAGCTGGGTGTTGGTGTTCGGTTTTTACCTGTTGAAATTCTAAACACCTTGCAATGTATTGAGCTACTTCAGTTTTCATATTTGGCCAAAAATATTCTTTTCTTAGCATGGTTATAGTCTTTTGATAACCTGGGTGTCCTAAATATGGTGTTTTATGGACCTCATCCAGAATTAACAACTTAACCTTAGGTACATTAGGTACATACAGTTTATCTTTAAATAATAAAAATTCATTTTCATTTAAACTATAACCTTTTTGTAAGCTTTCTGTAGGTTCCTCCTTAGCTATAATTTACAATTTCTGATAAATTTCATCTTGTTTTACCCCTTCTTTAAGCTGTTCATTTAAATCTGAAACATAAGTGTTGATCGCTGTTGTAAAGTTCAGCTTTGCGTTTCTGCTTAATGCATCAGCCACCTTATTCTCCTTACCCTTTATATGCTGGATTTCAAAGTCATACTCGCTTAAGAAAGCTAACCACCTAGCTTGTCTAGCGTTTAAATTAGGCTGATCTAGAAGATATTTCAGTCCTTTATTATCAGTCATTAAAATAAATTTTCTTCCAATTAAATGATGTCGCCACATTTTTAAGGCGTGTATTATAGCTGCTAGTTCCAGATCATAAGTTGCATAATTCTTTTCGTAAATTTTTAACTTTCTAGACTCATAGGCAATGACATTCCCTTCTTAAGTTAGAACACCTCCTAAGCCATCATTACAAGCGTCAGTGCATACTACGAAATATTTATTAGGATCTGCTATTCTTAGAATAGGTGCACTAGTCAATAAGGTTTTTAACTTCTTAAAGCTTTCTTCACATTTCAGGTTCCAATCAAATTTCTTTCCTTTCTTCTGCAAGGAAGTTATCAGATTTGCTGTCCTTGAAAAGACTTCAATGAACCTCCGGTAATAACCGGTAATTCCCATGAACGACCTAACATCCATTACATCTTTAGGGACCAGCCAATCTTCGATTGCCCGTATCTTTTCAGGATCTACAGAAATTCCTTCCTTGGTCACTACGTGACCTAAGTACTGAATTTTATCCTTAAAGAAGTCACACTTACTAAACTTTGTGAAGAGTTGATGTTCTTGCAACTCTTGCAAAACAATTTTTAGGTGTTCTTTATGTTCTTCTTCTGTTTTTGAGTAGATTAAGATGTCGTCGATAAACACGACCACAAACTTATCCAAATACTGATGCATTATATTATTCATTAAACACATAAAGATAGCTGGGGCATTAGTAATCCCGAACGGCATTACGACAAATTCGTAATGTCCATATCTTGTTCTAAAGGCTGTCTTAAAGATATCTTCATCTTTAATCCTTACTTGATGATATCCTGACTTCAAATCTATCTTTGAAAACACCGTGGCTCCACGTAGTTGATCAAACAGATCATCTATACGGGGCAACGGATATCTATTTTTAATAGTCATCTTGTTTAGCTGACGGTAGTCTATGCATAATCGCATAGTTCCGTCTTTCTTTTTAACAAAGATGAATGGTGCCCCCCAGGAAGACACACTAGGTCGAATATAATTTTTATCGATTAACTCTTTTAATTGTGATTTTAGCTCATTAAGTTCCAATATGTTCATTCGATAAGGAGCCTTTGAACTAGGTACCGCACCTGGTACCAGTTCAATGGTAAAATCCAATTCCCTCTTTGGAGGTAATCCTAGAATTTCTTCTGGGAATGCGTCAGTATATTCTTTTAAAATAGGAATATTTTCTATTTTTAACTTATTTGTTTTAGTTTTACCTTCCTCGTCTGTAATAGTTATTGCATAGGCTTTACATCCTTTTCTAACAGCTCTTTTTAGTTGTAAAGCAGAAATCTGTCTCACTATAGTTTTTCTAGGAATACCCTTAACCTTTACTGGTTGTTCATCACTATTTAGGCATGTAAAAGTTTTATCGTAACAATTTAAAATTACTTTATGATGTTCTAACCAGTCCATACCAATCAGCAAATCATATGAGCCAAGTGGCAAAACATTAAGCTTAACTACAGTTTCAAATTCATCCATAAGTAAAGCACATTCTTTCACAAAACAAGTTACTTTTCTTTTCGCCCCAGTGGATAATTGAACTAACCAAGAATTCTCACACTTATCGAAAGACAACTTACATTTTTCCACTATCTGAGGTGCAATATAACTGAGACTAGCTCCTGGATCAATTAAAATGGTTATAGGGGTTTGATTAATCATACCTTCTACTTCCATCATGGAATTTTGATATTCAGCTTGGCGGTTTTCCAAAGCCACATTAATTCTGGGCATGCTCCTTGCTAGTTCCCCAACGGTCATCTCCTCCTGTACAGTATGAATATTGCTAACAGTCTTCTTTCGGTTTGGACAGACCGAGGCATAGTGCGGGCCATTACAATCCCAGCACTTAACAGGCTCTTTACGTTCAAAACTCTTGGTAAAATTTCCATGGTTATTTGCAGTCTCCTTGCCCTTAAAATTATTCAAATTGTTGGAAGTATTATTCCTATGTCCCTAAAAATTCTTGTTGTGAGAATAATTTTTGGTCTTATTATTCTTGAAATTTCTGTGAGGTACAAATTCCTTGTGCTTAAATTCAGGCTGATTGTTATTTTTCTTAGCCTTCCAATTGGCCAAGCCTTCTTTCTTCCAATTTTGCTCAAAAAAAGTTAGCCTTCCTCATAGCTTCCTCCATAGTCTTCGGGTTATCATATTCAATTCTATCTTTAATATGATACGGTAGACAGCTAAGAAATTGTTGTACTTTTGGTTTCTCGTCTACTAGGTAGGGTACATACCTAAGTAAACTTAAGAATTTGCTGTTCAGATCCTTCATTGTCATTGAACCTAACTTCAATTCATAAAACTCTTTAGTTCTTTCCTCATAATACTGCTCAGACAAAAATTTATTTTTGAAATACCTTTTAAAGGTACTCCAATTAACTTCTTTCTCTCTTATACCCTTGACTCTCTTCAAGTCTTGCCACCATATATCAGCCTTTCCTGAGAGGTTATATATAGCCATCCTTGCCTTTAATTGATTAGAGTAATTATATATATGAAAGTACTTATTCGTCCTGGACAACCAGGACTCAGCTTCCTCCCCCTTCTCAGTCTCTCCATTAAAAGTTGGTGGCTTTATCTTTTTAAACTCCCCTAAAATTTCCTCATATGGTTTGTATTTCTTCTTTCTGTCATACAAATCATCTTCACTATTGTCACTAGTAGTTTGGTAACTTTGTCGTTCACCAAACCCTTCAGATGACGAACTAATTTTAGTTTTTGCAAGCTTCATCTTTTTGGATTTTCTTTGATGACTGACATCTTCAGATTCCGACCTTCTACTCCTTCCTTCAGTTTGAAATTTTTCTATTAAAATTTGTTTCAGTTCTTCCTGAGCCTTCAGAATCCTCTCATTCTCTCTCTTTACGACTCCATTTCAGTTTTTAAATCTTTTACAGTCTGTAACAGCTCTGAGGAGTTGGCAGTCACCTCTTCTAACATAGGTTCTCAGGGAAAATTTCTTGTTTCTGTATCTAGAGACTCCTCATGTGCATACTCCCCCAGCTTTTCCATACCTGCCTGTTAAATTTCAGAAAAAGAAAAATTTCTGTTCTTAACATAAAACAAAATATATGTTACCATATTATTTTAATTTACTGTTCTATGAAAGCTAGTTGGGCTGCATCAAGGCCTAGTGTTTGATCCTTGTGCTCTGATACCACATGTCAAAATCCCAAATTTTTCAAATTTTTTTTTTGAAAATACAGATAATATTCAATAATGCAGTCAGCTAATTGTTTTAATTACTTATATATTAATGATTTCAAAATCTGAATTATCTACTTGATTATGTTTATCTTATAGAATAATTCTTTTTTAGTTTAATGATTTATTTTTCTTTGCGACCACAAGGTGGAACTGTCTTGGTATTCTGGGGCTTACTTAGCTTTGAGCTAACGCAGAAAGTTTACCTGCTCTTACAGATTTACAGGTAAGAAAGATCTGGTGTTACTTGTCAATAATCCTAAAGCATTCATATATATGTTCATTGCAAAAATAATAGCTCAGTAAAAGAATATAAATGCTATTCAATTTCAAATGCTTTTATGAGTTAAAACCATTAAATCGTTAATATTTTTAAAGACGCCATGGAATCGAGATTCAGTCCTATCAGTATTGGTGACAGTTGCTTTCTTTCTAGTAGTTGTAATTTATAGTTTTTATTGCGTACTAATCTCTTCAATGTTTACCAAAGTCATCATGTATAAATGCCTTAAATATTTCTTTACATGCAGACTAAAAATGGCAAGGTTTTTACGTTAAGGGTCCATCTTAAATTGTGAACATATACCATTTACGTCATGATAGATTTGGTTACTCCTTATGATAAGAAAGTAATGCACATTGATAAATGAGTTTTTGTACCAATATTCCAACTTCCAAAGCTTTGAAGTTTAAAGGAATTATAACATTATTACATGCTGCTCTCAAAAGAATTAAGTTAGTGTTGATGCACTGAGTTCTTTTACACATAACTTACCTGGAAATTTTCGTTCAGTTATTGTTATTAGATGATCAAAATTCTAATGACAAGCCCTATATGGCTTAACATCTCATTTGCAAACCCTACTAGTTTAATAATTAAATATTCAAGGGCCAATGAAACTAACACTAGCAAGAAGGGTATTTACCATAATTGATTTTATGAATTTCTTTTATAAACATAAAATAGCATAACTTTAGATAGAGTTATAGTTGTTTTAATGAATGAATGCCATGTTTGCATAAACGAAGGGGTCATAGAATAGACTGCGCCCATGAAGATTCTATGGTTTAACCTTGATTTAAAGTTTTATAATATTTTATTAAGCGCCTCTTTTACTTGCATAACGTGCTAAGTCGCATATTGTTTACTTTTTCTATGTTATAATCCAATATTTTGATCTACGGTTCTTTTTTTTGACCTTTCAGCGTGAAGGTTTGGTTGACATTCGGGATTATCGAACCTTGTAGAACCTTCATCCATTATATGATTGGAATGAAATATCATTTGGATGATTGATCGCCGGCAATATATGGTTTTTACCCACTGCATGCAAATAATTGGAGTGTATACATGGACTCGTCATAGCCATATGTTGTGAAGTTAAAATACTCTCTCGAACCCTAAACTTGTTATTCCCTCTGTTGTTTTCGGCCTCTGGCCGCTCTGCTACTGTGTTCTTCGACTGCACTGTCACTCTGCAACTCGTTGCTGGTATTCTCCCAGCTTGCTTCTGCAACTCGTGGGCTCACCCTGAATGCTTATAGAGACGAGCTGTAACAAACTGATTGCTGCTTGAACTGGGTTGTTGGTTTTCCTCCAGGGTTTATCCATCACGATTTTCCCATTTCGGTACTTACCAGATTGTAAAGTCTCTTTCTTCTCTGGCTTGGTAGTGAGAGTGTGGCTTTATGTTTTAAGAGTTGTTGGGTCTTAGGGTTCCACCGAAGAGTGGACTTTTGGTTGGAAAAACGGTGACGGCCTAAGCGTTTTTACTTGCTTGGCCTGATGCTCCATCTCTCGGTCACCATTGGTCGATACTGTGTTAGTAATCTCCTTATTTCTTGCATCAGATGAAGGGTTTGTTTCTCTTTACGCTGGTGGCTGCATTACTGTTTGGGTGGTTATGTTTCAACGAAGTTTATGTAAGGTATTGACAACTTCGTTTCTTTACAGGTCTAATTCAATACAAGTCTGCTTATATAACTGCAAGATGCTAACAATATTGTGTTTATCGTTAAACAGGTGACGGCTTAACCTTCCACGTGGCTGGTGCAAGGCTGGGACAACCGTTTGCTCATGGGTAAGCCTTGGATAACCCATGGCAGTTCGTCCTTGTTCAGTCCCTTATGGAACATTTGATGGTTGGTCACTATGGCCTGCAAAACCCTCGTGGTTTTGGTTTACTGGAGTTAACTTGGTTCACTGTTTTTTTTTATTAATGTTAACCCTTGCTTTATGCGAGGCTTCCGGCTTAGGCCATGACCTGTAGATTTTGACTTCATTCTAGTTTTTGTGTATAAATTGTGTAAATGAAGGAAGGCTGATAAAGCCATACTCTGTTGACTTTTAGAAGCCGAGAGGCATTTAGAAAGGAGCATAAACTCTTTGGTTTTATACCTCTATTGTAAATTTTGATATAATAGGGTTTTTACCCTAACTTCGTGACGTAAATATGTATATACTGTCTCTTTTTGAAATATTTTTTGTTTACAATATAATACTGTAATTTAATTTTGTTATTACCTATATTGTATAAATGGTTATTAAGCTCGATGAATCGAGCATGTTTATGTTCTGTTAATTTAATTCCTGCAAGTTATTATATTTAAATTTACCGTGTAAATTATTTAGGATAAATGTATATTGTTTTTATATGAACTTACCTTAACTCTCTTTGTTCTAATAAGGTTATAAATATTGTTTTGTATTTGTTAACCTTCAGAAATTATGTAATTTAATGTTCTTAGAGTTGTACTTATGTAACTGATAGTTACATCTTTTAAGTACAAAATTTATATTTACTTGATATTTATTATAATAGGATAAGAATGTTATGTTACCTGCAAGTAAATATTGCTCCTATAATTTTATATATTATCTTTATATTCAATATATTTATGAAGTATATAGTTGGGAAAATATTTTACTGTTGTATTCTTATGCTTCCATACTAAATACTTTATAAAGAAGTTCCTTCTGTATTCTATGCTACCCTATTTATATTATAACATTAGTATTTATAAAATAAAAGAAATAACAAACTATCTATGTTCTTTCCTCTAAAATATATTGTAGTGTTTGTTTAAATTCTATAAAAGATAGGTTAGTAGCTGTAGAACTTGTTTAAGTTCAGCTAGATAAAAATGAAAGAATTATTTGCATTATCAGCCATAAATAAAATCTTAAACCAACTAGTTTTATCTTTATAATTAAATCCAGGTTTATCTATACTTGCTCATAGTTTGGTTGCTATAAATACAGTAGTTATTTATCCTAAACAGGAAAGAAATAAACTGTAGAGCTGACAGGCATTCTTATTTAATCTAAAAATACACATTTTAACTATTAAATTCTTTTCCTTTGGTTTCAAAATAGATATAAAGATTACTGAAAAGAATGCTGTATAGAAAACTGTTCATCTACCAAAATTATTACTGTTAGTGTAATGATATAGCTTCCTTTCCTTTTCTAATGATCTGACTTTCACAGTCTAGGTCTAACACTACTCCATGTACAGAATGATATTTCTTCTGATAACACTAAAAGAAAACATTCTCATATCTAGCTAACATCTTATTTTATATTTACTTCATAATTTCTTCATTTAAATACACCTCCTGTGCTAGAGTATGATTTGGAATACTCCAGATGGGGAAAAACGCAGGTAGGATTTATTTTTCATCAAGAATAAATTCATTACTAAACAAGCTAAGATATTCTATCCTCTAAGTTTTAGATCATAACTGCAAATGCATCATTCAATCACACACTGATAATAACACATAAATTAATAGATAACAGAACCTGTTCTTAAATATTGGTCGACAATAGCAATGGGAGGCCGTTCCTCCCTACCAACTCCTGGAGAGCGCTCAAATAACGACTCCTCAGGACCCCCGAGCATGCTCTGGTCTCCCTGGCTGGAACTAGGTGAAGCAAATAACCAAGTACTAGTCCTGAGACTCAATACCAAACCTGAACTCGTCAGTCAAATATCTCAGCTAGAAAGCTGTATCAGATCAAGTTACTACAGTTTATCTCTCAAAAACCTTCCTTACAGTTCCCCTTTTTCCCAATGAATTCCTTGAAGTGCATTCCTCCTGAATGATTCTTCTCTTGGAAAAAATATCTGAACAGCCTCAGCTCTCCACATTGGGCACTTTTTAAAAGATTGCCTAGGTCTTTTTGGGTTAGTTGTCATTAATTGAGCCACTTGCTCTGTTCCCACTTTTTTGGGGGATCATGACTCCAAATGTAGGGAAGTTGCCACCTGCAACACAGGAAGTGTTTGAGGATGTTGCCACTTGTCTTTTTCTCTCCACCTAGTTCCTTCCACAAGTTTGACCAGTAACACTCTTATTAACAACTCTCCCAAGATGCTGTCTCCACTTTTTATTTATTAAAAGTAAAATATTCAGAATTACATTCCACATCTTTTGACTCTGCTCAGTCATCAGTTTCTACTTAGCATTAAATTTAACATAATGTCTTAGGAATCAAATTAAAACAAATAACATTATTTTACAAAATTGGGGTATGTGATAGTCCAGCTCCCACGTAGCCTCTTCAGGACTGTAGTTCTCCCATTACACCTTTACTTGCCCTATGGCTCAATTCCAGAGCATTGTGATCTTCCTATCAAGGATGCACATTGGCTCGATTTGGAACTCTCCCTCGGGTCCCACCTGAATCACATCCCAATTTATTACATGGTTAGGATCATGTACATATTTCTTAAGCAAAGAAACATGAAAAACATTAGGACCACTAGTGATAGCATGCAATGCAATTCTATATGCAATTGTCCCTATTCTTTCAAGCACTTCAAATGACCCACAATATTTAGGAAACAACTTGACACAACTTCCATGCTTCAAGGAATTATTCTTTCCTCTCACTCCGAGGTAAACATGATCCCCAATAATGAATTCTTTGTTCACCCTATGCTTATCTGCATATATTTTCTGTCTGTCCTGGGCTGCTTTCAGATTATGCCTGATCTTTACAACCTCCTGCTCAATCTCCTTTAGAAATTCTGGACTAAGCACAATCCTGTTCACTAGATTATCCCATGTCACTGGTGCCCTACACCTTCTGCCATACAAGGATTCATAGGGACTCATTCCTAATGATGTTTGTTTTCCATTATTGTACGCAAAGTCTACCAAGTGTAAATAATATTCCCACTTGGTTGGTTTGTCCATCACATACATGCAAATCATGTCTTCAAGCACCTCGTTAACTCTCTCTATCTTCCCATCAGTCTTAGGATGGTAGGCAGTGCTGAAGTTCTATTTTGTACCTAAATATGCAAACAAACACTTCTAGAAATTGGAAGTGAACTTGACATCTTTGTCCAAGATTATTTCCTTAGGAAATCCATGCAATTCAAAAATTTCCTTCATGAATATTTTTGCAATGTCATCAGTCTTATGTGTGGACTTAACCGATATGAAATGTTCTACCTTTTTCAACTTGTCCACCACAACCATGATGGAATCATGTTGTCTCCAATTCATTGGAAATCCTCTAATAATATCCATGGAAATAAAGTTACCATTTCCATTCTAGAACTAGCAAAGGATGCAACAAACCTGCTGGGTGTTGATGCTCAACCTTCACCTACTGAGATTTCATGCACCTTGAAATATATTCAGCCATGTCCTTGTTCATTTCTGGCCAAAAGTACTGCTTTCTAGCTGTAGCAATTGTCTTTTGATGTCCCGGGTGACTAGAATATGGAGGTTGATGGATCTCATCCATAACAACTCTCCTCAAATCTACTACATTTGGAATATAAATTCTATTCTTATAGGTAAGAGTCCATCTTCTTCCAATTTATATTCCCCATACTTCTTGTCAAGGCTTTGATGATACAACTTGTCTTTTACCTATGCATACAATTCATCTTCAACAACATGATTAACAATCTGTTGCCTCAACTCCGATTGGAAAATACTAATGGCTAGCACATGCATTTGTTGCACCTTCCTGTTGAGTGCATCAGCTACCTTATTCTCTTTTCCCTTTATGTGCTTGATTTCAAAATCAAACTCACATAAAAACTCCAGCCATCTCGCTTGCCTAGCATTCAGAGTAGGCTAATCAAACAAATACTTCAGACCACAATGTTCTGTTCTTAGCTCAAATCTTCTTCCCATCGAGTAATGCCTCCACACCTAGAGAGCATGTACTATGGATGCAAGTTCTAGATCATGAGTGGCATAGTTCTTCTCATGCTCCTTCATCTTTCTTGACTCATAACATATAACGTGGTTGTCTTGCATAAGGACTCATCCAATTTCTTGACCACATGCATCAGTACACACCACAAAATATTTTTCTGGGTCTGCAATCTTCAATACTGGTGCACTTGTGAGAATATTCTTCAAATCCTGGAATCTTTCTTCACACCTCGGTGTCCATTCAAACTTTATCCCCTTATTTTGCAAAGAAGTGACTGGATGTACAAACTTGGAGAATCCTTCAATGAATCTCCTGTAGTATCCTGCAAGCCCCATAAAATATCTTACATCTGTCACATTTCTTCGAGTAGGCCAATTCAATATGGCCTCAATCTTCTCAAGGTCCACAAATATACCCTCTTCAGAGATAATGTGACCCAAATAATGAATCCTATCCTTATAGAAGTCACACTTGCTCAACTTTGCATACAACTTATGCTCCCTAAGCAATTGCAATGTCAGTCTCAAATGTTCTGCATGCTCTTCCTCATTCTTAGAATAAATAAGGATGTGATCAAGGAAAATAAGAACAAACTTGTCCAAAGACTTGCTGAAGACACTATTCATAAGGCACATAAATGTAGCTGGTGGATTTGTGAGACCAAATGGTGGCACTACAAGCTTGTAATGTCCATACCTTGTCCTGAATGTTGTCTTATGAATGTATTCATCCTTGATTCTCACCTGATGGTAACCATACCTCAAGTCAATCTTGGAAAATACATTTTCTCCTTTCATTTGATCAAAGAGGTCATCAATTCTAGGAAAAGGGTATTTGTTCTTCACAATGACTTTGTTCAGCTATCTATAATCAATATACAACCTGAGTGTACCATCTTTGTTCTTCACAAACAGAACTGGTGCTCCCCAATGAGACACACTTGGCCTAATATACTTTTTCTCCAACAACTCTTGTAGTTGCATCTTCAGCTCTAGAATTTCTAGTGTACTCATTCTGTAGGGTGTCTTGGACACTGGTGCTACTCCTGGAAGAAGTTCAATTGTGAAATCAATGTCTCTGTTTGGAGGAAGCCCTGAAATTTCATCAGGAAAAACATCCCTGAATTCCAGCAACACCTGATAGTCCTCCAACCTAGGAGTTTCATTCTCTAAGAACTCCAAAATATGAGCTGCATACAACTGGCATCAGCACTGACATCACAAGCTTCTCATATTTCCTCTCAAATCCACATTGCTTGCATTGCAGTACTAGTGACTTGTATTTTGTAAAGAATTGTTGAATAGATTAGAAATTGTTGGGCTGTAGAGCAATGAACTCATTCTCCTAAATATGCCCTTGAAGCTCATCTTGTCTTCCAAACAAATATTCAAGATTATACCAAGATTCCTTTGGAGTCCTTAGTCCCTCAAGGTGGAACAAAAGATCCCAGAAGATATGAGTGCATATGATGTTGAAGGCCTCATCAAGACGATTTAAAATGTTTCTCTTCTCAACATAATTCTAGGGCTCAGTTTCTCTGCCCATTGTTATCCTAAACATACCAAGCTTAAGCAAGGATACCTACATATCTTCCCTCCAATCAATGTAGTTGAAGGGTGTAAGGATTATGGGTACGAGAGCTGAAGAATCCATCATTATGTATGCTGATTCAGTCAATTCCTAAGGAAGCTACGTAGGTACCTACAAATAAAACTACAAAACCCAAATCAATTCGCAATCATGTCAGTTTCAAACCTTTCCACCTTGACATGCACACCTTTTCAGAGTCTATTATAATTGATAGACTTCTTTGAACATAATTTAGAGGGAGCAAGGCTATCATTCCATAATTTATGTGGAATCTCAACTGCTTCTAGTGTACAATGGAGATTGGACAATACTTGCTTCTATCCTGAACATGGATTTGATACCAAAGGTTTACTGTTACACCAAAACCTACAGATGTTGATGAACAAATGAAACCAAGCACAAGGCCCTATTATCAGGAGTGGAAGTTAGTCCACATTTTTTATATTTCTAGAGGTGCGATGGTTATACCATACAGTTGTAATGATACTCCAACACCCCCCCCCATTTGGCGGAGATCGGGGGAATTGAAATTGAGACCTCAGCTTTGAGACCATGTCAAATTATCGAACCATTGATCTACATGAAAATGAGAACAATTGTGAAGTATAATTGTGCAATGGAATATCAAGACCAATGTACATTTAACAAGATAAATTTGAGACAAATATGATCATAATTGATAGGTTAATTAAAACATTAATCTTCATTATCCCCAGCATTATACAATAGTGTTACAATAAGTACAATTCGAATCATGCAGATAAGATTCGAATCTACCAACTAAAACTGACTAACTAGCTAAATGAGAGTGTCTAAATCAATGCATGGGAGCAACTAGTCTAACTCTTGATGTTTAAATCAGTCCAACAATTAGTTAAACTAGTTAAACTAGTTAAAATAATGAGCTAGGTGGAAAAAGGAGCTACTTCCCCATGCAGCCATGCAAAACTAGCGCTAGCTTAACTGAGAGTGATCTAACTTAATGTAACTGAAAGTTGACTCAACATAATTTCCTACCTACCACAAAAAACTAATGGAGGCTACTAGTGGCACTCAGAGTGGCTCCTATAATGTAGGGATTGGTCTCAGAGGCACATCAACTCATGAATGAACATGCAATAAGTGGTAGTTAACCTCTATATGTGTTCCCCACACTCTAGTACATTAATAATGTCTCCCTAAGCTACAAAAGATGATTACATAGACTATATATGGACAAGGGAGGATTACAAAATCCTAACATATATGGAAAAGGGAGGATTATTTATTACTAACACCAATGCCATGATGGTTTTGATAGAAGTGTACCTTGTTAACGTAGAAAATGTCTCTTCATCATAAATTCCTTCCTTACGAGATAATCCTTGCGACACAAATATGGATTTGTACTTCTCAATACTTCCATCAATTGTATGTTTTATCTTGTAGATACATTTGGAGGGTACCACACTTTGTCCTTCTGGATTGGGAAGTATTTCCCATACATCATTATTCATTATGGATTGGTATTCTTTCATCATAGCTTCTACCCATTCTTTATTTTGAACATTTTCTTCAAAAGAAGTAGATTATTTCTCTACAAGATCACACATCAAAGCCACATAACTAAGAAATGGCTTTGGATTCTTTCTAGGGTTTTTGGATCCTTCTTGAGCACCATTACTTTCTGTTTCTTGAATAATATCACAGACCCAAGCTAGATTTCTCTTTTGTGAGATATTCATGTGGAGAGGTTCTTGGGGCTCCAACATATCATGTTCTTCCAGAATTTGGTCATCATGAGAAGGTTAACTTCCGTCATCGGTTTTCCAGCTTTAGGGGCTACGACTTCTTCATATGTTTCTTCAAGTTGGAAATTTCTCGACGTGTATCTTCATCAAAGGTTGCATCCTTCCTAATCAATCTTATGACTACCTTGCTTACATGTGGTAGGGCTTTATAGTTTTATGTGAGTAAGCCTTCTATGGATCAAGGTAGCTTTTGAGTGACCTCTTAGTTTATACATGCCACCCTCTAGTGATATATACTATTCTTGAGAACATAAGAAGAGTATCATGACACACTAATAATTAGAGTAGTGAAGGTATTGTTTAAAAAAAGATTAGTGTTATAAACATTTCCCTTAAACTAGGGTTGAGAGCATTTACAGTGTGGTTCAATGACGAGGGATTAGAGTTTTGGATAGACTGACAACTACATGATTTGATTTGTGGCATTTATTTTTTCCCTCTTCATTTTTTCCCTTCTTATCCTATGTATAACCCCTTATATAATATCCAAGATTTTTGTATTAATAACTTCAGCACGAGTATGTCCTCTTAGAGATATAATAATGTATTTTTCAAAGGAGTTAGGTTTCAACATTTTAACCTCAAATTAATTTTTTATTCATGTATTTTAAATATCAAATGTAACACCCCAATTCTAATAATAATTTTGTCCTTGGACTCAAGGCCTTGGAACTTCTATTTATGTTAGTCAATGGTCAAGTTCTTGTAGGACAAATAAACTAGTTTAACATTATACAGATCATCTTAGTTATGGTCTTATATATGATTCAATGCATTTACAAAGTCACTAAAATACCCTTAAGGGACTTTAAAAATGCATCTCTTTGTGAGATATGTGTTGTACTCTTTGTAGATTCCCAAAGAAAGGGGGTTCAAGTGGGGCTAATCGCCCCCTTGGCACACATCCATATTATGTTGTGTGGTTGATCGATTCGAGTGCTTCATTTCATATGACTTCTCATGGGAAGTGGTTTTGTGAATATAAAAATTACAACTAGGTGATGTTTTCCTACGATATGAATCGAAAACCAAAATCATAGGGCATAGAGTTGTACACATTCTATATTTGGAAAAGACGCTACTCCTCAAATATGAAAGGATTACAAATATTCTTGGTATTATACACATTATAAATTTGGAAAAGATGCTAAAATATGTAAGTAAAATGGGTGATGCAAGTGTGTATGTTGTATTTGAAAGGGGCACATGTGAGATGGTTCATGGAGAAATGACATTGATGTCGATATTTTAGATTAGAACTATGTACAAGTTGTTTGGAAGAACTTTTAATGATCGGTGTAACAAGTCCTTTATTTATAAGGATATAAATAAAGAAGACATGATCCTGTTGTCCTTATAAACAATACAATTATGTGGCATCAAAGACTAGGACATATTGGAGAGAAGGGCCTTCGAACATTACATGGTAAATGTATGGTAGAAGGTATGTTTGATTTTTTATTGGACTTTAATTTGTGTGAACATTGGATATATGGTAAAAAAATAAGTTAAGATTCCCATATGGTTCTAGAAGATAAAAATGGATCATGGAGTTAATACACTGTCACGTCCCCACCCCTCTACCGGAGAGAGGACGTGACTATTGCTGCTATCTAATCCGAGAAGTGCAAATCCCATGAACATAAATATAAAAATGCATTGAACTTAAAGCTACATAGATGCATAAATTATTAACATACAGCGGAAGGAAAATTCATCCATTCACAACATTTAACATGTTCATATTTATTCATAAACACATATATAGTTGCAGAGATGAAATAGACAAGAATAATTGTCTTGAAAGAAGATTGTCCCACAACTAGCTACGTTGCTACAACATTCCACCCAACCATAGGCCAATGTGCTCATTAATATATCAGCAACACTGCCACCCCCGAGCTGGGCATGACTCCCACAAGGAATAAGGGAACACTAGGAAACTCACACATAGCCAAAGATTTATCAAGATGAGCCAACACAGTTGGGTTTATCAGGCTACAAAGGATCTAGACAGGTTGATTGCTAAGTTAGTGAGCTCAACCACAGAGCAATGGAAACCTTCACCAAATCTAGCATGGATTCTGAAACATCTACACACCCAACACTAGGAAGCATCCCCTTCTCTGCTACATAGTCCCTCAGGCTATGCCTTCCCTTCCAGTTCTATTCAGGGTGTGCAAATAAGAAAGACAACCCCCTAGTTCTGTCTATGAGGTTCCTTCTCACACTAGGTTTATCAAGCTAGTCATACCACATTTCCCCTCCCAAACCGATTCAGACCAAACAACAGTAACATACACAACGATTGCAAGTTTCGGGCATGATGAAAAATGACTTGGGAGCCAAAAGAAAATTTGTAGATGGGGGAAAACGACCCTGGGAGAGAAATTTGATTTTGAGAAATTTTCTATGGACTCACATGGGAAAAAAAGACTCCCTCAGTCCCTAAATTTGTGTATTTGTCCCCCATTGTCTATAAAACACTAAAAACACAGAATTCCCAACCGTGGGAATGCAGAAAAAACACAAAAATGGCCAGGAGAGATCCCAACCACTAAATGTCAACAAAACCACTTCACATCCATGGGAAAAATGAATATCACTACAAAAACGTCCATGGAGAATTCCTAGGAGCTCCAAAAACGTGGGGAAGACAAAAACGTGGATGCATGAGGGAATATGTAGCAAAAATGGGCATTTACTTGGCTCATAAGTCAAAACATGTTTTTCCAAAAATTGGTGCTTTGTCCAATTTGAATTTTGACCTCCATACCTTGCCCATCCCATGCAATAACTAACTCAACCATTTTCTGGTAGAATTAAATTATTGGGCACAAGAGACAAAATTGGTAGTTGACAGTTTGATGGTTTCACCCTTTGACATTTGGATTTTCCCCAGTGGCCCAAAGGTTTGAATATTTCCCCCCCTTATCCTTAGGAAATCATGACTCCATCTCTTTTAATGTTGCATTGACATAGCTGGTTGTGGGTACTTTAATTAAATTGCATATTTACATGATGTCCAAAATTACAACGTGTCGTCTAGCACGAAATACCATCAGCATCGATTTTAATCGCTGAAACATAAAATGGTAAATCGATGGTGGGGATTTTTCCTTCACCTCCACACCATGAGTAATTACAATATATACATCATATACATTTTTAATGCCAACAGGGTCAAACATGGGGTGTTACATTCCCCTTCTCCTTCAACAACATTGCCCTCAGTGCTTTACAAAATTGAACAAAATGCTACACTGGTACCTCCCTCAGTGCTCTGCAGAATTGAGCAAAAATGGATGTGCCAATCGTATGGCATCCTCCAGCTCCCACGTAGCTTCTTCAGGACCGTAGTGCTCCCATTGCACCTTTACTTTCCCTATGGCTCGATTCTAGAGCATTATGACCTTCCTGTCAAGGATGCACATTGGCTCGATTTGGAACTCTCCCTTGGGTCCCACCTGAATCACATCCCAATTTATTACATGGTTAGGATCATGTACATATTTATTAAGAAAAGAAACATGAAAAACATTATGAGCTCTAGTGATAGCATGCGATGCAA
This sequence comes from Pseudotsuga menziesii, assembly GCA_001517045.1. Taxonomy (NCBI): domain Eukaryota; kingdom Viridiplantae; phylum Streptophyta; class Pinopsida; order Pinales; family Pinaceae; genus Pseudotsuga; species Pseudotsuga menziesii. Next base: position 57,409 of record LPNX010341236.1, read on the forward strand.
GTCTATATGCAACTGTCCCTATTCTTTCAAGAACTTCAAACGACGCACAATATCTAGGAGACAGCTTGACACAACTTTCAAGCTTCAAGGAACTCTTCTTTCCCCTCACTCTGAGGTAAACATGATCCCCAATAATGAATTATTTGTTCACCCTATGCTTATTTGCATAGATTTTCTGTCTGTCCTGGCCTGATTTCAGATTATTCCTGATCTTTACAACCTCGTGCTCAATCTCCTTTAGCAATTCTGGACCAAGCACAATCCTGTTCACTGGATTATCCCATGTCACTGGTGCCCTACACCTTCTGCCATACAAGGCTTCATTGCAGACTCATTCCTAATGATGGTTGTTGTCCATTATTGAATGCAAACTCTACCAAGTGTAAATAATATTCTCACTTGGTTGGTTTGTCCATCACATACATTCGATGCATGTCTTCAAGCACCTGGTTAACTCTCTCTGTATTCCCATCAGTCTCAAGATGGTAGGAAGTGTTGAAGTTTAGTTTTGTACCTAAATATGCAAACAAACCCTTCCAGAAAATCAGAAGTGAACTTGACATCTTTGTCTGAGATTAGTTCCTTAGGAAATCCACACAATTCGAAAATCTCCTTCATGAATATTTTTGCAATGTCATCAATCTTATGTGTGGACTTAATCGATATGAAATGTGCTGCCTTTTTCAACTTGTCCACCACAACCATGATGGAATCATGTTGTCTCAAATTCATTGGAAATCCTGTAATAAAATCCATGGAAATAACTTCCCATTTCCATTCTGGAACTAGCAAAGGCTGCAACAAACCTGCTGGGTGTTGATGCTCAACCTTCACCTGCTGAAATTTCATGCACCTTGAAATATATTCAGCCATGTCCTTTTTCATTTCTAGCCAAAAGTACTGCTTTCTAGTTGTCGCAATTGTCTTCTGATATCCTAGGTGACCAGAATATGGAGCATGATGGATCTCATCCATAAAAACTCTCCTCAAATATGCTACATTTGGAATATAAATTCTGTTCTTATAGGGAAGAAGTCTATCTTCTTCCAATTTATATTCCTCATACTTATTTTCAAGGATTTGATGTTGCAACTTGTCTTTTACATGTGCATGCAATTAATCTTCAACAACATGATTAATAATCCGCTGCCTCAACTCCGATTGGAAAATACTAATGGTTGCCACATGCATTTGTTGCACCTTCCTGGCGAGTGTATAAGCTACCTTATTCTCTTTTCCATTTATGTGCTTGATTTCAAAATCAAACTCACATAAAAACTCCAGCTATCTCGCTTGCGTAGAATTTAGAGTAGGCTGATCAAACAAATACTTCAGACCATAATGGTCTGTCCTTAGCTTAAATCTTCTTCCCATCAACTAATGCCTCCATACCTTAAGATCATTTACTATGGTTGCAAGTTCTATATCATGAGTGGCATAGTTCTTATCATGCTCCTTCATCTTTCTTGACTCATAACATATCACGTGGTTGTCTTGCATAAGGACTCCTCTAAGCCCTTGACCACATCCATCAGTGCACACCACAAAAAAATTTTCTGGGTCTGCAATCTTCAATACTGGTGCACTTTTGAGAAGATTCTTCAACTTCTGGAATATTTATTCACACATCGGTGTCCATTCAAACTTTATTCCCTTATTTTCCAAAGAAGTGACTGGATGTGCAACCTTGGAAAATCCTTCAATGAATCTCCTATAGTATCTTGCAAGCCCCATAAAATATCTTACATCTGTCACATTTCTTTGAGTAGGCCAATTCATAATGGCCTCAATCTTCTCAAGGTCCAAAAATATACCCTCTTCTAAGATAATGTGACCCAAATAATCAATCATATCCTTATAGAAGTCACAGTTGCTCAACTTTGCATACAAATTATGCTCCCTAAGCAATTGCAATGTCAGTCTCAAATGTTCTTCATGCTCTTCCTCATTCTTAGAATAAATAAGGATGGCATCAAGGAAAATAAGAACAAACTTGTCCAAAGACCTACTGAAGACACTATTCATAAGGCACATAAATGTAGCTGGTGGATTTGTGAGACAAAATGGTACCACTACAAACTCATAATGTCCATACCTTGTCCTAAAGGTTGTCTTATGAATGTCTTCATCCTTGATTCTCACCTGATTGTAACCATACCTCAAGTCAATCTTGGAAAATACCTTTTCTCCTCTCATTTGATTAAAGAGGTCATCAATTCTAGGAAAAGGGTATTTGTTCTTCACAGTGACTTTGTTTAGCTGTCTGTAATCAATACACAACCCGAGTGTACCATCTTTGTTCTTCACAAACAGAACTGGTGCTCCCCAAGGAGACACACTTGGCCTGATATACTTCTTCTCTAGCAACTCTTGTAGTTGCATCTTCAGCTCTAGAATTTCTGGTGTACTCATTCTGTAGGGTGTCTTGGACACTGGTGCTGCTCCTACCACAAGTTCAATTGTGAAATCAATGTATCTATTTGGAGGAAGCCCTGGAATTCCATCAGGAAAAACATCCCTGAATTCCAGCAACACCTGATAGTCCTCCAACCTAGGAGTTTCATTCTCTAATGCCTCCAAAATACGAGCTGCATACAACTCGCATCAACACTAACATCGCAAGCTGCTCATATTTCCTCTCTAATCCACATTGTTTGCATTGCCGTACTAGTGACTTGTATTTTGTAAAGAATTGTTGAATAGATTAGAAATTGTTGAGTTGTAGAGCAATGAACTCATTCTCCAAAATATGCCCTTGAAGCTCATCTTGTTTTCCAAACAAATATTCAAGATTATACTAAGGTTCCTTTGGATTCCTTAGTCCATCAAGGTGGAACAAAATATCCCAGGAGATATGAGCGCATATGATGTTGAAGGCCTCATCAAGACGATTCAAATTTTTTCTCTTCTCAACATAATCCTAGGGTTTAGTTTCTCTTCCCATTGTTATCCTAAACATGCCAAGCTTAAGCTAGGATACCTACATATCGTCCCTCCAATCAATGTAGTTGAAGGGTGTAAGGATTCTGGGTACGAGAGCTGAAGAATCCATCATTCTGTATGCTAATTTAGTCAATTCCTAAGGAAGCTACATAGGTACCTACAAATAACACTGCAAAACCCAAATCAATTTGCAATCATGTCAGTTTCAAACCTTTCCACCTTGACATGCACACCTTTTCAGAGTCTTTCATACCTAATATACTTCTTTGAACATAATTTAGAGGGAGCAAGGCTATCATTCCATGATTTATGTGGAAAAAACTGCGTCTAGTGTACAATGGAGATCGGACAAGGCTTGCTTCTAGCATGAACATGGATCTGATACCATGTAAGGTTTACTGTTACACCAAAACCTGCAGATGTTGATGAACAAATGAAACCAATCACAAGGCCCTATTATTAGGAGTGGAAGTTAGTCCACATCTTTTATATTTCTAGAGGTGTGAAGGTTATACCATGCAATTGTAACGATACTCCAACACCCCCCCCTCCCCCCTCCGGCGTAGATCGGGGGAATTGAAATTGAGACCTCAGATTTGATACCAATTTAAATTATTGAACCATTGATCTACATAAAAATGAGAACAATTGTGAAGTATAATTGTGCAATGGAATATCAATACCAATGTACATTGAACAAGAGAAATTTGAGACAAATATGATCAAAATTGATAGGTTAATTACAACATTAATCTTCATTATCCCCAACATTATACAATAGTGTTACAATAAGTAGAATTTGAATCATGTGGATAAGATTCGAATCTACGAACTAAAACCGACTAACTAGCTAACCGAGAGTGTCTAAATCACTGCATGGGAGCAACTAGTCTAACTCCTGATTTTTAAATCTGTCCAACAATCAGTTAAATTAAATAAACCAATTAAAATGATTAGGTAGGTGGAAAAGGGCGCTACATCCCCATGCATCCATGCAAAACTGGCGCTAGATTAACTGAGAGTGATCTAACTTAATGTAGCTGAAAGTTGACTCAACATAACTACCTACCTACCACAAACAACTAATGTAGGTTGCTGGTAGCACTAAGAGTGGATCCTATAATCTAGCGATTGGTCTCAGAGGCACATAAACTTATGAATGAACATGCAGTAAGTGGTAGTTAACCTCTATATGTGTTCCCCACACTCTAGTACATTAATAATGTCTCCCCAAGCTACAAAAGATGATTAAATAGACTATATATGGACAAGGGAGGATTACATAATCCTAACATATATGGACAATTGAGGATTATTTAATACTAACACCAATGCCATGATGGTTTTGATAGAAGTGTACCTTGCTATCGAAGAAAATGTCTCTTCATCATAAATTCCTTACTTATGAGATAATCCTTGGGACAAAAATATGGCTTTGTACTTCTCAATACTTCCATCAACTGTATGTTTTATCTTGTAGATACATTTGGAGGGTACCACACTTTGTCCTTCTGGATTGGGAAGTATTTCCCATACATCATTATTCATTATGGATTGGTATTCTTTCGTCATAGCTTCTACCCATTCTTTATTTTGAACATTTTATTCAAAAGAAGTAGGTTATTTCTCTACAAGATCAAACATCAAAGCCACATAACTAAGAAATGTCTTTGGATTCTTTCTATGCTTTGTGGATCCTTCTTGAGCACCATTACTTTCTGTTTCTTGAATAATATCACAGACCCAAGCTGGATTTCTCTTTTGTGAGATATTCATGTGGAGATGTTGATGGGGCTTGAACATATCATGTTCTTCCAGAATCTTGTCATCATGAGAAGGTTAACTTCCTTCATCAGTTCTGCAGCTTTGGGGGCTACGACTTCTTCATATGTTTCTTCAAGTTGGAAATTTCTTGACTTGTATCTTCACTAAAGGTTGCATCCTTCCCGATCAATATTATGACTACCTTGCTCACATGTGGTAGGGCTTTATAGTTTTATGTGAGTAAGCATTCTATGGATCAAGGTAGCTTCTGAGTGACCTCTTAGTTTATACATTCCACCCTCTAGTGATAGATACTCTTCTTGAGAACATAAGAAGAATATAATGACACACTAATAATTAGAGCAGTGAAGGTATTGTTTCAAAAAAAATTAGTGTTATAAAAATTTCCCTTAAACTAGGGTTGAGAGGATTTACAGCGTGGTTCAATGACGAAACATTAGAGTTTTCTGTAGACTGACAACTACATGCTTTGATTGTGGCATTTTATTTTTTCCCTCTTCATTTTTTCCCTTCTTATCCTATGTATAACCCCTTATATAATATCCAAGATTTTTGTATTAATAACTTCAGCACGAGTATGTCCTCTTAGAGATATAATAATGTATTTTTCAAAGGAGTTAGGTTTCAACATTTTTACCTCAAATTAATTTTTTATTCACGTATTTTAAATATCAAATGTCACACCCCAATTCTGATAATAATTTATCCTTGGACTCAAGGCCTTGGAACTTCTATTTATGTTAGTCAATGGTCAAGTTCTTGTAGGACAAATAAACAAGTTTAACATTATACACATCATCTTAGTTATGGTCTTCTATATGATTCAATGCATTTACAAAGTCACTAAAATACCCTTAAGGGACTTTAAAAATGCATCTCTTTGTGAGATATGTGTTGTACTCTTTGTAGATTCCCAAAGAAAGGGGGGTCAAGTGGGGCTAATCACCCCCCTCGACGCACATGCATATTATGTTGTGTGGTTGATCGAGTCGAGTGCTTCATTTCATATGACTTCTCATGGGAAGTGGTTTCATGAATATAAAAATTACAATCCAGGTGACGTTTTCCTAGGATGTGAATTGAAAACCAAAATCATAGGGCATAATGTTGTCAAGCTACTCCTCAAATATGAAAGGATTACAAATCTTCTTGGTATTCTACACATTATATATTTGGAAAAAACCCTAAAATATGTAAGTAAAATGGGTGATGCAAGTGTGTATGTTGTATTTGAAAGGGGCACGTGTGAGATGGTTCAAGGAGAAATGGCATTGATGTTGATATTTTAGATTAGAACTATGTACAAGTTGTTTGGAAGAAATTTTAATGATCGGTGTAACAAGTCCTTTATTCATAAGGATAGAAATAAAGAAGAAATGATCATGTTGTCCTTATAAACAATACAATTCTGTGGCATCAAAGACCAGGATATATTGGAGAGAAGGGCCTTCGAGCATTACATGGTAAATGTATGGTAGAAGGTATGTTTGATTTTTTATTGGAGTTCAATTTGTGTGAACATTGCATATATGGTGAAAAAATAAGTTAAGATTCCCATATGGTTCTAGAAGAGAAAAAATGGATCATGGAGTTAATAAACTGTCATGTCCCCACCCCTCTACCAGAGAGAGGACGCAACTATTGCTGCTAGCTAATCCGGGAAGTGTAAATCCCTTGAACATAAATATAAAAATTCATTGAACTTAAAGCTACACAGATGCATAGATTATTAACATATAGCGGAAGCAAAATTCATCCATTCACAACATTTAACATGTTCATATTAATTCATAAACACATATACAGTTGCAAAGATAAAATAGACAAGAGTACTTATCTTGAAAGAAGATTGTCCCGCAACCAGCTACGTCACTACAACATTCCACCCAACCATAGGCTAGTGTGCTCATTAATATCTGAGCAACGCTACCACCCCTGAGCTGGGCATGACGCCCACAAGGAATAAGGGAACACTAGCAAATTCACACATAGCCAAGGATTTATCAAGATGAGCCAATAGAATTGGGTTTATCAGGCTACAAAGGAGTTGGAAAGGTTGACTACTAAGCTAGTGAGGTCAACCACATAGCTATGGAAACCTTCACAAAATCTAGCCTAGATTCTAAAACATCTACACCCTCGACACTAGGAAGCATCCCCTTCTCTGCTACACAGTCTCTCAGGATATGCCTTCCCTTCTAGTTCTATTCAGGGTGTGCAAATAAGAAAGACAACCCCCTAGCTCTGTCTGTGAGGTTCCTTCTCATGCTAGGTTTATCAAGCTATTCATACCACATTTCCCCTCCCAAACTAGTTCAGACCAAACAACTGTAACATACACAACAATTGCAAGTTTCGGGAATGATGAAAAAAGACTTGGGAGCCAAAGCAAATTTGTAGATGGGGGAAAACGACCCTGGGAGAGAAATTCGATTTCCAGAAATGTTCTATGGATTCACATGGGAAAAAACGAGTCCCTCAGTCCCTAAATTTGTGTATCTGTCCCCTATTGTCTATAAAACACTAAAAACACAGAATTCCCAACCGTGGGAATGCAGAAAAAAGAAAAAAATGGGCATCAAAGATCCCAGCCACTGAATGTCAATAAAACCACTTCCCATCCATGGGAAAAATGAATATCACTACAAAAACGTCAATGGAGAATGCCCAGGAGCTCCAAAAACGTGGGGAAGACAAAACCATGGATGCATGAGGGAATGGGTAGCAAAGATGGGAATTTACTTGGCTCATAAGTCAAAACATTTTTTTCAAAAAATTGGTGCTCTGCCCAATTCGAATATTGAACTCCATACCTTGCCCATCCCATGCAATAACTAACTCAACCACTTTATGGCAGAATTAAATGATTAGGCACAAGAGACAAAATGGGTAGTTGACAATTTGATGGTTTCACCCTTTGACATTTTTCTTTTCCCCATTGGCCCAAAGGTTTGAATATTTCTCCCCCTTATCCTTAGGAAATCACGCCCCATCTCTTTTAATGTTGCATTGAAATAGTTGGTTGTGGGTATTTTAATTAAATTGCATATTTACATGATGTCCAAAATTATAATTTGCTGGCTAGCACGAAATACCATCGGCATTGATTTTAATCGCTGAAACATAAAATGGTAAATCGATGGTGGGGATTTTTCCTTCCGCTCCACACCATGAGTAATTACAATATATACATCATATACATATTTATTGCCAACAAGGTCAAACCCGGGGTGTTACATTCCCCTCTGCCTTCAACAACATTGTCCTCAGTGCTTTACAAAATTGAACAAAATGCTAAGCTGGTACCGCCCTCAGTGCTCCACAGAATTGAACAAAAATGGATGTGGCAATCATATGGCATCCTCCAGCTCCCACGTAGCCTCTTCAAGAACGTGGTTCTCCCATTGCACCTTTACTTTCCCTATGGATCAATTCCGAAGCATTGTGACCTTCATGCCAAGGATGCACATTGGCTCGATTTGGAACTCTCCCTCGGGTCCCACCTGAATCACATCCCAATTTATTACATGGTTAGGATCATGTACATATTTCTTAAGCAAATAAACATGAAAAAAATTATGAGCTCTAGTGATAGCATGCAATGCAAGTCTATACGCAATTGTCCCTATTATTTCAAGCACTTCAAACGACCAACAATATCTAGGAGACAACATGACTCAACTTCCAAGATTCAAGGAACTCTTCTTTCCCCTCACTCCGAGGTAAACATGATCCCCAATAATGGATTCTCTATTCACCCTATGCTTATCTGCATAGATTTTTTGTCTTTCCTGGGTTGCTTTCATATTATGCCTGATCTTAACAACCTCGTGCTCAATCTCCTTTAGCAATTCTGGACCAAGCACAATCCTGTTCACTGGATTATCCCATGTCACTGGTGCCCTACACCTTCTGCCATACAAGGCTTCATATGGACTCATTCCTAATGATGGTTGTTGTCTGTTATTGTACCCAAATTATACCAAGTGTAAATAATATTCCCACTTGGTTGGTTTGTCCATCACATACATGTGAAGCATGTATTGAAGCACCTGGTTAACTCTCTCTGTCTGCCCATCAGTCTCAGTATAGTAGGTAGTGCTCAAGTTCAGTTTTGTACCGAAATATGTAAACAAACCCTTCCAGAAATCGAAAGTGAACTTGACATCTTTGTACGAGATTATTTCCTTAGGAAATCCATGCAATTCGAAAATCTCCTTCATGAATATTTTTGCAATGTCATCAGTCTTATGTGTGGACTTAACTGGGATGAAATGTGCTACCTTTTTCAACTTGTCCACCACAACCATGATGGAATCATGTTGTCTCCAATTCATTGGAAATCCTATAATAAAATCCATGGAAATAACTTCCCATTTCCATTTTGGAACTAGCAAAGGCTGCAACAAACCTACTGGGTGTTGATGCTAAACCTTCACCTGCTGACATTTCATGCAACTTGAAATATATTCAGCCGTGTCCTTTTTCATTTCTGGCCAAAAGTACTGCTTTCTAGCTGTAGCAATTGTCTTCTGATATCCTAGGTGACCAGAATATGGAGCTTGATGGATCTCATCCATAACAACTCTCCTCAAATATGTTACATTTTGAATATAAATTATGTTCTTATAGGTAAGAATTCCATCATCTTTCAATTTATATTCCTCATACTTCTTTTCAAGGCTTTGATGCTGCAACTTGTCTTTTACCTGTGCATAGAATTCATCTTCAACAACATGATTAAAAATCTATTGCCTCAACTCTGATTGGAAAATACTAATGGATGCCACATGCATTTGTTGCACCTTCCTGCTGAGTGCATCAGCTACCTTATTCTCTTTTCCCTTTATGTGCTTGATTTCAAAATCAAACTCACATAAAAAATATAGCCATCTCGCTTTCCTAGCATTCAGAGTAGGCTGATCAAACAAATACTTTAGACCACAATGGTCTGTCCTTAGCTCAAATCTTCTTCCCATCAAGTAATGCCTCCACACCTAGAGAGCATGTACTTTGGCTACAAGTTCTAGATGATGAGTGGCATAGTTCTTCTCATGCTCCTTCATCTTTCTTGACTCATAACATATCACATGGTTGTCTTACATAAGGACTCCTCCAAGCCCTTTACCACATGCATCAGTACACACCACAAAATATTTTTCTGGGTCTGCAATCTTCAATACTGGTGCACTTGTGAGAAGATTCTTCAACTTCTGGAATCTTTCTTCACACCTCGGTGTCCATTCAAACTTTATTCAGTTATTTTGCAAAGAAGTGATTGGATGTGCAACCTTGGAGAATCCTTCAATGAATCTCTTGTAGTATCCTACAAGCCCCATAAAATATCTTACGTCTGTCACATTTCTTCAAGTAGGCCAATTCATAATGGCCTCAATCTTCGCAAGGTCCACAAATATAACCTATTTTGAGATAATGTGACCCAAATAATGAATCCTATCCTTATATAAGTCACACTTGCTCAACTTTGCATACAACTTATGCGCCCTAAGTAATTGCAATGTCGGTCTCAAATGTTCTTCATGATCTTCCTCATTCTTAGAATAAATAAGGATGTGATCAAGGAAAATAAGAAGAAACTTGTCCAAAGACCTGCTGAAGACACTATTCATAAGGAACATAAATGTAGCTGGTGGATTTGTGAGACCAAATGGTGCCACTACAAACTCATAATGTCCATACCTTGTCCTAAAGGCTGTCGTATGAATGTCTTCATCCTTGATTCTCACCTGATTGTAACCATACCTCAAGTCAATCTTGGAAAATACCTTTTCTCCTCTCATTTGATCAAAGAGGTCATCAATTCTAGGAAAAGGGTATTTGTTCTTCATAGTGACTTTGTTCAACTGTCTGTAATCAATACACAACCTGAGTGTACCATCTTTGTTCTTCACAAAAAGAACTGGTGCTCCCCAAGGAGACACACTTGGCCTGATATACTTCTTCTCCAACAACTCTTGCAGTTCCATCTTCAGCTCTAGAATTTTTGGTGTACTCATTCTGTAGGGTGTATTGGACACTGGTGTTTCTCTTGGCACAAGTTCAATTGTGAAATCAATGTCTCTGTTTGGAGGAAGCCCTAAAAATTCATCAAGAAAAACATCAGTGAATTCCAACAACACTTGATCGTCCTCCCACCTAGGAGTTTCATTCTCTGATGCCTCCAAAATATGAGATGCATACAACTGCCAACCTTTCCTACAGAACTTATTCAACTGCATTGTTGAAATCTGCCTCACATAAATCAACTTTTGAATGCCTCTTACAAGTATTGGTTTCGCTTCTTCATCCATGCATTCAAAATTATTATTATAATAGTAAAGCTTTACCCTGTGAGCTTCTAACCAATCCATTCCAATGAGAACATCATAGGAACCAAGTGGTATAACATTCAGATATACACAAGTGACCAATCCATTCATAACCAATCGACATTTCTCTACCACTTCACTAACCTTTCTCTTAGTTCTAGTGGCTAGCTGAACTAACCAATATTTTCTATGCTTTACTTTCTTAAAAGCACAAATATCCACTACTCCAGGAGTAATGTAACTGTGAGTAGAACCAGGGTCAATCAAAATAGAAATAGATTGCTCAATAATCTTACTTGCAACTTCAACCACAATTGACTGGTGATGTTCCTGGTGGTCCTCCAGCGCTGCATAAATCCTAGGGATGGCTCTTAGCACTTGACCCATTGTCTCTGCTTCTTGAATGTTATAAGTTGGCCTTGCATTCTCATCCCTAAGTGGACAATTCCTGCGCATGTGGGGTCCTCCACACTTCCAACATTGGATAGGTTCCTTGTTCTGTTGTGGATTCTTTGGCTTCTCTCCCATCACTTTAGTTGGCTTACTCACAGCTTGTGTTGGTTGCTTCTGTTGATTCCTAAAGTTAGAAGGTTTGAAACCTTTCTTCCTTTGGTCAGAATTCTCATTCTTCCTGTCCTTCCATGTGTTTTGATAATCAGGTCTTCCCTTTCTTTTCTCATAGCAATACTTATCTTTCCTTATTTCTTCTTCAAGAGTTCTAGGTTCATAAACTCAATTCTATCTTTGTAAGACTGAGGCAACCCACTCAGGAAACGCTATATTTTCACCTTCTCATCTTTAATGTACCTGACATACCTCAACAACTCCAAAAACTTATTTGCATACTCTTCCATGGTCTGCAGTCCCAATCTTAGCTCATGGAATTCTTTGATCTTATCATCATAGTACCTTTTAGAGAGGTACTTCTGCTTAAAATACTTCTGGAACTATTTCCACACAATCTTCCTTTCATTAATCTTATTCACTTGCCTGAAGTGCTCCCACCATATGGATGGTCTTCCAGTCAAATTGAATATGGCTACCGTAGCCTTCATATTTCTTGAATATTCTTGGACTTGGAAATATTTTCTCATGCCAAGAAGCCAAGCTTCAACTTCTTGTCCATTCTTTACCTCACCATTGAAGGTAGGCGGCCTTACCTTCTTAAATTGATCACGTGAATGGTTCTGGTAATTCCTATTCGTCTCATTCTTGTGAGAAGAAGAACTTGAACTGCCAGTGGATCCTTCATAGTTAGATGACCCATTAGGAGATGTCTTTCTTCTTCTAACAGTGCTCTTACTACCTTCTGGTCTTACTGCTTAGTCTCCAGAGTTCATCTGCCTCTGGATGTCTATCAAACTTTACAACATGGATGCATTCAGTTGATTCTGCTCCTCCCGATCCTTAACTAATTTTTCATTATCTTCCCTGTAACTTTGTATCTCTGCCCTTAGGATTCTCATGGTGGCTGCAAAATCTGGGGGAGTGTCTTGAAATATTCTCCCATTAGACTCTCTCTTAGTATTCCCCACACATATGTTTTCTCCCATGACATCTTCCTCATGATCATAGGGATCATGTACATCCTTCATGCTATAGGTTCTCATGGCTCAACCAAAACCCAACTTTACCGAACTGTACTATGTGGAATATTGCGTTTGAAGGTGACTATAATTTTGCAAAATTTGTTAATAAACAAAATTGTTAGCTGCATAACATTCACATGAATTTATACATTACTTACCTGCATTTGGAAAATTCATATATTGACAACTTTGTGAAAACACAGAATTTTCTTTTCACAAAGAACGATTGTCTTAGGTGGGCGATGGGGGTCAAGGGGGCTTTCCCCCTTGTGGCTTCCCCATGCCATTGCAAGGCGGGTCGAGGGCAACACCTTCATTTTTTTTGTAAATCTTCCATTTTCACACAATCTGGCACACAACTCACTACCATTTTTCATCTTTTGAGCCCCTGCAATCCCGTTGAAAAACCTGTTGAATTTCCCTATTTCAGAGCAGCTTAGCCTTTCGACCTGATCGGTGAATTCACCCTTTTTCCCTGATGTGTTGAAAAAATTTGCCAAATTTTTCCAACTTGCATTGGAAAACTTCGCCCGATTCCTTCCTATTGAACCTTTCGCCGCATCGAATTTTTTTTTGACTTTCATCCACTACGTCGAATTTTTTTTTGACTTTCATCCACTGCGTCAGGAAAGTTTTTACTTTTCTTTCAATTGGAAACTTGCCAAAAATGCCGCTGTTGCGGAAAAATTTCAATTTTTTTTTCTGATCAGCAACTTGCCAAAACTGTCGCCGTTGTGGAATTTTTTTTAAGTTTCTTCTGGTCAACGAACTTGCCAAGCCTTCTGCCGCGTTAGAAAATTTTCGACCTTCCACCCGATGCGTTGCAGCTAGAACTCCCAAATTTTTCCGATGTGCGTCTGCGGAAATCAACCAACATATTGGTAAAATTCTCCAATTTCTGCCAATTTCAATACTTAGAAAAAAATTTCAATTTTTTTTCTTTTCTTCCCGTCGGCTCGACTCAACCGACACTTAGAAAAAATTCCACACTTAGAAAAAAATCTAATTTTTTTTTTTGCTTCTTTTCCTTCTGCTGAACACAGACGTTGATTCCTCCTTTGTTAGCTGCTCTTCATGGCCCATTGAGGCCCAAAGCTGCAACATCACCTCTGATACCGCACTGTCACGTCCCCACCCGTCTACCAGAGAGAGGACGCGACTATCGCTGCTATCTAATCCAGGAAATGTAAATTCCATGAACGTAAATATAAAAATGCATTGAACTTAAAGATACACAGATGCATAAATTATTAACATACAACAGAAGCAAAATTCATTCATTCACAACATTTAACATGTTCATATTAATTCATAAACACATATACAGTTGCAGAGATAAAATAGACAAGAATACTTATCTTGAAAGAATCTTGTCTCACAACTAGCTACTTCGATGCAACGTTCCACCCAACCATAGGCCAGTGTGCTCATTAATCTCTCAGCAACACTGCTACTCCTGAGCTGGGCGTGTTTCCCACAAGGAATAAGGGAACACTAGCAGACTCACACATAGCCAAGGATTTATCAAAATTCATCCAAGACAACACAATTGGGTTTATCGGGATACAAATGTTAAGAACCTGTGTCAACCCTCCTCTTTATTTTGTTAGTATATTTTATCGGACGCATATATTTTGTAAGTTGTCCCATCACTATGTTATATTATCCCACATTCATGGGGAGTAAGTAATAGTTAAGTTGTCTAGTTATTATGTTTCCTTATCCAACATTCATGGGGGGTAATAGTTGTTTAGATCAGACTTAGTATATAAGTATGTGTTGAGGCTAATGGAAGTATCGAAGAGTTATTTTGTATTGAGCTTGCTCAAAGGAGATTGCCCCTCGAAGTGGCCCGTGATCAATAAAATCTCTTTTGTTCTCCAATATTTCTGTTATATCTTGTATTTTGATTGTTCATTGCAGGAGGTTCTCCACATTTGGTATTAGAGCACTTTCCTTGGCACAAGTGGGAATTTTTTTTTTTTTGGAAAAAAAAGGGAAAAATTGAGCGGCAACTTTCACATCCATTTTTGAAACTTTCTATGCAAATTCAAGAAAAATAAGTTGAATATATTANATTTTTTTTTTTTTTGGAAAAAAAAGGGAAAAATTGAGCGGCAACTTTCACATCCATTTTTGAAACTTTCTATGCAAATTCAAGAAAAATAAGTTGAATATATTAATTCCTTTTTCAAAAATACGTAGTTTCAAAAAAAAATCATCTCATTTGGAATTCTAAAAGTGGAGATATCGTGGATTTAAAATCAGCAATTTTTCAGAATTTCAGTGACGGCTGCGGAAATTGCAGAGCGAAAATGTTTTGATTAGGTGCCCATATTTCTATTCTGAGGTCGTGGGTAAAAGCAGAGTGGATGTTCTAGTTCCAGAAATAGGATATAATAGCGATTTTGAGCAATATAGATCGGGTTATGCTCATTTTAAAAGTTTTCATCTCAAAACCCTAGCTCTAATTACGAGTTTTTTAGCATTGGATGGAATTTCTGGCACTATGATTATTGCAGTAATTCTTCTTCTTGCAGCGATGTTTTTCATTCATATAAGGGAATAAACCCTATCCACTTAAGTGTGGGAAGTACTTTGGCATAGCCCTAAAACTCATTGTGAGGAGTACCACAAGAACCCCGAAGTAGCTGGCCATTGAGAGGACCTGCCAAACGAAAAGGGCAACGACCCCCACTAGATTGACTAGATTTCCATCCATGAGGAAAACCAAAGAGCTGTCGTTTTTGGCCAAGCGATTAGCAGTTTTACCTGCGCTGTGAAGTGGGGGATACTGCCCCAATACTCAAGCCTGAGATAGCCTTGGTGGCCGAGTGAATACCTTTAAACCATTAGGAAGTCGAAAATACCAGGGGTCCATATCTATTTACAGTTGATAACACGCAGAATTCTAGAATTGTCACAGATCATTTACCCCAATTCAAGTTGATAAAGCACAGCTTTCTAGCACCGCCACATATCATTTCTTCAGCCAAAAAATAAATAAAAGTAAATTCTTCAGCCATATATTCCTTGATTTAGTTCCGTTTCCCTTGGAAATTCACTGTAACCCCTGTCATTCCATTCTACATATTTCATTCATTGAGGACCCTATCCCAAGTCCACTTCCCAAAGCCCAAAATTCCATTTTCTTCTTTCAACCCGCTTTTGAAATTCACATTTTTTGTTTCCTTTGTCCCTCAGAAATTGTCCACAACCTAGTTACCCACTCGCGTTTTTCCCAACTCAAAATTTTCCTTTTCTAAAACCCTTTCTGTTTTTGTTTTTCCGCCCATTTCCGATAAAAAACACAAAACAAAAAAACATTGAAAAAAAAAAACTTGCTTATGGTTGTCCCCCACGTAGGAGCAAATAGACAAATGGAAGAAGAGCTTGTCATCCTCAAGACCAAACTCAAAGATCTGGATCTGAGATTTCTTGACCTCCATCTTTATTATTTAGCCATGAGCAACTGGCAACAGCCTGAGTCTTCTGCAGGCACTGCGTTCTCTGCTTCCAGCAACTTTTGTGGACTAAAGATTGAATTCACTTGCTTCAATGGTGATGATCCAAGTGGATGGATACACAAAGCAGAACAATACTTTAATATGCATAACACTTTTGATGTCACCAAAGTCCCACTTGCATCATCCTGTTTGGAACGTGAATCCCTTTAATGGTTCTATTGGCACATCAAGGATCATGAAGAGCCCCAATGGATAGATTTTTGCCAACTCCTTTTGCACCGATTTGGCCCTAGTGGTTTTGATGAATTCATAGGAGCACTCACCAAAATTCGCTAGACTTGCACTGCGAGAGAGTATCAGACAGAATTTGAGAACATAGTCAAGCACACAGAAGGATTTTCTGATGCATTCTACAGGAGTTGTTTTATCAATGGTCTTAAGGATACAATCCAATCTGACGTTACAATGTTCTGTCCCAACACAATGATGGAAATACTAGGGTTGGCTAAGTTGGCAGAGGACAAGATTAGGGCTTAGAAATGCCCCAAATCCACTTTTGTTCCATTCAAAAATATGGTTCCCCAAAGACATCCAATTCCTTTGACTCCTAGAACCACTCCCATCAAGCATTTGTCTGAAGCTGAGATGCGGGCACATAGGGAAAAAGGACTTTGTTATGATTGCGATGATAAATTCACCCGGGGACATCAATGTACTGAATACAAGCCCTATTTCTTGGATGTCGCTTCTCCACCTGCACTTGAAATTTGTGATGCTGCTCAGGATCCAGTAGACGATCAGGTCGACATTTCGTAGCCACCTATTGACCCTCAGATTGCTAAACAAGTTGATTGTTTTGTCCATCCTTTCTCCAGCTTTAAAGTCATGGTTGCTAATGGGACCACCTTACCTTACAAAGGAAAGCATCACAGTGTGTGTATCTCTATTGGATATTATAACTTGCACTCTAACATGTTTTCCATACCCCTAGGAGGTTGTTCTGTGATTTAGAGAACTCAATGGTTATGCACACTTGGACCCATCTTATGGGATTTTGTTGAACTGTGGATGCATTTTTTAGTGAATGGGAAAAAACACACATTCAATGGCTTACAACTAGGGTCTCTCAACATCATTAGTTCACATTGCATGGAAATGATCCTTAAGCAGAATTCACATGGTGTCATCACTCAACTCCATTTCATTAAGATGCAACCTTCGGTAGTCTCAAATACTCCCTTGGATCTTTCATTTCGATGCACCCTTCAGATGCCTGATTTTTCCAAGCCCTTCGCTCTTGAGAGTGATGCTTGCGACAATGGACTTAGTGTCATCCTCTTTCAAGATGAACATCCCATGGCATTCACCGGTAAAACCCTTCTTGGAAATAATTTATCCACCTCCACATATGAGAAGGAAATGATGACTATTTTGCATGCAGTACAGAAGTGGTGGCCATATCTCTTAGGGAATCCTTGCTGCATCAAGACTAATCACCAGAGTTTGAAATATTTCCTAGAACAACAGGTCTCATCCCCAACACAATAGAAATGGGTTAGTAAACTCATGGGTTATGACTATGAGATCAATTACAAGAAGGCTAAGGACAATATTGTGGTTACTCTTTCCCGCACATTTGATGCCCCTGTCTCTGTTTCAACTATTGCTATGCCTATTCCAACTTGGTTACACTCTATTTAGCAAGACTATGTCAATGACTCCTCATTATCTGAAATCATCGAATCGTTGGCCAGTAACCCTTCTGTGGTACTGCATTTCTCTTGGGATGGATCTTCTCTGAGATACAAGGGTCATCTGGTGCTTCCCCAAAGCACAGATATTAAACATGCAGTCTTATATGATCTCCATTCTTCTCCATCAACAGGGCACTCTAGGTTCATGAAAACATATGAGAGGGCACGATGTCACTTCTTTTAGAAGGGAATGAAACGAGAAATTCAACAGATGGTTTCCGAATGCGCTCCTTGTCAGCGCCACCAAGGTGAAACTACACTCCTTTCCAGATTGTTTGAACCTTTGTCCATCCCTACAAGGATTTGGACATATATTTTGATGGGTTTCATTCAATGGGCTCCCTAAATATGGAGGGAAGACCGTAATCTGGGTTGTTGTTGATCGACTCTTTGGAGCAACCGAATCCGGTTTTCTGTTGGTCGAATCCGACTATCATTGTAATAATGAATATGAATAGTAAATAATATATTAGATGATGAGTAAAATGTACAATGGAGGCTCACCTTTATAGGATTTGAGCATGAAGGGTCACACCCTTTCATAATTAACAACTCTATTTAATAATTTATTTTATATTCGTTACATTGCCACTCCCTTTAAGGAAGCTTTGTCCTCAAAGATTAAGTTTTTTCCTAGTGTCGTTCTTCATTCTGAATCAATGTTGGTATTAGAATTAGACGAGGTCTCTTGTGCAGAGACTTGCACTTCCTTTCCATTGATGATTTTGCACTGTATTGTCTCATTGTTCCTACATTTATGACCAGGGGTCCAATCATCACCGCATCGACGATATAAGTTTTTCTTCTTTTTATTTTTATTTTCGGAGTAACCTTTAGATGACTTTGATCTATTTTCCATTTTGTAGGTGTATGATTGAGTTTTGTGGCATTGATGGCCAGGAGACCACGTATCTGCACAGTACCTACATTGTGTCTCTTTTTCTTGTCGATAATGGCTATCGTCTTTTGTTTTTATTCCTTCCAATTTGCGTTCTACGGCTTTTGCTTTACATCTTGCTACTTCTACGTTAGGTATGTCATGTAACTTTAACTCTTTTTGGAGGTGTGGTTTAAGACCTCCTAAATAGGTTTCGAGTCTTTGCTTGTCAGACAACCCAAATACTCGTGTTGATAAGGATTCCCATTGATAAGTGAATTCCTCAACGTTTCTGACTTGCTGTAGTTTGGTAAGTTTACTGAAAAAATCATCTTCTTTGATTCCTTGAAACCTATTAAAAAAATTATTTTTGAACAAGTTCTAGGTGTAGGTAAAATTATCTCTCTTCCACCATAAGTACCAATTATAGGCGTACCCTTCCATATGCATTGACGCATATTTCACCTTCTCCTCATCAGATTGAATGTTGTAAATGTCGAAGTATTCTTCTGCTTTGTTTAGCCAAGCAACAGATTGGTCTTCACTCCCATTGTATTTCGACAACTCTATTTTTTCCTTAGGTGGGTGCACTTTGTAAGGGTGACGTTGATTTCCTTTTGCCTTATGGTTTGATGGTGGCTCGAAACTGCTAGACGATGAAAGTGACATATCTGAATTGCTTCGTTGTTGGCGATGATTTTTAGTTTTTCTTTTCTCTACTATCTTACTTATAGCATCTATTTTCTTGTTTAATCGTGCCTCCATATCTGGTAGTACTTGTGTTTCTGTCTCTTGCTTAAGTGTCGCATTGTTAATCTTTATTTCTTTTTACAAATATTCTTGATTCTTTGCGAGTGTTTCCTAGATGGCAACATGAAATGATGCATCTAGCATGTCTGGACTGCTAACGTGGCCTGGCCTGGGTATGAACCTTTGTAACATCTTGAATAATGTATTATGGTTCTGCGTCATGGTGGTCATGTTCAGTGTTATGGTGTTTATGTTTTGCATCACGATACTCATTTTTTCATCCAAGTCTTTTTGTTTTTCGTTTAGGATGTCAAGTTTGTTGTCGAGACTCTTTTCTTGTACCACAACAAGCTCATCTTTGAGTAATGTATTGTTATTTTGCATCTTTTCTTTCACGCATTTTAGGTCAGCGACAAGGGACTTTATGTCCTTCTCCATTTTTTCGATTTGCTCTTTTAGCTCCGCCATGGTCTTGAACCTTGTATGCGGAGGTGTGTATTTTAATGCTATTTTGGCGCTAATAATATATTAATTAATTAATTAATTAATATTAAATATTTTTTTTCCTCGGAAAAATTAATATTATATATATATATATATTATAAACTATATTATATTTGTATATAGTTTTTTTTCTTTTAAACAAATATTATATTAAAAATATAATCTTGGATTTTTTTTTAAATATATAATTATAAATATATTACAATATTATATTGTATAATATATTGTTTTGTTTTTGGTTTGGTTTATGTAGGTCGTGGAAATGGGGCAATGACGATGGTGGAAGCAGAGGAGCAACGGGCGTGTGGGAGCTGGGCTGCAATGGAGCTGGGCACGTGGAGATGAAGGAGCAGTAGGGAGGAATGGAAATGGAGGTGAAGGTATGGCAGCGTGGGGGTGATTGGGTGTTTAGGAGGTGGAGACGTGAAGTGAGATTGGGAGGTGAAGGCGTGAAGGGTGAGCGTGAAGAATGCTGGTGGTGGAAGAACAGAAGAAAAGGCTGAGCGCGCAAGAAGCAGTCGATGGAGGCGCAAGGGCAGTGAGGAATGGCGGCGTGGATGGGAGGGACGAAGGGTGAGAGCGACTGTGAAGCAGTTGGGTGGAGAGCGGGGGAAGCGTTGTGAAGTGGGAAGGAAGAGATGGAAGGTGATGGTGTAGTAGAGTGGTGGTGGCGTTGCAGATTGGTGGCAACGTTGGGTTTTTTTTATTTTTGTTTTTTATTTATTGTTTTTTTGTGTTTTTGTTTTTTGGCAGCACTTGGATGAAGTGACAAGCGGGCAGCGTTGGGATGAAGTGATAGGTGGTGAAATGGAGCAGTGGAAGAAATCAAGGATTTATGAGCCGAGTCCGAGCTCAGGTCAAACGAACCGAATCCGAGCTCTGATACCAAATGGAGCAACCGAATCTGGTTTTCCGTTAGTCGAATCCGACTATCATTGTAATAATGAATATGAATAGTAAATAATATATTATATGATGGGTAAAATATACAATGGAGGCTTTCCTTTATATGATTTGAGCGCGAAGGGTCACACCCTTTCATAATTAACTAATCTATTTAATAATTTATTTTATATTCATTACACTCTCCAAATATCATCATTTTTTTGCTCTCAAACCGTAACGCACCTTTCACAAGTCATTTTCTCCTTATTGACAACAAACTGAGTATGAGTTCATTTTATCACCCACCAATATGAGTTCAATTTATCACCCACCAATAGATGGTCTGAATGAAGTCATCAACAACTATTGGGAAACTTATGTTCGTTGTTTCACCTATGAAGCACAACATCTGTGGGAAAAGTGGCTCCCTCTCGCTGAATGGTGGTACAATACTTCTGACCATACTGCATCTCAAATAACTCCATATGAAGCAGTTTATGGTCACACACCTCCAGTACTCCTTCCATACACCCCTATCAGTTCACTAGTTCAGGCCGTTGACATGGTTCTTCGAAACCGACATCAGATTCTTCACCTTCTACAGGACAATCTTCACATGGCCAAAATCCGCATGAAACACCAAGCCGATCAGCACCGTTCTGAGTGCACTTTTCAAGTCGGTGACATGGTTTTTCTTCGTCTGCAGCCTTACAAGCAATCCTCCTTGAAACTCAAAGGGAACCAAACGCTCACTCCAAAGATCTCTAGTCCATATACAGTTCTTCAGAATATTGGGTCTGTTGCTTATAAATTGGCACTTCCTCCTTCTCACATTTGGGAAGTGATTGGCACCAACATCAGAGCACGAATTGTTTTACCAGAACAGGATAATGAAGTATCCATCATTTCAGATCTGGAGGCCATCCTCAATAAGCGCACTTATCATCTTTGCTATCGGTCCATCACAAAGGTCTTAATTCAGTGGCACAACATGCAACCAGAGGATGCTACATGGAAACCGCTCCTTCATATTCAGCAACAGTTTCCACATCTAAAGCTTTGAGGACAAAGCTTTTTTTTAAGAGGGATGGGATGTTAAGAACCCGTGTCAACCCTCCTCTTTATTTTGTTAGTATATTTTATCGGACGCATATGCTTTGTAAGTCGTCCCATCACTATGTTGAATTATCCCATATTCATGGGGAGTAAGTAATAATTGTTAAGTTATCTAGTTATTATGTTGCCTTATCCCACAT
>LPNX010341240.1:2261-22130 GCA_001517045.1 Pseudotsuga menziesii
ATAAATGTGTAAGCAACAACTAAAAAAACACTCAAACGTGGAGAAAGCGAAAAGCAAGAAAACTTTCAAGGAGAACCGTCCTCGTTAGTTTAAACTTTTGTATTTTTATTTGATCATTTTGTTTTATTATTATTTATTATTTTATATTTTTGGCTAATATATATGAATACTTTTTGTATTTTTATGTGATCATTTTGTTTTATTATAATTTATTGTTTTATATTTTTGGCTAATATATATGAATATTAGTTTAATTGTATATTGTTTTAGTGATTATAATGCATATAAATCTTACTATAAAATTTTTAGTTTTTTTTTTAGATTTTACACATAAATATGTTAATTGAATATGACCTAAAAGCTAATTTGAATTTGATTTATTAATTTTTTTTTTATTGTAGGTAGATATTATTATTTGTTTTAATTAATTTAAAAGGCAATTTTTTCCAAATTAATTAATCTAGTACTATAAAAATAAAGATTAAAAAAATTGAAAAAAACATTAGTCTCCTCGAAACTCCTTGTTTAGAGTCATTGTTGGTTTCTAATTTATGTCTTTATGCCTATGCAACTGAATTGATGATAATCTATCAGAAAAAATATATCTATTATGAGTGTTTTGCAATCAATGAATAGTGAAAATGTGCTTTTAGAATCCACCACAATAGTTAAAATGTGTATTTAGAATCCACCACAATAGTTTAACAAGCATCTTGGTACCAAGTTAAGGTGCTAGATCATGAGCAATTGAGAGATGAGAGATAGGAAGATTTCACGATAAATAAGGTAAGGCGATCCATGTGAAACTTGGATGTATCAACCACCTAGAGGGATCCAATGAGATGTAAATTTTTTAATATTCATCTTTTACACTCTAGAAAAAAATTACAGCTCAATAAATGTGATCCCCATGAGTACTTAATAGGTGTGTGTTTAAATTGGATCAATGCTGATTTTTATTTAAATGTATTTTTTATTTCAAAATAAAAGAGAAATAAAAGAGGGAGTAAAATAAAAAGAATAACTAAAAAGAGGACGAGAAATTCAAAATATAAAGGAAAATACCTAAAAAAATAAACAAAGAAATTAGACATCAAAGCAAGACAAAAAGGAAACAAGAGAGAAAGGAAGGAGAAAAAACCACTAGAAGAGTGAAACATGAAAGAAAGAATAAGGATATGGGGAAAAACTAGGTGACGAAACATCGACAAGAGTTGGTTACCTAGAGACAAGCCTAAGGGATATGGAGGGAATCTAGTTACTATTGATCTTCCATCAATTACCTATGTTTATATTATTACGGTACTTCTCGATTTCAATGGTCTCCTTAAATTTCTTATTAGAGTATTGATCCTCATTCGCTAGTATCTTGGAATCTTAAATGCAAATGTAGTGTTTAGTCTTCTCTCAGTGTTCAATAAGTGTAGATGACCAAGATGGCTTGTGTTTAATATCAATTACATGTTGATTTTGAAAAATATACCAGTTTCACCAACAGTTTAGTAAAATTGATCGATCTTTCAAAATTAGGTTTTCCTATACTCTCGATGAACACTCAATCAATATTAAACACCACATTTGCGTTAAAGATGTCAAAAACCTAACCAATTAGGACCAGTTTTTTAACAAGAAATTCATGGACGCAATTGAGATGGAGAAGCACTCACTATTTTTCTTTCTATTTAAAATTTCTAGCCCTCTTTTTATTATTATTTGGCTCTTTTTCCTTTTATTAGATTCTAATCCCTCTTTTTCTCCTCTTTTCTTCTTAAATTTGGTGTTTTCATTCTTTTATCTCAATATTTATTATAAAATTTATTTATGTTTATTATTATTTCCTCGTGGTCTTTTTTTCCTTATTTTATCTTTCTCCTTAAGTGTTTCAATTTTGTTCTTCTTTAATTTTTATTTTGTTTTATTTTTCTACTTTAATTCTGTGTGGTCCTTCATAGGCTCATTTGTTTTATCTGTTAGATTATTTTCTTTTTATTTATTTTGAGTTTCTATTAAGTTTTCTTTTCTTTTTTTATGTTCCCTTTACTTTGTGGCTATTTTTTGCTAGGCTCTGATTTTAGCTTTCCCTTTTTTATCCTTCTCCTCAAGATAAAAAAATATCCCTATGTCTCAATTACTTATGATGGACCACCTTACGTTAGTTCGAAAAGTCTATGCTTGTTAAATTATTATGGTGTATCCGAAAGACACTGTAATGCCCCCAGACTATTTTTTATTTATTATTATTATTATTATTATTTGCTGACTGTTTATGTATAAGGAATTATGGTTGTTGATGACTCAGCCAAAGAGTCCGGGGAGGACTGATGTAACAATTACCCTTGGTGTTAATGACAATGAATAATAAAAATTAATGATGCAGCAAATATGGTGGAAGAAACCAAGGTAAACGAGGAAACCTGCGGGGAACAGTAAGGAACAGGGACAAGCTAACTTCATGGATTGAAAAAAATAAGTGTCAGGTGTGCAGAATGAGAACAGACACATCCCTGAAAAATAGGGGATACCATTAAGCCCTAGGAATTCTGGTGAGGAAGGGGAGAGGGCTAATGGGGAAAGACCTAGGCAAAAAGAAAAGAGTACCCAAGGAAAAAGAGACAAAAAGAGCATACGGTGTAGGAAGGATGCTATCGAGTATGCTGAGGATTAGGACTCTGCGGAGAGAGTGCCTCGTGTTGGGCATGATTGCCTGTGGATATTCTGAGATTTGAATCTGAAGTTAGGGGTCCCTGCTGTCTCATGGGGGGTTTGGCTCGGGGGTGAATAGAAGGAAAAGGAGTTGATCCTAGTCTACGGTTGGGTGGAATGTGGCTGCTTCCACTGTAGTCGATGCAACTGATATACAGGTTTTGAGTATGAGTTTGATGATTTTTTTTTGTATACTGAAATGTGTATTGTATTATCTCAGATTTACGTAGTTGTTAAGTGTGAAATTTCCTCTATATGCTGCGAGTAAAATTTATCTCGTAGATTCTAATTCCAGTTCTTGCATATACAAGTAGTAGATTAGATTCCAATTGTAATGGTGATTTTACATTCCAAGATATTGTTTTTGTTTTCTTTGGATATACCACACATAGATCAGCCTACGAAATGCCTTTTAAATTATCCCAACCCTTGACGTTACCATACACGGTTCTGGAGAAACCAAGCCATGCATCTAACTCTTGGTGGAATTTTATCCATCGGAAGGGTTACGACTGAGACCAAAGGACAACGAGATCATCATGACCCCTTCCTCTCAAACATTTAGTGCTCAGTTTTACGGGGAAATGGATTGGGAGTTAGTGGCAAACTAGGAGCCAAAAACCATAAGCTACATGGCCCAGACAATTGCTTCCTCATCGGCCACGCTTGTAACACAAAACTAGAACCCTAATCCTCTACGCTGGAGGAAGTGTCGGTCGAAGAAGATTGGGATTCAGGGAGGAAATCCTATTGATGTTCCTTAAGTAATCAATGAAGCCCTTATGGCATGAATCCCCTCACCCCGCTCACTTCGACAGAGCTGGAAAAGCATAGGGACAAATGTTTTTATTTTTTTTAAAACCTTAACCACTGTCAAATGAGGGTTTTCGATAGAAACCACTTGACTGGGTCATCGACCAAGCCTCAGGGAAGGTAAGGCTGGGGTACAAGCTCTTATTTAGTACCTGTTACTTAGACTCTTAAGGGTTCCTGGTTGAATGACCCACTAACACTGATAGTTTCAAAACATTAGAACCCTTTGATCGCCTTACAGACACAGTCTACGAAGATCCCCCCTCCGTTTGTTTTGCAAGCCCACACCGAACAGATTTTACCCAAGGTCGATAAAACCACTTACCAGTAAAAATGCCTTCTTTACATGCATCCTTCCAACCGATCCCGCACTTGGTACCTACAACCAAAGACAAGGGTTACATTCAGTAGTGGTTAAAAATTGTGACTAAAACAATGAAATGGCTAAGCATCAAAGAAAACTTATTTACCTGTGGCAAAATGGTTCGGGCATTAATCACCAGCACGATAGGGCCCGATTCAATCCTGTGACAGGCAAGGTAGTGGCGGTTCTTTAGCACTGATACCTCCTCCAAACCCTCGTATGAATCCCGACAACAAACACCAAACCTCGAGTATGCCACTGAGCTATTGGTGCTTTCGAGAAGTCTCTTTTCTCTCCCAAAGGATGCAAGTACAGTAACTTTAAAGAAAATAATAATGACGAATGTACAATGGTAGTTCCCAGTGGTCAACAACTCATCACGATCCATGTGATCATAGGGACTGTCGTAACTTATGCCTGTTGTGAAATCATTAGTAGGTGACAGCTGCGAGGTCAACTCTAGACACACTAGACACCCCATCATGGACCTCTAAACCCTTACGTGGAGCCCCGGTAAGTCATCCCAGTGGAATTTGGCAGCAGGATCATGAACAGTGGAGAATTTTCTGTTGAACCTTGTAATAACCATCTTAAGCTATATATTTTTTCATTGCAAAAACCTTGGATTGATTCAAGACATACAGTTTCCCCTTCAAAGGGAGCTCGGCCGCTTAAAAACATAGGATAAACCCTTGATTCCTTAAAGTTGAATGCCTTATGCTCCTCCTTGCGTGAGCTAGGTGCTTGGAATTTAATGTTGGACCTTGATTTGTTTGATTGTGGACCTCGTTAGTATATTATGGTGACATGAAAGCTCTCGGCGTGATCTTGGGCTTGGCCCTTAAAATTTCAAAGAAGTATATTGTTCCAAGCCTTTTGATAGGGTGTAGGGATATCTTTACTTAGGAATGCCTCTTCCGATACCTTAGTGCACCTATCATAGAAAATGGTTGGTTAGCCGAAGCTTGGTAAGTAATTTTATCAACCATGTGGTCCAATCTGTCATTAATGGAACCCGCAAGCAAAACTATCAAAGGAAACATTTTACCGAATCCAACTTGCAACACTTAGGTACTGAACTACATAGTTGCTTGCCAAATTAAAACAGGTAGTAGCTTCGAAAAAGGATAAATGAAAAGACTAATTTTACCATTTCTTATGCAAAGATTGAATTGTATCTTGAAGTTCTAAGGAAAACATAAATTGGATATATACCTTGAATAAAGAAAAAAAAAATTGAGGTAGTTTACATATGGTATCCGAGCGCAAGATTCAGCCCTGTAGCCTGTTCGGTGCACTTTGTTTCCTGTTTAATTGCAGAAATATATATATCTATAGTTTGATAGCACTCTAACATTTTACCAGCATGTTGTGTTGCTTACTTGTGAATCTACAGGTTGTTTTGATAAACTGCAGGAATTATCATGGCCTCTCCAGTGGATAATGAGTACCAAACTAAAAACTCGGAACAGGTACCACTGACCACACAACTGGCATTGGAACATTCTAAAGCCAATCAAGTACTGGAAACAATGAGGCACCTAATCGTGGAAATACAAAGCTATAAGGAAAATAATGAACAGTTAAAGAAAGCATAGGAAAAGCAACAGGAGATCAATGAAATCCTGCTACAAAGTCTGCATGAGAAAAACAATGGTAAGGAGCCTTGAACCGAGACCAGAAAGGGTCCTGAAAGGGAGGAAAGTGCAGAAAGAAAGAGTAGTTCCTCTAAAGAGGCCCAGAACTCTGAAAATTAGGTCAAGACTGGCGGAAAGAGAAAGGTCGATCACCTGGAAGGTGAATTCAAGAAGATCAAACCCACTTGTTTCGATGGGGAATCTAAGATAGGGGAAGAAGCAGAGGCATGGTTGTTGGACATCAAGAAATATTTCCAGATCTACAACTATTCAAGTAGCATGAAAGTCTGAACGGCAATTTATAATCTTAAAGGCAAAGCTAGTATCTTTTGGCAGGACATCAAGATATCGCAAGGACTCAAGGAGAAGAATTTGGAGTGGGCAGAGTTCAAAAGACTATTTAAAAAATAGTACCTACCTGAGAATTACTACGAAAGGAAAACCAAGGAATTCTATGAGTTAAGACTCGGCTCGATGACAATGGAAGAGCTCATTAACAAGTTCTTAGACCTGTTGAGTTTTGTACCCTATATCAAAGAAGAAAAGGTGAAGGTGCAAAGATTCCTATGTTGTTTGTCGCAGGATTACAAGGACAGAATCAAATTTGACAACCCAAAGACTCTGGATGAGGTGCTGAGGAAAGACAAGCTGTGTTATGAGTAGTACAAAGACTGGAACGACCCATCGAGAACATGGAGATATAGGAGACTAGAGAGGTTCAGTCAGCAAAGGAAGGGATTCATACCACCACCATACAGGAACACCCTGAGGAATTCCCAAGGAATCCCTTATAATAAAAATGGACCGCCCCCACCAAGATATGTAAAACCAGCCAGTCTGGGAGTAAAAGGGACTGACGGGGCTCCCAGAGAACCTCTGACCTGCTGGGAATGTGGGGAACCCCATTTGAAGATACATTTCCCATGCCTAAATGGGGAAAATAAGGTCACCTTGCACAACGATCAAGAAGCATCAACAGTTGGAGAAATTGGCAGGAATTTCCACAACATAAATGCAGCCTTAGAGGATCAACAAGTTGAGCATCAATCTACTATAGTGGAGATCGAAGGTATTGTTTCAAACCATGCTATATCTGTATTAATTGAACCAGGAGCTAGGTTGAGCTACATTTCTCCAAGGACGGTGGAGCTCTGCCAACTAACTAGGGTAAAGTATGAAAAACCATGGCTAGTCCAATTCGCCACAAGGGGACAAAAGAAAGGTAATAAATTTCATTATTAACTGTGAAGTTCAGTTGCAGGATCATAAAACCAAGATCAACCTAAATGTTTTGCCTTTGGGATCGTATGACATGATAATTGGCATGGACTGGTTAGAGAGGAATAAAGTAGTGCTTAAATATTTTTCAAAGACCTTTACTTACATTGCTGAAGACGAAGTCCTTTGGACAGTAAGGGGGTTGCCCAAACCTATCTCAGTAAGAAAAATTTTTGCTATGCAACTAAAGAAATGCCTGAGAAAGGGCTGTAAACTCTTTGCAGTTAGGGTTGCTGACTTTCTCCTAAATGAAAACTATACCACTCTAAAACAACACCCAGTCCTGGAGGAGTTCCCTGATGTGTTTCGTGAGGAGATACCAGGCCGACCCCCTCAACGGGAGATCCACTTCTCCATTGAGCTACTACCCAGATCTGCACTGGTGTCAAAGGTGCCTTATCGGATGAGCATTCCAGAATTAACTGAACTGAAAATTCAGTTGCAGGAACTATTAGAAAAAGGATATATCAATCCTAGTGTGTCTCCCTGTGGTGTACCAGTCTTGTTCGTTAAAAAGAAGGACAAGACCTTAATACTTCGTATCGATTACCGACATCTAAACAAAGTAACCATAAAGAATAAGTATCCCCTACCAAGAATTAATGACCTGTTCGATCAGGTAGGGGGGTGAGAGTCTTTTCCAAGCTGGACTTATGATCTGGCTATCACCAGATTCAAATAAAAAGTGAGAACGTAAACAAAACCGCCTTCAGAACCCTCTATGGACACTACGAATTCGTAGTAATCCCTTTTGGCTTAACTAATGCCCCTGCCACATTTATGTGCCTAATGAATGGCATTTTTAGCAAATATGTACATCAGTTTGTACTAATATTCATCGATTATATCTTGATTTACTCAAAAACCCAAGAAGAACATCAACATCATTTAATGACAATGTTGCAAACCTTAAGGGAACACCAACTGTATGCCAAGTTGGAAAAGTGTGAATTTTTTAAGACTAAAATTTAGTACTTGGGACATGTTATATCCAAGGAGGGGATTGTGGTAGATCCAAAGAAAGTACAAGCCATATCTGGCTGGCCAGTGCCCAAGAACGTGGCTGACATTCGGTCATTTATGGGTCTCACTGGATACTAAAGAAGATTTATTGAGGGATTTTCCAAAATTGCATACCCCATTACCTCCTTACAAAAGAAGGAGGTAAAGTTTTCTTGGTCATCAAGATGCCAAGAAAGCTTTGACAAACTTAAAGAGTTGCTAACCAGGGCCCTTGTGCTAAAGGTAGTCGACCCCCTTAAACAATATATGGTCTATACCAATGCCAGTTTAGAAGGAGTGGGAGGGGTTTTATCCCAAGAAGGACACATGGTCTGTTATGAGTCACGCAAGTTGAAAGAGAATGAATGTAACTATGTAGTCCATGACTTGGAACTGGCAGCTGTGGTAGCAGCTGTGGTACACACCTTAAAAATGTGGCGGAACTACTTACTGGGAAAGAAATTTTTGTTACTGACTGATAACACTTGTGTGAAAAATTTATTTATGCAGTCTAGTCTAAATGCCTGACAAGCAAGATGGTTGGCCTTCCTCTGTGAGTGCGAATTTGAGGTGAGGCATATAAAAGGTAAGGAAAAGAAGGTTGCAGACGCATTGAGTCAAAGGACTCACAGTATTAGTGAGATAATTATGAGCCAACCCAAGAGTGACTTCTTGGACACAGTCAAGGCACCAAGCACTCATGACATTAACTATAATAAACTATACAGTAAAATACAAAATAAAAAGATAAATCTGGATGGAGTAGCTTTTAAGGTTGACCATTTGGTTTAAAGATAGGTTTTAGATACCTAATGTTTTGGACATCAAGCTGTTTATTTTAAATAGATGCACAAACCTCATTTTGTAGGTCATCCAGGGTACCAAAAGATGGTAACTGCTCTGAGGAAGCAGTTCTTTTGGCCCCGTTTAAAATATGATGTAATTGAATATCTATCCAAATGAATAGAATTCCATCAAGTTAAGACAGAACATGGGCACCCGGCTGGTTTGTTACAGCCTCTACCAATACCCCAGTGGAAATGGAAGATAATATCTTCGGATTTCATCACTGGTTTACCAAAAAAACAAAAACAACATGAGTCTATCATGGTGGTAGTGGACAAGTTAAGCAAATTTGCTCAGTTTATTCTGGTAAAATCAACACATAAGGTGGCTCATATTGCAGAAATATTTCTAAAAGAGATATTCCGACTGCATGGTGTACCAAAAATTGTAATGTCTCATAGGGATGTGAAATTTACATCAAATTCTTGGAAATCTCTATTTGCAGGTTTAGAAACCAGAATTAACTTTAGCACCAGTTATCATCTGAAAACGGATGGGAAAACATAACATACCAACAAGACCATTGAAAACATGTTAAGGATGTATGTTATGAAAAGACCCACTAAGTGGGAAAACTATTTGCACCTGGTGGAGTTCGCTTATAATAACGGTTATCAGGCCTCAGCGAAAATGAGTCTGTTTGAGATACTATACGGGAAAAAAGTGCAATAACCCTGTCAGTTGGGATAATCCTATGGATCGTGTACTAATTGGACCTGAGCTGTTACAGTTGATGGAGAAAACAGTTCCTGAAGTGCAGAAGAATCTAAAAGTGGCTCAAGATCGACAAAAGTGTTATGTTGATTTAAAAAGAAAACACAAGGAGTTTTGAGTTAGCGACCACGTGTACCTACGGTTCAAACCTAAGAAGAGTTCCCTCAAGCGAGGGAGCTGCAAGAAATTAGCTCCAAGATTTTGTTGACCTTTCCAAGTCCTAGAGAGAATCAGGCCTGTAGCTTACAAGCTGGCCCTTCCTGTTCATATAGATATTCATAACGTTTTTCACGTTTCATTGTTAAAAAAATATGTGTATGACTCAGCTCACATTATCGATTGGAATGTGGTAAAGGTGGATGCAAAGGAGAGTTCCAGGTGGAACTTGCATGCATTCTGGACAAGAAAGAAATAGTACTTAAGAACCGAGTCATCACTTGGGTAAAAGTGCAATGGAAGCACTTTAGACCCGAGGAGGCAACTTGGGAGCTATAGGATGAGATGCGAATGAAGTACCCTAGCTTGTTTATCGAACCAATTTGAGAAAATGAACACTGAGGACAGTGTTTAAAATAAGGGGGTGTGGATGTAATGCCCCCATACTATGTTTTATTTATTATTATTATTATTATTATTATTATTATTTGTTGACTGTCTATGTATAAGGAATTATGGCTGTTGATGACTCAACCAAAGAGTCCGGGGAGGACTGATGTAACAATTACCCTTGGGGTTAATGACAATGAATAATAAAAATTAATGATGCAGCGAATATGGTGGAAGCAGCGAGGTTAAAAGAGGAAACCTGTGGGAGACAGTAAGGAAGAGGGACCAGCTAATTTCAGTGACTGAAAAAAATAAGTGCCAGGTGTGCAGAATCAGCACAGACACATCCCTGAAAAATAGGGGATAGCATTAAGCCCTGGGAATTCCAGTGAGGAAGGGGAGAGGGATAATGGGGAAAGACCTAGGAAAAAAGTAAAGAGGATCCAAGGAAAAAGAGACAAAAATAGCATAAGGTGTAGGGAGGACGCTGCTGAGTATGCTGGGGATTAGGACTCTGCTGAGAGAGTGCATGCTATTGGGCATGATTGCCTGTGGATATGCTAAGATTTGAATCCAAAGTTAGGGGTCCCTGTTGTCTCTTGGGAGGTTTGGCTCGGGGGTGACTAGAAGGAAAAGGAGCTGATCCTAGTCTATAGTTGGGTGGAACGTGGTTTCTTCCACTGTAGTCAGTGCAGCTGATCTACAGGTTTTGAGTATGAGTTTGATGATTTTTTTCTATATACTCAAATGTGTATTGTATTATCTCAGATTTACGTTGTTGGTAAGTGTGAAATATCTTGGATACGCAGCGAATAAAATTTATTTGGTAGATTTTAATTTCGGTTCATGCGTATAGAGGTAGTAGAATAGATTCCAATTGTAATGGTGATTTTACATTCCAAGATATTGTTTTTGTTTTCTTTGGATATACCACACATAGATCAGCCTACGAAATGCGTGTTAAAGGATCCCAACCCTTGACGTTACCAGACACGGTTCCGGAGCAACCAAGCCATGCATCTAACTCTTGGTCGAATTTTATCCGTTGGAAGGGTTACAAATGAGACCAAAAGACAATGATATCATCATGACCCCTTCCTCTCAGATGTTTACTTCTCAGTTTTACGGGGAAATGGATTGGGAGTTAGTTGTAAACTAAGAGCCAAAAACTCTAAGCTGCATGTCCCACACAATTGCTTTCTCACCGACCACACCTATAACACAAAACTAGAACCCTAATCCTCTATGCTCGAGGAAGTGTCGACCAAAGAATATTGGGATTTGGGGAAGAAATCCTATTGATGTTCCTTAAGGAATCGATGAAGCCCTTATGGCACGAATCCCCTCACCTCACTCACTTTGACAGAGCTGGAAAAGCGTAGGGAAAAATGTTTTTATTTTAAAAAAAACCTTAACCACTGTGAAGCTGGGGTTTTCGACAGGAACCACTTGACTGGGTCTTCAACCAAGCCTCAAGGTGAGTCTAGCAACCACCCTGTCAAGCTGAGTGGAAGGTCCAATGGATGGCGTGGGCATCGTAAGGTTGAGGCAAGGTAAGGCTGGGGTATGAGCTCTTCTTTAGTACCTGTTACTCAGAATCTTAAGGGTTCCCAGTTAACATATTACCTCATCGGTACCAGTTTACCTGCAAGGAACATACCTTTTCTGCATTGTTCCTTTCTTTGGATGTCCTCCATCCTAGCACATCAAGTGCCAACAGTACTCCAAGTACCAATTCAAGCCACCCAACACAAGGACGATACCAACCCTTCGTGTATCTCCTCTGTACTATTCAAGGTGCTTTTTCATTATTCTTTTCTCTGGATGTTCCTTCATTCTAGCACACCAAGTGACAATTCAAGCCACCCAACACAAGGACGATACCCTGTACCCCTCTTAGGTGTATCTCCTTTTGTGCTCTTCAGGGTGCTTCACCAAGCTGAGGCACTCCATTCTCGCACACCTCCACAACGCCTAGAGGTTATTCTCTTCACAGAGTTCCCCAACTCATGTGACAGTTCTCTAATGTGTGCAGAATGAGTCTTAACCAAATGTCTTACATCTGGGCGTCCCTAGAATGCATAATGGTCCCTCGCTGGCCCGGGGGAAAACAAGGTAAATTTTAACCACTACCTCCATCACCACTCCCTCTTCTGGTGATAACTTTATACACATGATATTTAACTCATCATAGTCCTGGAGCATTAGCCTTTTTCATGGCCATAAATCCCCATGCCTGCAAGCACTCTATGGGTGTTAGTTTATCATCTTATTAATTCAAAGAACATCAAAAATTTTGCACAAATCCTGCCTTACTTCATTTTTCATTCATCCGATAAGAGCCTTTTATCACCAAAATTGACAAGTGGGCATTTACAAGAAGCCACGAAATCCTTTCAATTTCTTATACCAACACCATTTGCAAGAAAACACATAAAACCTGAAGATTTTGACAATGCAACAACTTATCAACTTCAACAGAAAAATTCACTCACTGTTGCAATTTTATATATACCACATCTAAACTTTTAAAGTGCTTGTCAATGCCATGAGACAATCATCCAAAATTTGTTAGCAATTCTAAACAAAGTAAATTGCCTGCAATTAGCCTCGCCATAATAAGGTCAGAAAATCCCAATAAAAAAGGCCAATTTAACAACTATCTTAGCTAAAACTGTCCCTTCCACAATATCCATAAAAAATCATTTCAACCACTGAGATGGACATCCTGCAGATAAATAATTCCAAAACAAAAACTTGAGATAATCGTGGGCATCACCAGTTGTAAGAAAACTTCAACAAGAGAGTTCTCTTCATGAAGTTGGTGTCTGGTAATACTATCAGCCATTTCCATCATAATGATTGGCGTGCTTATCTATTCACACCACCTTCAACTGTGAACAATTCACAGAGCTATACTGAAGCCATAAATGCCATAAACCGCTCAAATCAACAAAACCAAATTGCACCAAAGGCTATATTTTTCACATAAAACATACAGTATTGCTCCTTGAATAAATAGACATTTGCCTACTAATTACTGCCACAATTTTAAACCAAACATATAACCCCTTCCATCAAACATTAATTTCTACCATTAGCTTGCATATTAATACCATAATTTGGGACACCCTTCATTTTCCTTTCCTCCCATATTTCCAGGAGGAAGTCATTTAGTCTTATAACCGAATTACAAATATTTTTAAACCATCAATGATCTCAAGGCTCAACACAATGACACAAACCAATTAGGAATCGTATAAACCATCTCGAGTGGTCAATTATAGGGGATGAAATCCTTCAAGTTAGAAACGTCAACAGATGATGAACCTTTTGATCCTTAACAAAACATTTTGATCTGATTAGAAATGACTTACCATAGTTTTAACAAACATATATCATTTAGCTAACAATAGCTTAACATTAAGTCTAACAAGTGATCTTAACATTGAGAAAACTATTCTGCTCCAGATCCACATAGCATATAAAACAAAACATGCAGACATTTTTCACTATCTAAATGGAGGCTATTCACCTCCATATCCACAACACATTTAATTAAAATAAAAATGCATACCCTTTCTACATAACTAAACTAAGATCAAAACCCCCGATAAAGGATTTACAAAAATCAACAAGCAGAGAAAGGATCTAGCATACCTCACATCTATAAGAATTTATCATAACACAAGTAATAGGTCTTCCAAAAAATCAATCAATGCTGATAATTCTAATACAAAAAAACAAACATAGATAATGGCCTGCAACCAAAATTGATCAATGCCAGGAAGATTCTAATATATATATATGATATAAGAAAATAGTCAAAAGGAATCCTTCCAGCACTCAGAATTCAGATCCATAATAAAATCAAATGCCATGCATCTATCCTTCATGTTTCAGATCCATTTCAATATGGACGCAATGATTCTACTACACAATTTTTAATAACTTACACACCATAAAACAACTGCAAAATCCATACTCATACTAGTTCCAACTGGTTACATAGGAAGGCATTCAAAATGCAGTCTGGACAAAATTGCATACATCACAAATACAGACCAATGGAAATCATGGACAGATCTGGACATCATACTAAACAATGCTCTCTATGAATGGAGAACCGATTAAGGAGAATGTGGGAAGGTCTGTCAGTTTTTAACAATTCTTTCTATGAATCAAAACCAATAAAAGAGATCATGGGAAAATATGTCAGCATTTTCAACAATGCTGAATATAAAACGAAATCCCAATCAAGGGAAACATGGGCAGGTCTGTATCATACATGCCAAGGAGATCATGGCAAATATATTGGCAATTTAAACAAGGTTTTCTACACATCGAAACTCTAACAAGAAAATCCTGGGCTGGGATAGAAATTAGACTTCCAAGGATCAGTAAAATATCCACAAACACCACATAACCTACCATATTTAGCATCTCAGAGACTAGACTGGCAGTTTGGGGCTTAGTAAGTATTAAGAAGCACAGTGCTTTGATCCCAAGAATTTGGGGAAGAATATTCAAAACCAAGAATAGATCCAACACACTAATGCACGAACCCGAGGTGACACGTTGAGCAGATTGTCGGCTTTAACATTCCAGATTAGGGTAAAAGATATAAATCGACATTTCAGCTTACTCTACTCGAGTGATTCCATATTGTGGTTGGAAATATATATATAACTAGAGATTATATGTTTGTAAAAGAAGAACGATTTGAGACCTATTTTGATAAACATACACAGTATTCCAAACCACAACTAGGTTCAGTGTCAATCTTGGAAGTCGCTACAGCATATCGATTTTAGATGAGACGTCTAGGTTATATTAATCTGAACACTTGGAACGAGTTGGTAGTCTTAGATTCATAATGATGAGCAACATTTTAGTTATACAATTTGCATCCTATCTGCATTAAATTTTTGGATCTGTATTATAAACATATAGAATATGTGAATGCAACCCAAATGCTAATTTCGTGCTGGTTCACACATTGACCATACAATCAAGGGGCTTTATCTAGCTGACACTGATCCAGCTCAGACCTTAACGATAAGACTCATCTAGGTTATATGAATGTAGCCGACCCTACTCAACATCGAATCTTTAGAAAAATAAAGTCCTACTTCAAACAATCCTGCACTATTTTAAAGGTGAGGTTCATACCTTAAACATATTCGATATGATATCGCAAGCTTGCGGTTGAGGAGTTCTCACTCTATATTCTGTTTTCTCCATTTCCTAGAGTAATGGAAATCCTCCTCTCGAGCCAACATCCATTTTATTCTCACCTCCCAAGCTCTTCATCCGAGATGCATGCAGAAACCCTACTCAAACATGTAACGGTATAACGACTGCCGCAAGAAACAGAGAGAGGTAACTAATTTTTATTTTTTCAGAATGCATGATATGTCTGGTTGTTTATTCCACCATCCAATGGACATGGAGCTGATTCTGCCCATCCAATAGGCATGGAGAAAGATCTGATATCTAACATCTTCTTTTGTGCTGAGCAATAATGCTCAATTTTCCTCAAAATCGTATAGCATTCTGCAAGCAACCTAAATGGAATTGCCTGATCTCAAAATTCATAGTCGCATACCTGGAGAACTCGCTCCAACCTCCAGTGTCAACTCCTTAGCCCCTTCTGTGAACTGTTCTGCAAAAATGAAATCAGGAAAGGGTACAAACTGCCGCAATTTCTTCCGAATGTAATCCTGCAAAACTCTTATGTTATCCCATTCTTAAGGGTCCAGTGTCGTAGCTGGCTCTGATACCATATGTAAAATACCCATTGTACCTTAATGCTATAAAGCATTCAGGAAGTCTGCAAAATAAAAATTTTAGTAATCTATTCACCAATTAAAGCATTTATACTGCATTCATAACCATCATGTAAACAAGGAAATAAACCCTTCATAACCATCATGTAAACAATGAAATAAACCAGCACACAAAATACACAAAAGATACAACCACCTTCACGTGGTTCACCTCGTCCACGAGGCTACATCCACCAATTTATTTCTTCTTTTATTTCTTTATCAAAATGCAGTGCTTACAAAAAATCACGGCTCATCCATGGCCTGTTTTATCTTTCCTCATGGTTCTACACAGAGAGACACTTGTAACTCATCAGCTCTATTTAGGAACCTTATTGTCTCATATGTATGTACACATCATCATGGTATATAAACCATTATGTATCAGCATTCTATTCTTCTAAAATATTATATATAGACGTATATGCAAATATTTCTTAACGACATTTTATATATATATCCTGGTCTTTATCTCCTTGAGGTACATTAAACTTTATTTGCATCCTTTGAGATATATTAGACATTATATATAATTTTATAGGTCAAAAATCTCTATTTACCTTTTAAATCATCACTCTTTCCTTACTACATATTTCACAATTTTAGTATACCGTGACCCCTGCGTGAATAGATGTCAGCAAGAGTGGTTTTCCGAGCCACTATCTACCATGGAACTCAACCCACAATGTAGTGATACTCTCTAACTACTTACTTTGTATAATAACTGCAATTGTTAATCAACGGCAGTAAATTTATCCTATCCGTGGAAGGGTTCTATACCAACAAACACGAAAGGTAAGGTCAAGTTCAGATCTATATAATCTGCAACACTCTAACATCATAAAAGAAAATACTTCCTTCAACGACCTAAGTTGCACAATTTAACATCATAATTAATAGATTCAATAAGCCTTTCGATGGTGGCCACAACTCATCGCATTATAAGATTTGAACAAGGATTTTAAAACTTACTCAACACAACAACCTACGTTTAAAATCGACCTCCATGCAAATTGCTAAACCTATAAAAAAAAACTTACATGATTACGCTTCATCATAATTGCTAGATCTAAAAAAAGGTATACCTTCCCGAAAGTGAAAACAGGCTTGGGACAACGATTTCAAGTCGGCAAAAATCTGGGTCCATCATTCTGGATCTTGATATCAACTACGAGGTCACAGTATAAAGTTTTATCAATTTTTTCGATCTCGATATCTCTTAGTTAAGAGTTCTTAGATAGGTCTTACCACAGGAAAAATCGCTACGCATAGGTTGTAACCAAACAGACAAGCGACGATAACCCTGAGCTACGGGGGAGGGATAATGCTACCAGGACCAACCATTGTATATGGCCTAGGTATTACAAGCAATAGATCATAGAGAAAAGAGAGTTCACACAGCAAGAGAAATAATAGCATTTCCCATATTTACACAAATGGAAAACATGTGCAGGCAACTTATTTTTATTAACTTCAAAGGTGATGCATGCATCAGTGCATACCTGGACCTTTCCGCTCATAAACTACCATGAGTGTTCACCTGTAATTCTAGCCTGAGACATTCGACTCAGCAAACAAAAGCTCCTCACTATCCTTTTCTTTCCCCAAAACGAAACGCAAGCTCCTGCCCCTGAAAGGCAGAGCTCTTCCTCATATATGGTGTCAAAACCACAAAATTTCAAAAAAATTTAAACTTTTAAAAATAACATAAATATATGTTAATACGTTCGTTAATTATTGATTAGTTAATGCTATTAAATTTGTAACTGTATGATCTTTACTTAGTTTTGAATCCTAGATGAGTTTCTCTTTAGTTTTCTGAATGTTTTCTGTTTGCAACAGTAAAGGGATATGCTACGTTAAACTGGGCTTACTTAGCTGCAAAGCTAACGCACACAGTTTTCCTTTCTCTTACAGATCTACAGGTAAAGTTTGGGATTGCTGCTAACAAATCATTTTAAAGTAATAGAATCATATGATGTTACCAAGTTCATTCAGTAACAAACTATATAAATATATCGCATGTTAGCCAGACTATTCAGCTTCTTAC
This sequence comes from Pseudotsuga menziesii, assembly GCA_001517045.1. NCBI lineage: Eukaryota > Viridiplantae > Streptophyta > Pinopsida > Pinales > Pinaceae > Pseudotsuga > Pseudotsuga menziesii. The sequence continues at coordinate 20,043 of LPNX010341240.1, forward strand.
AGGTATATCTTTCCTTATTTGACTTTTTTATAAGAAGAAAAATTCGATGAGAAAAGGTTTAGAGACACTAGAGAAAAATAGATCACTATTTCGAGTTACATCTATGAATTTTCCAGTTGAATAAACATTCAGAAATAAAGGTGGCAGTTTTACATAAGTTTCTTTTCCAACCATTGCCTATAATTTCTTGAATTACTAGCACTAGGTAAAAACTACAAAATTATTGTTCATTAGAGAATTTAATGGCTAAAAAGAGACTCTTATAAGTTTTTAATGTCGCCTTTTAGAAAGGATAATGTCACCAGCTCTATTTACATAAGTAAACAGAGTTCCTTGTATTATTTAAGGACATAGACATTATAATAACATAGATCATGATAATTGAACTACTTCCCCTGTTGTTCATGGTCACTCTTTGAGAAAATAACTCATATTAACACTACTTTGACATGTAAAAGTAATGGTTAGACTCTTTGTTATCATTATTATATTAAGGTATTTAGTCACAAGGCATATATTTCATAACTCATGTGACAATAACACTACACTCAAATTTTATAAGTCTTGTAATATAAGATCATTGATTATACTATAAATCAAAAGGACTAACCTCAAGTGAGGTCTCAAATTATAACTTTTACATTCTAAACATCAAACTAGGTTTAACAATACCTAGTCAATTTATAGTTCATTGTCTTAATACAAGGATCAAATGTTAAGGGCTTTAACATTATAATGCAACATTTCAATGTTTAAATATTATCGTTGAATGTTAACACATCGAACTAGGTTAACATAGATAGGATATAGTTTAATGTATTGAAATGTAATATTGTTTCTATAATTGAAAACTAACATTATAATGTTTGATATAACGCAGGTGATGGTCGATATGGTGATCATATGGAATCTTCACATCGTAATTTTGTTGGCTATTGCAATGATATGAAACATTATCAATCCAACCCACTCATTGGCAATAATTTATGTGTTGTCGTGGCTGCCTCCTCGCCATGCATTGGGAGATTATAAGTTGACTTGCCCCCATTTTCATTTCAGTCCTCCTCTCGCCTACGGGCTTTGAGCTCTGCCGAACCCTAGTGGTTCATCCTGGTTGATCCATGTCCTGAGAATGTCTGGTTTTTAGCTCTCCTTTGCAGTACTCCCTCGTGTTGCTTCTTCGTGGTGTTCTTTCGTGGTACTCTGTTGTGTTGCTCCTTCATGGTGTTGTTTCATGTGCTCCTTCGTGGTGCTGTACAGAAGTTCTTGGCTTGAAACTTCATAGCCTTGTAGTCGCTGGTAGTTTATCAGTTGTATCTCCGTTGGGAAAGGAATTTGGTTTCCAGTCAGCCCACTTTTGCAGGTGAAGACAGGGTTTGATTACCCTGGTTCCTGGCCGTTCATTTGCTCGATCTCCACAGGTAAGAGTTTGTAAGATACAATTCCTTAAATGCAAGAATTAGTTTTGATTATAAACTTTTTTTAGGGTTTGTCTAATGAAAGGCTGCCCTTCGTTGGCAGGTTTTGGCAGGTTTTCCCTTCAAAAGATTGATTGTCATTCGATGGCAGGCTTGCCCTTCTCGCCGCAGATGAGATCATTAAGGGATACGGCTCCATGCTTCATGGGTAAGCCTGGTTATCACAGCACATCTCTTTGCTGGTTGTATTGACAGCGTGCACTTCTGTGATTCCATGGGTTCTCTGCTATCGCACTAGCTGTAGATTACTCCATCGTTTTACTAGGGTATATCCCTGCGATAAAAAGTTATACAGCTCCTGGGCCGAGGCTGTATTTATATACATTGTCTGTAAATAAGAAAGGCGATGGCTGTAGGGTTTAAAGTTTTGTATCGGGTTAAACCCTAACTCTTTAAGAGTTTTTTCGGCTACGGCCGTGGATGTAAAACTCGTTTATTTACTGTAGGTTTTGTTTTTGTAACAGAGTTTACAGGATTTAAGCCTTTACGTTATTATTATTATGTGACTAACGTTCTACAGGCTGCGAGCCTTGCTTTTACAGTATTTTGTTTTTGTCTTTATAGGCCATCGGCCTTGCATTTGCAGTTATGGGTTATTAAAATGATTCAA
>LPNX010341254.1:0-35680 GCA_001517045.1 Pseudotsuga menziesii
GCACAGAAGGAAGGAATTGACTATGAAGAAACGTTCTCTCCTACAGCAAAATGGGCTACCATCCGTACCTTACTCTCTTTAGCTGCTCAGAAAGGGTGGAATGTTCATCAGATGGATGTGAAGACTGATTTCTTGAATGGAGACTTGAAAGAGAATGTCTTCATGTCTCAGCCAGAAGGCTTTGTTGTGAAAGGAAAAGAACAAAAGGTATGCAAGCTTGTCAAATCCTTGTATGGCCTAAAACAAGCACCTCGCACATGGTATGAAAAGTTAACCGAGCATCTTTTGAAGTTGAATTTCGAACATTTTGATCTTGATGATGCAACACTGTTTATAAATAAAGTTGGAAGATCTGTTGTGTATCTTGTGGTGTATGTAGATGATCTTTTGATGACAGGGAACAATGAGAACAATATATCATCCATAAAGAAAGATTCGAAAAAGATCTTTGAAATGACAGATATGGGACATCTCCACTATTACTTAGGAATTGAAGTCACTCAACATCCTAAGTACATATTCCTATCTCAGAAAAAATATGTTGGAGAAATACTAAACAAATTTTGCATGACAGAATGCAACCCTATATCTACTCCATTGGAATAGAAAATGAAGCTCACATCAAGCGAAGGAAAAGAATTTGAGGATGCGACCAAGTATCGACAACTTGTAGGAAGTCTTATCTACCTTACAACAACTAGACCAGATATTTCTTATGTTGTTGGCATACTTTCAAGGTTCATGCATAAACCTTGTGAAGGACACTGGTCAACTGCAAAAAGAGTTCTAAGATACTTGAAGGGGACTCAAGACGTTGGACTCAAGTACTCTAAAGTGGATGACTTCAAACTTATTGGGTACTCAGACTCAGATTTTGATGGCGATAAGGAGACAGGAGTATCAACTTCTGGATACACTATGAGTCTTAGATCAGCAACTGTCTCATGGAGATCACGCAAAAAGTCAGTTCCAGCAGATTCAACAACAGAAGTAGAATACGTGGCTGTAGCTGAAGCAACGGAAGAAATAGTATGGCTCAGAAAGATACTTGAAGATTTGCAAGAAAAACAAGAAAACTCCACTCCATTATTGGTCGAAAATACTTCTGCAATCAAGCTGGCTAAGAATCCTAGATTCCATGATCGAACCAAACACATCAACACAAAGTATCATTTGATTCGACATCATGTAGAGGCCAAGACAGTCCATCTTCGACATTGTTCCACAAATGATCAAATTGCAGACATCTTCACCAAAGCGCTTGGACAAGAAAAGTTTGAAAGATTCAGAAACATGCTCGGACTTACGAATACCCCTTAGGATTAAGAGGGGGATTGTTAGAATATAATCCGTAGGGATTATATATTGTAAATAAATAAATAAATCTGAATAGTAGGAAGACAAAAAGGCTGGGCGGAAGGTGAAACACAACCGTCATATCAATTGTATAAATATATGCATTGGCATTGGAATAATATAGAATCAGGAGTTATACCTAACACACTTATATGGTAGTTTGAAACCTCGTTCATGGCCCATGAACCCTAGAAGCTTCAATGAAAGCCTATAGCCCTTGATCTTCAACATGGTGCTATTTTGTAAGACATATCATAATGATCCCGCAAGAGGTCCCTCTGTGGAATTGGAACCTGAATGATGTCCCTTATTTTTCTAGATTGTGCGTAGGTGGACTTCAAAGATGCCTTCATGACTGTCTTTATGAATATTCATAGAACCTGGAGAAATGCCCTCCGAAGTTAATTGCCACCAGCACGGAGACCCGACTGATCTCTGCCCTTTATCACTAGTTATTCACTATGCAATAATCCAGTGGCTAGGAATACCCTGAAACAACACTGGTATCTCGTAATAGGAACGTCTGCATTATACAAAAGGGTATAGTAGCATTATGAATATGCAGTTGGAAAAATTAAGAAATGCCATAATCAAATGGTTATTTATGTTTCTGTTATCTATTCTAACCTAAGAATTTTATATTTTAATGTTTTAAAAATCTGTTAATATCCAAATATCTAAATAAGGTCATATCCACTCAGACTACTTTCTTAGCTCTCCTGAGTCAGAAACAACGTTGGGATTATTAGTCTCTTCTTAGAATTACAAATGATGCAATCTTGGTGTTAATATTGTTCCTTTCCCCAATTCTTAAAGGGTTCTAGCTCAATGGAATAGCACTTGCTTTACAAGCAGGAGGTTGAAGGTTCGATTCCTTCGTGCCCTAATGATATTGCAGTAATGATATTTTTAAAAATATATTTTATTACGATTTATTATGGCTACGAGGGGGGTTCTAAACTGACTTCTACGTTGGTAATGTTGAATGGGTAAAGTTCCAGCCAAGGAAGAGTTCCAACCGGGGTACAGTTCCAACCAGGGCATAGTTCCAGCTTGGGCAGAGTTCCAGTTGGAGCAGGGTTCCAGCGGGGCAAAGTTCCAGCCAGGGTAGAGTTCTAGCCGAGGCACAGTTCCAACTGGGGCACAGTTCCAACGGGGGCATAGTTTTAGTCAGGGCACAGTTCCAACCGAGGCATAGTTCTAGCCGGGGCATAGTTCCAACCAGGGCATAGTTCCATCCAGGGCATAGTTCCAGCTGGGGTAGAGTTCCAGAATATGGGCAGAGTTCCAATTGAGGGCACTCTCAACCAACATTTGTCTATTTGGCCAACCATCTCTCTAGTTGGGATTTGGTTGCTTTTTTTTTACGACACCACACATTTTACACTTACCTGTTACCCTATGTGGAAGGTTGATTAATCATCAGGTGCACAAAGTGGGGGAACTGGTTACTTGATTATGAGGTACATGTTGCCACTCAAGCTAGCATTCCTAAAGCGCAACGTTTTCACTAGGATTTAGCTGAAATCATTCCTAAAAAAACAAAATCAAATCACAATGCAATTCTAGCCACTACGATCTTCATTCCTTATTCATGAACAAATCCAAGGGCCAAGAGGGACATGGGTCTGAAGCGAATTAATTGCATGGATGGAAACGGATGGAGGTAGACGATGTTGAAGGCTAATGGTGACAGAAGGGTTGACAAAACAAGATGTGGTGACGATGGGCTGAACGAGGGCATGGGGCCAAGGAGTAAGGCTAGTCTGGTTCCAACCGGGGTAGAGTTCCAACCGAGGGTAGAGTTCCAACAAGGGCAGGGTTCTTGTGAGGCATGAGTTGCATGCCGGGGCAGAGTTCTAGCCAAGGGCAGAGTTCATTAGAGGAAATTTGGGGTCTAAAATGGGCCTCCTAAGGAAAATAATAAAATAATAGTTAAAATAATGAAACAATAGTTAAAATAATAAAATAATAGTTATTAATTTTGGAGGAAGAATGAAAAAAACCACTTTTTGTGTTTGTATTTTCGACATATCTCCCTTTTTTTTACTCAAATTCTGAGTGGGAGAGCTTATTGGATGTGGAATTTAATTCCGCATCCAACGCATACCCACATTGCATACTTTTGATGGACACCGCTACCCAAAAAACAAGAAATAACTGAAAAAATGTGATGATGATGTCATCATCACATTTTTCAGGTATTTCTTGTTTTTGGGGTAGCGGGGTCCGTCAAAAGTATGCAGTGTGAGTACTCATTGGATGCGAAATTAAATTCTGCATCCAACGACCTCTCCCTCTTGAAATTTGAGTAAAAACACAGGGAGATATTTCGAAAATACGAACAAAAAAAGTAGTTTTTTTTATGACAAATATGTCAATTCAACCATTATGCTTGACTCATTTTATTGAAATTCTATTGGTTCTTGAATTCCAACTCACAAAATTTATTCTTGGCATGTTTTCTTATAAGGCCCATTTTAAACCCCAAATTTCCTCTAGTGCCAGCCAGGGCAGAGTTCCAGCCAGGGCAAAGTCACAGCTCCCTCTAGCAAACCTAAAACCACCATTGACCTATCATCTAGGGTTTGACGAAGACGACCCTTTCCATATGTAAGAAGATGATCTCAAGCTCCCAACACTCTTTCCATACTTTTAATCCCGTTGCACATGGCTATATTCTAGACATCGTAAGCTTCAATAGCCACATCAAAGGGATTTGCAGGAATGACAAAATCGAGGTTGAGGTCAAGCTTTTCATCCAAATGATGAGAAAACAACAAGCTCCTAATATTCTTTTGTATAATACCCTAGTAGATGGAACTCTGCCTCGGCTGGAACTTTGCCTTGGCTGGAACTCTGCCCCGGCTGGAACTTTGCCCCGCTAGAACTCTGCTCCGACTAAAACTCTGCCCTCCTGGAACTCTGCCCCAACTGGAACCTTTCCCCTGGTTGGAACTCTGCTTCCTTGAGAATCCAAATATCTAAATATCCGCTAGCTCAATACATTCGACAATGCATGAACTTTATCGGAAGGAACTCTTCCCTTATAGGAACCCTTCCCTCATTGAAACTCTGCCCTGGCTGGAACCCTGCCCCAATTGGAACTTTGCCCTGGATAGAACTGTGCCCTGGTTGGAACTCTACCCCGACTGGAACTTTGCCCCGGCTGGAACTCTTCAACATGTTCGGTGAAGAAGAAGAGCGTCGCGTGATAGGTAAGGATCTTGACTCTACACATTTTCTTTTGATTAAATCTATAAGGAGTGGTGACCTCGAATTTTGTCGTACTCAGGATAAGTAATACATACGCATTTTATTGGTTAAATATGAAAGGGAAAAATATTCTAAATAAAATATTGCGAGATTTACTTAAGTTGCTTTTTGGAAGCATCTGGGGATCTCGGTCTCGAAAGAGAGAAACACGGGCTATATCGAGAAAAACACTATAGGGTAGTTTTTTAATTTGCATAGCATCATTAACCATGGTGAAATCGAGTGAGCTAGTTCTAGTGTTTTTTATATATTTGATCTTCATACAACAAATCTTAGTGGATCCTCAAACATAACCATAAAAAATGTGTCATTAAGTTCAATTATACATGGTGGATACAACAAGAAGTTTACTTGATCATTCAATTTGGTCAAAACCATAAATAATTTCACAAAAGCAATGTCTTTTCACATGACTGTGGGAAAATACATTACCCACTTATTTAGTTACCCATCTATTGATTTTAGACAGTGATTTTTCACTAATTGTTCAAAAATTGAAGCTAGCCACCAAGGGCGAGGGCGATGTATCACTACAAAGATAGCCTACCTGCAAGGGAAACACGGGCGATATTTAAAAGGGTGTCATATTGGAATTTGCAAGATCTTTTAGAAAATCTTGTGGATGCAGAGCACATAAGAGGAAGTGACAAGAAGTATGCATCGGAATATTTGATGAGAAACATTGGGAAAGTGTAACTGGATACTCCAAATGAATCAAGGCTTTAAAGAAAACAATATGAAGAGCATCACTAAGAAACAATTAGAGAGACAGTCATGGACATGAGTTGCTGGGTTAGAATGAGAGGACTACAACCAATGGATATGGGGATGACGATTCATCTTTATTTGCTACTATGGATCCATCCATACTTGGTGGATTTGGATAATCTTACAGGCTGTAGTAACTGCAGAATGGACCAAGAGGGATTTGTTTGCAGAGAATATCAAGTGAAATAATCGTGTGCCTAAAGCACTGGGAAAATTTATGCTCTGGTTGAGTTTGTGCAAAGTCAATTTTCAGGAAATCCCATTCACAGGTGGGAACGCAGGGTTAAGAGCACTGAGGCTGGAGACACCCATATGCAAAATAAGGACACTGAAATACTAAATGGTACAACCAAATTAGCCAGGATCAGGTTCAAATAAATCATAAAAGCTAATCACAACTTAAAACAAATCATAAAATCCAATCACTCTTGAAACCACAAAAAATTCTAAATTAGAATTCTCTCCAAACCAAGAAAATATGCTTACATTTGCCAAGAAGAAACATTTGTTAGAATCACTATGCAAACATTTTGTATTCCTGTGAAGAATGAAGAGAATTTTATATACAAGATATGCACTCCTATTCAAGTGCACAATAATTTTTCATCATTTACAGATGGTTACAGGGTCAAGCCATGATCAATTTCCCTTTTCAACATTGTATCACTTGCCAACCTTGTATTGAGGTGTCATCTTGCAAGCTAGTCTAATATACATCAGAGAAATATTTGAACAGTATGCTCATTCTTAACTCTTATTCTTGAGCCGTAAGAACTCTGCCTCGACTGGAACTCTGCACCGACTGGAATTCTTCCTCGGCCGGAACTTTGCCGCGCATGGAACTCTACCCCGCCTGGAATTGTGCCTCGGTTGGAACTCTGCCTCAGCTGGAACTTTGCCCTGCCTAAAAATGTGATCGCCTGGAATTCTGCCCCGGCTGAAACTCTGCCCTGACTGGATTTTTTTCCCCGCCTGAAACCATGCCCGGCTGGAACTATGCCTCAGCTGGAACTCTGACCCAACTGGAAATCTACCCCGCATGGAACTCTACCCCGTCTGGAACTCTACCCTGCATGGATCTTTGCCTCGCATGGAACTCTTCCCTGGCTGGAACTCTGCCCCACCGTAACTCTTCCACGCCTAGAAATTTGCCCCGACTGGAAGTTTTCCCCTAGCTAGAACTTTGCCCCAGCTGGAACTCTGCCCCGACTGGAACTTTTCCTCGGCTGGAACTCTGCCCCACCTGGGACTATGCCTTGAATGGAACTTTACCCCGGCTGGAACTATTTGTCTTACAGAACCCATCTACTAGGTATTATACATAGGAATATTAGGAGCTTATTGTTTGCTCATCATTTGGATGAAAAGCTTGACCTCAACCTCAATGGTGGTATTTCTGCCCCGGCTGGAACTTTGCAATGACATGTATTTGATGGCATAATGGAAATGCTCGAGTTTCTATTTTGTAAATTTCTTCTTGGTATCTGGTTGATCTATTTGGTTCGTTGATCTCTATCTTGTTTCACTTATATCGTGGTTTGAAACCTCGTTCATGGCCCATTAACCCTATAAGGTTCAATGAAAGCCTATAGCCCTTGATTTCCTTCCCTAGCATTGTCAAAGCCTTGAAACCTATCATTGGCGTATAAAATGTCCTAATGGCAACCATATCCCACTCAAAGGCCAAAGGTTTTCTCTAGAGGGATTATGTAGTTTCCTTAGAAAAATATCTATTGTACAAAACCTTCTAATGGCACCTATATCCCATTCAAAGGTCAATGATCCAATCTACAGCATGTGTGTTGATTCAAGGCCTTCATCGTGGCCCATTAGCCCAAGAATCTTCATTTGGAATATAAGTCCCTTGATTTCCTCCCTCGGCCTTGATCAAGGGATCGAGACCCATTATTGGTGCAAAAATACTCGTTACAGTACCTTGTCATTATCTTTGAGCCATAAGAACTCTTCCCCAGCTGGAACTCTGCCTCAGTTGGAACTTTGTCGTGCATGGAACTCTACCCCGCCTGGAACTGTGCCCCGGCTGGAACTCTGCCTCGGCTGGAACTTTGCCTTGCCTAAAACTATGCTCACCTAGAACTTTGCCCCATCTGGAACTCTGCCCCAGCTGGAACTTTTCCCTGCCTAAAACCATGCCCATTTGGAACTCTGCCCCGCATTGAACTTTGCCCCATCTGGAACTCTGCCCTGCATGGATCTTTGCCCCGACTGGAACTTTTCCTCACATGGAACTCTGTCCTGGCTGGAACTCTGCCCCGCCTGGTTGGGTTGCTTCAATTTAGATCTAGATATGCAAGGGCCCTCTACTTCAAAAGTCATAATTGAAAACTCTAAGACTTGATTTTAATTAAATACATTAATAGAAAGGACAAGTTTGTCACAATGGAAGAAAAAACCAATTACTTTGGACTTGTGAGACACAAAAATGTTGTGGAGACAGTATTGCAATGCATTCTAGAACATTTCTATAAATGGGTTATTTAGGAACAAGATCAATAAATGACCATTTCCAACACTAAAAAATAGAGTACACCAGCAACAAAAGAATTGATCGGTATGTCCCATCACAAAAATTATTAGGATGGGATGTTCCAATAAGTTTCATTTCAACATTCATTATTTCACCATTGAAAATCAATAGTTATCCAAGGATAAGATAAACCTTAACATAAGACTTGAACATTCTATGTATATAGTCTCATCATCAAAACTCCTTATGCCTCGCATTCTGCTGCTTGATAAAAATCCATCATCAAAACCACATCTCGTATCTCAAGGGGCATATAATACTCAAAAGATACAAGGGATGAGGAGCCAATTTGGCCACTCCCTCCTAGAATAGTATTGGATACATACAGATCAATGAATTGAGTCCTATATTTAAAATTAGTTGGAGCTGATGATTAGACTATTCATATCAGTCTGAGTTGTGCCCCAGTAAGAACTTATGGAAAAAATATTCAACCCTTCACTATCTGTTTCTGTAAGTGCCCTCTAGGCTAGGAAAATTTATTTTCACTCTCCTTTTCCATTTTAACTGGTATACCCAGCTAAGACAAGAGAAGAAGGAAAAATAATGTACTAAACATTTGATAACTAGTCCGAGTTCAATGGTTTTTATCCAGATACAAGTTCAAAATTTCATAGATCAAAATGGTACAACTCCACCTTGTGAGATTTTGAAAACTTAGAACCAGACTTCCTTCCTTTATACCATTTCCTTATTTTGTCAGATACTTTATTAAGACTCTGCTTTGCACCAAGAACTGCATGTTGAGTTAGATCTTTTACATTAGCAAAAGTGGATCTGGCTCTGTCAATTAAACTTTTATTCCACTCACTTTTTGATACCACGGATCTTTTAATGTTTCTCTGCACAGGAAATTTGTTGGTCAATATTCCAACTACCCCCCTCATGAACAAGGCCAAACATTGTTGGTCAAGATATCAAAAGGTGGAGAGAGTTCTGGGAGTTTAACTTAGAAGAAGATGAGGATGACAACGAGTGAAATGACAGAGAAGCTTTCTAGTTTTGGTAGGTCAGATTTCAAATGTTCTTCCAATATCAAAGTTTATAAGCAAATCATATATGGTGTTTTTGTATTTCTGGGTTTGACAGTTGCTGGTTGTGTTTTGAACAGTTACTCCTCTCAAAGGCCTCTTTAAAGGGCCTTTTTTGTAATTTTATAACTCTGTAATTTTGTATATATATTAAATATAATTGTCCATGAACTTTTTGCAGGACAACATTCGAGAGACAAAGGCAGCATTCATATTTTTTGAGTTGATATCAGCTCATGGACAAACGGAGTCAAACATTTTTTACAAATATAAGCGAATCAAGCAAAGGAATGAACTTCTCAAAAGTAACACTTACACCCAATTCTGGAAGCAACTGAAGCTTCTAGCCACAAAGGATTCACAAGCAAAAGAGGTGGCTAAAACTAAAGGTCACAAAGAGGAGATTCTGAAACTTATAATGGAATAGAATGCATAGATAAGAGAGATGGAAGAAGAAATGGATAAATCGATAAAGGAGAAAGAACAGAGTGTGCAGATGGCCATTATCCCTCTGGAGACTGTCCCTCTGACAGGAGATCAGAAAATTGCAAGAGGAAGCTAAAAACAACCAAGAATTGAAGTCTTTGTTCAAGTGAGCATGGAACAACAGTCAAAGTCAAATATGAGTCACCAATTACTTCCATAAAATCAACACCAAGTATCCGAGGTGTATTGCGTCTCCTTATCTTTCCTGGATGTTGTGTTACTTTTATCTCCCAACTAGGCCTCTATTTTGTATGTGGGAATAATGAGTATGGTGAATATTGAGGCAATAAGTATTTGAAAAGTCCTTTTTAGAGGGTTGGATGCATCATCTCTGAGCTGACCTCTTCAACATAGATGCCAATAGGGCTCAAACAGTTGGATACTCTCCAAGAGTTATATCTCCACAGCTGCATTACTCAATCAAACCATGAAAGTACCCCACATGAGGAACGTGTGAAATAGGTCTCCCTACAGCTGAACTCTGCTCCATAAGGTTGACTGCTCCTGTGACTAGGCTTGAATGGACCATCCATACAAGGGTAATGCAAAAGCAAGGCACCCAAAGGAGGTACTTTTTCATCAATAGGCTCTCCCATAGCTTTGATTATATGATTGTTGGTTCAACAATTCCATAGAATCCATAAAGGCAACGCTCCAAACAGGTCAGAGACCTATTAATTTCTATCCAAAGGCTGACTTCCATGACTTCAAAGTGATGATGTAGTTTCCCTAATGCAAGATGATGATGTAGGTCTGTTGCCGCTACAATTTTCTCCTACCAGATCTGATCATTAAGATGGTTGTTCATTACCTTTTTAGGGCTACAATATACCTAGAAATATTCAAAACTCGTCCAACTTTGTTTCTTATGCTGTTTTAAGGTCTGAAATGTGCTTTTTAAGGCTGTTATTCACCCACATAAAGATCTTAATTGTTGTACATTTAAAGATCTTAATTGTTGTACATAAAAAAAATTCAATAAAGTTGTCTGTACATTCTGGAAATTCCAGTTGCTAAATATCATAAGGGTTTATGTAAATCTGGTGGTATTGGTGAGCACATACTATTGTGTCCATGTCATTTAGCATTCCACTAACATCGGGCAAGCATACTTTCTTCTATTCTGGTGACATGACCTGCTGCCTAAGCGTAAACAAATATTCATGAAAAAAGCAAAAAAATTGGCATGACATGCAACCATGAAGTCACCCTAATGTCTACATAAACTTTCAATCTGCCATGTAATGGAGTTAACACAAGTTCAACAACAAGAAAATGCAACTTAAGACCCTGAAAGGTATGCATTTGATAAAATTTAAACATAAGCAGTTAAAAAAGGCTAAATTATAATCAAGGATGTGGAGATTCATTGTCAGCAAGAAATATAATATATACGGAAAGAAATCCAATGCTTCATGAGCAGAAAAAACATGTGGAGATTCATTGTCGTTATAATTAAATCACTTCTTTTCAGCTATATAATATTGGTGACCAAACACACTGTTTCTCTAACGGGACATTACTTTTGTGTCTCCTTTCCTACATTGAGTATTTGTAATATCTCTCTTCTCTATCAATTTTACATATCACTGTGAATTTGTGTATTTTATTATAGAGGTAACCTGTTAAATTCAGAAACAACTAAAATCACTGTCAAATAAGGAAATAGAGAGAGCATAACCAAACTGAAGCATAGAGGATTGTTGAATGGCCTCCTAGAAAAATATGTTAATTTATGTTGTAGACAATGCTCAGTGGTTTAGTTTATGAAATGAATTTATTCCAGTAGAGTAAAAATAGTTGAAATTGTGATTTATTTGTCTACTTGTTGAATTGTGTATTTGATTATCTTCATATTGCATTAAGTAAGCTCCTAATGGTAAATCTGTGGTTGTTTATTTATTGATATTGGGGGTTGTGTGTTTTAGGGTTGCATCAAACCTTATGTCAAACAAATAGTAGAGAGATTTGAGGTGTTAAATATCTAGGCCTACAAGGAAAGCCCGTGTGTTTGTGTAGAAGTTGATCTACCCAAAAATTCTCTCAATTTATTGGTATGGGATGGAAATAGATTGCTTATTCAACACCCAAGATATTTGAATTTTCTTAATATTAATTTTGCATACCAAGGTTAGACCATTATGCTAAAGATGATCAAAGAAGAAAAATAACCAAACATAGTCATTCTAGTAAAATGGATCTAGGTTCTTCTCATCCACCACCCTTGAAGATAAAAAAGAATACCCCTCCTAATAATAGTAAGAACATTATTCCTTGTAGTGCCACCAACAATGTGTCAAGGTCTCATTTATTAGGATGGTGATGAGGATAGTTGGAAGAGTCAACAAAGACAAAAATAAAAATATTTTATAACATGAAAAAATATGTCCTCCAATTCTTGCTTTAATGAATATCCTTATGCCCTGTCACTATAAATAGCTCACCTAGTCAATCTACATTAGAAAGATCATCATTCCTTACCATTTCTCCATCATTCCTTTCAATGGCCTTCCCCCACCTATAACCACTTTTCTACATACTCCCACAATCCTAACACACAAGCCTTTGTATTTGCCAATCACCTTGTCTCACTAAGTTCTCTATGGGGAAGAGATGGATACATCTTGTCTCACAATCCTAACACACGAGCCTTTGTAATTGCCAATCACCTTGTCTCACTAAGTTTTCTATGGGGAAGAGAAAAATACATCTTGTCTCAATTTCTTAAAGTTGATGGTCCACTTAAAAAAATTTAGGATATCATGACAAGGTGGACTAAGAATGAAAACAAAGCAGACTTTTTTTTCCAATGCTTCAACTTTGGTCTTGATTAAGGTTAATTTAAATACACACTATCTTTGTGTTTTAGTTATTAATGCTTCGGAATATGTCAAAATTCAGTTCACGCATAAGATCCCTTGGCTTAATAGACCTGGGCAACGTGTGAGAAGTACAAGATTATCCACTATTTCAGAGGGAGTAGCATTTAAAGTGAATGGGAGTGGTCATGCAAAAACATCAATGCAAAGCAAAAACTTGGATGTTTAGAGGCCTCCCTCTTGATGGATAAATTACAATTTACAATGTTTAGTAAAATCTATCACAATCTTCATGTTTATTATGCTTTATTTTGGTTTCACTCTACTTTTCATTTTGTACAATAGAGAAGATTTTCATAAATTTTCAAAAATATTGGATGCCTTTCCTTGATTTCATGTTATATCTGTGCATTCTTTTCGAGAGAATAAAACATGATTAGGTGTTCCATGTATTAAATTGCAGGGATTAATGGATTATGCATTGCTTTGCTGAGCCAAGCTATTGAATACTTTTATTTACATTTTAGATTTCGGATACGTTTAAAAATTCAACAATTTTGTTCATCCAATGAGTGTCGGTAGGTTTTTTAATAAATTTGTATTTTGAGATCAGATTGTTCTTCTGAATACATACATGGATTCAGCACCCTCAAAAAACCCTAGAAAACCTAGATTATACAAGTTTAAACCTTTTTCTGAGATTTTGAAAATTTCTTCAAATTTTTTACCTAATTCCATCAAAATCATGCCCAAAAATGCTGATGAGATAGGGAAAAATTGCAAAATCGTCAAGCATTTTGCTCCACGCATAAATATTGGATTTCTAAAACATGTATACAAAATTAAGGATAGTTTCCTTCTCAATTTTGTTTAGGTCATTCTGCAAGCCTTAGAAATTGTTGGTTCTCTTATGCTATGAAGAGGCTGGGATGCTCCTAAGAAGTTCTCTACTCTTACTCGTGTGAAATAATTGAGATCATTTTCACAAGAATTTGGACCAACTTACACCATGCAATGATCCAAGAAATTTAAAAATTGTTTTAATAGAGGACTTGTACATGTTTAATCTACACATTCCATCCATGGTCAATTTGGAGGGATTAGTTATGGATATTATAACATGATAATGTTTTTATCAGTGCCTTGTAACTCCTCTCTAAATTTAGGCAACAATAAATAAAGTTTTGTTGACATTGAAACAGGAAAGCTAAATCCATTACACAATATGAGATCTTACAAGGTCCCCTTTAAGATGCGGGCTTTCCTCACTATCCAATTTATCCAGGTTGTTTAAAGGATTTATCCTGCACAAATTTCACAAAGGATGCATGTCCTCATTGTGAACATATCAAACCTAATTGAATAATTACAATTTTGCTAGTTAGTGCTGAAATTTTGAGACAAGCAAAAGCCATTATTTCTTGTTGATTTTAGGCATGACTATATCCGCATTAGAGGCCAACATGTACACACCATATAAACATACTATATACACACCATGTACACACCATATAAACATATACATACCATATACACACCATGTACACACCAAATACTCTTATTAATCTATTAATTGAAATCCATGATTGGCATTGTAGAATTACATTGCTATCAATACAAAATTACACAAAGTAAAAACTTATTTTTACATAGATACTTTTACCAAAAGACTAAAGTAGGTTCTAAAATGGGAGATGGTCGGACTAAAAAAAACCCCTATCCTGAATCCCAGCGCCAAAATAGGTTTTAATACCGGATGCCTTGCAATAAAAATCAGGGTGATACCAAAATTGATCTTCAGTCGGGTAATGCCGGATGGATTTAGTACAGATATATCCATAGTCAGGATATAATACAGATATATCCACAACCAGGTAATGCCTGATGGATTAAATACAAATATATCCACAAATGACTCTATAGAAAAAAGGGGAAAAACAGGTAGATAGGTTTTCTCAATAAAATATAAAAAGCTAAACTGGCTTACTGAAAACCATCTGAGGGTTTCAATAAAAATGAAACCTTAACCATCTAAGGAGTTCAATAAAAATGAAGCCTCCCACGTAGGGATATGGACAATGGTTCGAAGATAAAAGGAGAATATACACAAATGCACAAGTGCACTACATGAGCTCTGTAAGATGTACAAGAAAATGGATGTATGTATGGAAATCATTGAAAGAGAATCATCTTCTTGAGCCCACAAGAGATGGTTGATCTGACTTGTGGCTCAGTCCTACAGGTTCCATATCATCTGGATTCTTGCCAGGAGGAACAAGTGCCAAATATTCTTCCTTCTGATCAGATCCAACGACAAATGATACCTCTTTTTTGGGAGTCTCGACCAGTGCTAGCATGTTGAAAGATAGGGATTTGTTTTTTGACAAGGCCAATAGCTCATTGTCTCCCAATCCTCTGGGAGGTCCAAGACTGCACCTTGGAGTGTTGTGTTTCTCAAGGGCATCCCTGAACTTCTTTATCTGCAGATCATTGCACACCAAAAATATGTAAAAGGAACTTGTTGAAGATAAGAAGAGAGCATTAAAGAAACAATGTCAATACTAAGGCAATAGAACAAGAAAATAGACTTACTGTTGCATTAGTACAACTGAAGCTACAAAGGCGTCCTTGTGCCCCTTGGTAGAACTGGAAAAAGGGTAAAACATGGATGCACAAACTGTAGCACATAGACTTGTTTTCTTCATAGTTCATCTTTACAAATTTGACATCCGGATTCTTTTATGCAATTTGGCAAATCTACAAAAGTAGGAACTAAAATTAGATATCTATCCAAATGATATCATCACAAAGTTCATATTCAACATGTACAGAATTATCAGAACACAACCCAACAAAAATTCTTTGCTATGTTTGTAATACACCATTAACCTAGCAAAACAAAAGCACTTTAATATTCTTCTTGAAAAATGAAACAGGGATCCCTGGAAATCTTCTTTTTGTATGTTGTTCTACTTGTAGAAAATTGAAAGTCTGCAGACCATCTTTCTTCAAACCCCACCAAAACTACAAGACCTTAAAAGAGTAAAGATTTTCTATAATTGGAACTAGCTCACAAAATGTCAATTGGGCAGTTAGACTTGCAAAATATCAAACAACAATCTATTGCAGGACGAAGGAGATGCATTAAAACAACTAATAACAACATAAAATGTTGCTCAATGAGATGATCTTATAGCAGAACTTCTAGATTAAAAAAACACTACTGAAAAACCTAAGTCCTATTGGGTAAAAGACCAAACAGGGTCTAAGAACATAGATCCTGAATGATGAATCCAACAAAAGCACTGTCCAAAAAAATAATCTAAAAGTGTTGTACACCAGATCACAAATCAAACAAAAAGCAAATCTCCAAAAATTAGTGATCCTGATGCACATACAGGAGGGCCTGCCCTCTCTTCAAGATAGGCAAACTTATGGGCATTTACCATCCAACATCTCTCCCAACAACTTTGCTGCATCCGTTTGAGGAGGTTGATTTTAAATAGTTCCCCAAGCCACAACAAGCCCAATAAGCAAAACGATAAACAGCCATAAATTAAACTTGACAACAGACCTAACCATGGTGAGAACAAGGGAGCTTGGTAAGGAGAGATGCATTTGAAACCTGAACTTTGCCAGCTCGAAACAATATCATTTCAGAGAATGATATCTATAGAGGGGAACCCATTCTATACACCTGACTCATATAGCTGGATTGATACCAAAATTGTTTGAATGGAATCAGAGGTCGATTTAAGAATGCCCAAAATGGCTACGACCCCCATGAACAAAACCAACAACGGCAATAGAAAATCAAAAGAAAATATTGAAAAGGGGCTTAGCCATATTGAGAACAGGGGTGCCTAGTAAAGAGAGAGATATTTGAGACCTGGACTTTGCCAGCTCAAAACGATATCACTTCAGAGAACAGTATCTCCCATTGGGAGAAGAAGAAACCCATTTTATACTCCCACCTATCTCATGGCTGAATCCATGCGAGGGCTGTTTGAATGGAACACATTAAACGATATGATCAGCAGGTATAGGTAAATATTTACTTCAAAATTTGATGTTTTGACGGAACAAATTACAAACTGAAATGATTCAATCTTTTGGCATACCTTAGGATGGACAGATCTGCAGGCACCGCAATCCGGGGAATAGAAATCTACTACAACAAGCTTGTCTCCGGCAGTTACAAGAGAATCAATCAATTCCTGGGCTGAATGAACTTCTATCATATTTGTTGTCTTTCCCTTTTCCCACCATCTTGAAAGGCGGGGCATACACGTCTGTGCTTAACGAACCTAGAAAGAAATCCACCATCCAAAAGCTATCAAAACCCACACTTGTAAAATTACCCATACAATTAAGCATTCAAACAGTTTCAGAAAGAAACCAACACAAGGAAAAAGAAAAAAAAAATCAAGACTACACTTATCAATACCCATTCTTTCATACAATTTTAGGAAAATGATGATACTATCAAAATATGAGGGGCATAAATTTAACAAAGGCCTAAATCTCATTCTTTCTCAGGCTGCAATGATAGAGCACACCAGTACTACAGCATATAGCAGGTCTATAAAACACTATCAATACCCATTCTTTCATAAAATTTTAGGAAAACCATACTACTCTTAAATAAGAGGGGCATAAATTTAACAAAGGCCTAAAGCTCATTCTTTCTCAGGTGCGATGATGGAGCACACCAGTACTACAACTTAGAGCAGACCAATAAAATACTATCAATACCCATTATTTCCTACAATTTCAGGAAAACCATAATACTATCAAATATGACGGCAAAAATTTAACATAGGCCTGTAGCTCATTATTTACAGGTATTTTTATGAAGGACCCAATGCTTCGAAACCTATGAAAAAAAATCAAAACACACTCTCTCTGTCAAATTAAGGCAGAACCCACGAAGCCGTGTTGTTGTTCCTGCGTGTCTTTCCCCCCTTCTTTCGCCATAGAGAAGACAAACCGCAGTACTCTCGCTGCTTGCTCAGTTTCCTTGCCCAATGAAGACTAGATTCAGAACCAACGGAGAGCTCGGCTTGTCGTTTTTATATTCACCTGCATTTTTCTCTACGTCTTCTGTAGTTGGGTGCACTCGCTGATTGTCTGCCATCGTCTTAAACCGCTCAAAGCTAGGAACATAAATGAGATAACCAAAAGTGGTCGACAAGATTCGATCCTGCCCCTGGGTCTGTTGAGCTCTCTTAAGCAAACTTTTGGAAAAAGCAATGATCAATTTCGGAAGCGCTGGTTGCTGGGGAGTGTTGTTTGAATTGGGAAGAGCCGCACGAATTGAATGTAGAGGAGAGACGTGGAGGAGGGGAGACGGCGATGGATGACGGGGGTTAACGATGACGACGGACCACGCGATAGAAAAACAGAAACGGAGTTACTCTAACAAGTACAAGTTTTGGCAAAATTGTCGTGTCGGTATCTTACTCCGAATTGATCTATTGAATTTGAATTGGCTTTAAGGAACAATCTGTTAAATTCAAGATGATACCATCGTCGTCGCCGCCGCCCGCCGTCGTCGACTAATTCAAGATGCCAACTATCAATTTCCTATTAAATTGGCTCTCTGTCATGTTTGAGAGGAGGAGAGCAAATAATCCAAAATCAAATAAAAACTAAATTTAACTCATAAAATGAATATATATATTTTTTTTGAAATTTAAAAAAACATGGTTCTGTCAAATTCCAACGAGGACAAATAAATCTGCGATTTTAATCAATTAAATTAGCAAAGATGGCTTTGACATATTTATCGATTTCCGCGAAGATTGCTTTGCCAGATTCTCGGAAAGTCAAAAAGGAAAAACGGATAATTCGTTGGTCCGTTATATTAGGTTAACCAAGGCCGAGTTGGTGGAAAACTTTTCGTGGAAGCTAACCTCAGGGGCCATATTTGTTCAAAACATCCCATGGAAGTCAACACAGGGCGTCGTACCTCTGCTTCAAAGGATCTTACAATCTTACTGTTTTAGACAATGAACGCAAAGCGTTGGCACGCGCGTAGAAATTGAAGAAACAACGATTTTCTTTTATCGGGATGGACAGTGTTGTAGAGCTGATGTATACGAACTATTTTTTAGAAAAGTGTAGTGGAGGTAAGCAGTTGAATTTTGATTAGACTTTGATTTTATAGCTGGTATACCTGTAGACTGTAGTAGCAAAGCTATAAAATACTTATTATATTTATTGCTGCACTGGATGCTTATTAAAAAAGACTCACTACGTACGAATTTATAGCACAGTTGCTTTTGCCCGTATGTTGAAGGGAGACTCGAAGAAAATAGGCTACTTCCTTTACTGTTAGCTCATTGTCGCGGTTGCCCGCCGTGAGTTACAACTTTTTGAGTAAAACGCTCTAACTACGTCAAAGTCAATCGAAACGGATGAATGCCATTTTTTTTAACAAGGAGACCCTCGAAAGCAAGAATGGTGAGAGGAACGATATCAGCACATTGGGGATATCAGCAGGTTTGTACTTGTTACAGCAGAACGATTATCGAACACAGCATGCTATTTGCTGTATCGCCGCCATAAGTGTGTAATTGTCTCGTTTGCTGGTCAGATTCCCCTCTAGAACACGATAACTAGCGTTTTGTTCCAAATATTTTTCCTTTCTTCCCTGAAACGCTTCCAGGAATTGTTGAGTATTCACAAGCTTTGAGAAGCCCATTTCATCATTCTTCGTCCCGAAAGAAGACTCACTCATTCACGGAATGTTCGTTAGCCTGGTTGTCCATTTCCTTATAAATTCCATTTCAAAGCCCATTTTGATGTCATCGATATTAACTTCAACTTGATTACGAATCGGCACTACTTGTTGTCAGTGATTCTATATCCAAAATCGTCAACCCTAGAAAGTTAATGGCAAAAATTCATCGCTGTACCAGCCGTCTCATAAATCAGGAACTTTACCAAAAGCATACAAGCTCTAGGCATTATCTCTCCGCGTCCATGGGAATTCGAGTAATTATAGTGGTGACCATTTTTAGTCTAGTATCTTCTTCATCTGCTGCTGCAGGATCTTCCTCCCGCCCTCTGCTAAAGGACCAAAACAGCACAGCCACAAGTGATGATTTCGACCAGAATTATTATATCAATTGGGGTAACCAGCTCGTAAAATTTGTGGACAACCATCAGTCTGTGCAGCTCCTTATGGACAATTCTTCCGGTATGTATGTTATATATACACACAACCAGAATTACATTAACCCTTTCCCATAATTTGTTGTTACGTCATGTCAATTGCAGGTTCAGGCTTCGCTTCCAAGAGCAAATACTTATTTGGATTTTTCAGTACAAGAATTAAATTGATACGAGGCGATTCATCCGGGACAGTGACTGCGTTCTATGTCAGTAGACTTATTTTGATCACTATACTTCTCCGATTAGCTGCATTCTATATAATTATAATAATTTTTTTCTTTGCACTTGTGAATTTCTTTGGGTATTTCAGCTTTCGACCCAAGAAAGTTCTAACCACGACGAGGTGGACTTTGAGTTTCTGGGAAACAATGCCGGAAAACCTTATTACCTCCACACTAATGTCTTCGTCAACGGCGTTGGCAACCGGGAGACCCGAATCAAGCTTTGGTTTGATCCCACTGCAGATTTCCACAGCTATTCTATTCTTTGGAACAGCCATTACATCCTGTATGCTCCATGGCCGCCTCCTAGTTATATATTTTTAGACCTTTAATATTATTGGTAGCTCCTTTATTTATCCTCGTGTAATCTTGTTTTTCTGGCACTCAGGTTTACAGTGGCTGAAGTTGTTGTGAGAGTCTTTAAAAACTTTGAGAACCTGGGAATCCCTTACCCGTCTTCGAAGCCTATGCAAGTTATTGCGAGTCTTTGGAATGGTGAAAATTGGGCCACCGATGGGGGAAGCTCAAAGATAGACTGGAAGCAGTCCCCTTTCACAGCCACTTTCAGAAAATTCGCTATTGAAGGGCACAAGTGCCATGGAGATTCTCAGTCCTCATCTCTCTGTTCATCCTCTCCTTCACCTTCAGAGTGGTGGGAGGATTGGGGCAGAGGAGGATTGACTGCAGAACAAATGAAACAGCTGACATGGGTGAGCAGAAATTACATGGCTTATGATTATTGCACGGACAAAACCAGGTTTCCCAAACCTCCCCCTGAATGTGCATTGAATGCAATTTGAAGAGAGGAGCAGAGGAGCATTAATATACATAACCCTTACTTTAAAAGTGAACACAATATGAAAAGCATAATAATAATATACTGAACTGCAAGTGTAAGATGGACGCCGGATAGAAATCGATTGTCCACATGCACATGTAATTGAGAATAAACAGGAAAAGCTGCTAGCTTGCTTGCTATATGACTTTAAAGGCCGTTAATGAATGTCAAAGGATTATATTTATAATTGAGATATCATCCAAGTTTATATTTGAGATATCTGTTATTTTATTTTTATTCATTATTAAAAATATTGGAAAAGAGAGGTAATGCAGGTTAGTTATATCTTTGTTTTAAGGAAATTAAGACATTGTATACACTAAAATAATTGTTAAACTCCGAATATCATAAATCAATGGATATCAATGTCTTTATATTAAATTGATTTTTTTTCTTGATAGATATCAACAATCTAAATATCAGAGAACATCCAAATTTTTTATATTAGAATTTGAAATTTCTTAAAATAATTCTATAATCTTTATTGGGCTTGTAAATTGAGGCCTTATAAATAGATGCACCAATTTCAAAGGGATTTGAGATATAGTAGGGAAGGAGGTAAATGTACACTAAAATTTGAATGGGTCGGAGTTACTGCCACGGACTTTTTAGGGGACACACTTTTATTTTGAAGGACTCACTATAAAAGAGAGATATTTCTTAGTCTAAAGAATTAGAATATGAAAAACATTTTTTATCTAGAGTAACTTGGGATAAACTTCAATACAAATATATTGCAACTTACTCACAATATCATATAACTAAATATTAAATAAGATTTGTGTCTTTCCCTAAACATGCTAAATAAAACTTGCATTAAACCATAAAATGTGGATTTATATATCTTGTGGTGGCATAACAAAGAACTACAATCTTAAATACAAACTTGGAAATTTCCAATGATGTTTTACCTTTTACAGAGCTTCGTCTCTCAACACTTTCATAAACAGAGAAGCTTGAGCTTCAAACTCTTGAGAGAGTTTTTCTTTCTTCTTCTTCACACTTCTTTTCTTCTCTTCTCTGTATATCTCTATATGTCTGTCTCTTTGTCTCTGTCTTCATATTTTCAATCTCCTTCTTCTTATAAAAAAAATTCTACCAACTTACATTAAAGAGTGCTATAACTATCTACCTCAAAAATTAGCTTCAGAAATTTAATTCGAGTGTCTTATATATGAGAGACGTGAACTCTTCATTCTGTTAGACTTTCTGACAAAAATTGATCTACTACAGACTCTCACAGAGTCAACTGATTTGCTATGTGGATCAGCGAATAATTAATATTTCCAATAGTCCCCCTTAATTATGAGCAAATGGGGATTTTAAAACAAAATATTACAAAATGATTTCAGAGCAGAAACATGCTCTGTATATGATAGAGTTCACTGAGTGGAACTTTTCATTCCTAAATAACTTCGTAGATATTGGAAAGTATCCCTCTCCAATGGTTTTGTAAAGATGTCTGCAAGCTGATCTTTAGACCTGCAAAATTCTAAACAAATTTCTTTGTTGTTCATCAATTCTCTTATGAAATGATACCTTGTGTCGGTGTGCTTGCTTCTCTTTTGAAACACATGATTCTTTGACAATGCAATGGTTGAATTGTTGTTGCAGAAAATGGTTGTTGGTTATTGTTGGTTTTGTGACAGGCTTTCAAAATTATCCACATCCAAACGGCTTGACATGCAGCGCTTGTAGCTGTGACATACTCTACTTTTGTTGAAGACAGAGTTACTATGGGTTGTTTCTTCGAATCCCACGACACTTAACACCTATACCAAAATGAAATGTGTACCTAGATGTGCTCTTCCTATCATCTGTGTTGCCTCCATTGTCACTGTCATTGTATCCAATGAGTTTAAAATTTTATGAGGTTGAATACATTACGTCAATATCCTTTGTGCCACTTACATACCTCATAATTCTTTTACCCACTTTCCAATGAGAGTATTTTGGTGACTGCATGAATCTTGAGATCAGACTTACTCCATACCTAATGTCTGGTCTTGTCGCTATTAAATACATAAGGCTACCAACAAGCATTTTAAATAGCATAGGATCTAGAATTGATCCATCATCATCCTTGCTCAATTTTAAACCTGTTATTAATGGTCTCGGGGATGTCTTGCAATTAGACATATTGAATGTTTTTAAAACTGTAGTTGCATACTTTGACTATGATATAAAAATACCACTTTCAAACTGATGGACTTCAATGCCTAGAAAAAACTTCATGAGCCCCAAATCAGTCATTTCAAATTGACTTTCCATGACTATTCTAAATTCTTTTATGCCAAAATCACTAGTAAATATTAAATCATCTACATATAGTCAGACAATTAACATGTTACCTTACTCATTCACTTTGGTGTACAACGTCGGTTCACTTTCACTTCTGTGAAATCCATTTTGGGTGAGATATGAATCAATGCGATTGTACCAAGCTCTCGGAGCTTGCCATTAGACCATAGAGTGACGTTTTCAGCCTGTACACTTTATGTTATTGTACTGGAACTTCATATCCTTGTGGTTGTTCCACATATAATTCTTCATCCAGATAGCCATTCAAAAATGTCGATTTAACATCCATTTGATAAACATACCATTTGTTTTGTGCAACAATGGACAGAACTATTCTGACTGTATCCATGCATGCGATAGGTGCAAAATTTTCATTAAAATCTATTTCAGGCTGTTGTGTGAGCCCTCCCTCTTGCTACCATTCTTGCTTTGTGCTTCTGCACATTCCCATCAGCATCTTGCTTGGTCTTGTAAATCCATTTAACATTGATTACATCTTTATCTTTTGGTACATCAACCAATTCCCATGTCTATTTTTTCTCAATGTATTCTATTTCTTCATCCATGGCTTGTGCCCATACTTCATCTTCGACAACTTCCTCAAATGTTCGTGGATCATCTATTTGAGAAAATAATGCAAATCGAGAGAATGAATTTGGTGTACCAACTTCATATATTTCACGCATACTTCTTGGCTTTCTTGGATCTGTCGATGTCGACGTCGATGAACTACTTGATGGAGTCTGTTGTCCTCTTGGTGTGCTTGTCGATCTAGCTTGAACTGCAACTTGTGTCGATGTTCCTTGTGCTGAACCATGTCAAAGTGTCATGGGATTCATCGGTACTGCAAACAGTTGAATTACTTCTGGTGTTTGAACCAATAACAAATTATGAGAGACACATTAACATTGTTAAAAGGATTAACATTATGAGTATACAAATAACAATTAATAATAATTCATCATCATTCTTAACGGATTAACATTATGAGTATAAAAAATGGCATTCATCCGTTTCGATTGACTTTGACGTAGTTAGAGCGTTTTACTCAAAAAGTTGTAACTCACGGCGGGAAACCGCGACAATGAGCTAATAGTAAAGGAAGTAGCCTATTGTCTTCAAGTCTCCCTTCAAGATACGAGCAAAAGCAATTGTGCTATAAATTCGTGCGTAGTGAGTCTTTTTTAATAAGCATCCAGTGCAGCAATAAATATAATAAGTATTTTATAGCTATACTACAAAATTCTATAACAATAAATATAACAAATGCTATGAAATTCATAAGCATGACACTCTAAAACAAAGTGATTTTCAACTTCAACGCTCATCGACTCATACAGATGGCAAACCCTTTCCGCCCATGGAGTTTTAGGAATAGGCCAACACCATGTTTCTCTATGGAGTTCATGAGAGTTCGTTCTAATCTTGGTTATATTAATTTTCTTCGGTGTGCTAGTTACTACCGAGAGATACTTTTGATCTTCCAAGTTAGGATTAATGACCTCCTTATAGTATCTTAATTTTCTCTTAACCGCTAAATTTCCTCACACCAGATTTTTTCCATAAACTTAGAAGTAATAATATTTTTGACATTATCAATGTTCTGTAAAATGTGGCTTTCATCAATTCCCTAATGGTTTAACCAAGCCATGGTGTCTTTACACCAACACCGCTTGAGGCATAGTTTGTTTTGACTTGAGTTTAAAGCAATTGTAGGAAGTCTGTCGTTTCCCATGTTGTATATCTTATGCTTGTACATGAGGTACCTAGTCATAGCCATGCTCTCGATGGGGGAAAGACACACTTCAATGAGGATAATAGGATAAGGCATTTGCTTTTAATTTTGAGGCTATAAGTTATAAACCGCTTCTGGATTTGCTCAATCTTCCTCCAAGATTCTCTAGAAATGTTGTACCCTGATACTTCACAACCATACAAGATAACATGGATGAAAATAGTTTCAAAGATGAACTTCTTTTTATTTCACATGACCAGAATGGTTGATTTACAATTATTTTCAAGACCAAACTAAGCTTTCCACCCTCCATTAATCCTTTTCTCAAAGCTATAGTTCCAATTAAGCTTGTGATGAATATCGATTTTGAGATACTTGTAAGAAGTTGCTTTCTCTAGGACATTGACCTCTCACTCATTCGCCATCATCATCTTAGAATAAGTTGGAAATGGGGTTAACATTATTTTGGGTTAGGTCTAACCAACTTCTAAAATCAAACAATATCAAATACGCTTATCAACTCCAATCTTATGTGCAAAATAACATTCAATGGTATACAGATGGAAGGAAGTGGAAATAAATTCACATATGATAAAAAATTAGATGAATCAACAATGAGAGTGGAACCGACAGTCCTAGGAAGGTTGTAGACAATTTGAAGACAATAGATTACAAAGATAGACTCTATTGAAAAAAAATATAGTTGAACAAGTGCAAATGAATTGGCACCAACGAGCATGCTAATTGAATCCAATTAATCAATTGTGTGTTCACTAACTTAGAATAGAATATAGAGTATTCATGTAGTCAATGCCAGGTTTATTATATATTCCACTACTATTTCCCATATATGCAGGCCTATTGACAAGGAACATGCTTGATGGGATTTTCATAGGAACACCTTACACACATGATAAACAAATGGACTTCAAAGCATTTGAGATCAATTGTGGGGAGGCCTCTGATGGTTGGTGCATGCCTCTCTACAACTTATTGGATAAAAAGGTAACATTGATGAAAGGGTGGTGACAAGATGGACAAACATGAGTACACTCACTATTGTCTAATGAGTCTAGATGGTAGTGAGTGATTGACATATCTCAATCAAAGATATAATTCACCAAAGGGAAACACCTTACAACTTAAAAATAGGGTAAAAGTGCACCTAATGTTTTTCAATTAGTCTCGATGGTAGTGATTGATCAACCGATCTCAATTAGACATGTGATTCACCAAATGGAAACACCTTGCAATGTAAAAATAGGGTAAAGTGGAGGTGAATGTCAAAAAATACACACGCAAAATTGAAAAAGTTTCAAACCCACGCCCTTGACATTCATCTTGATGTAATGAATGTCATGGCATTGAGATACAGATCATACAAGGTTCAAATCCAATGCAAGCCACTCCATTCGAATGAATAGAAGTATCTCATCCCTTAGTGAGGAACATGTGCATGGGTCCTTGTGAGGCCAAGGATTACAACTTTAGGGGAAAGAAATAAAAGGAAGAAGACAATAAGGTGCCATTGGCTTCCATAACACAATCATTTCGACTGCATACATCCTCCATCTCATGTTTTGAGTAAAATAATATAAGATAAGCATACTCAAATATATGCTCAATTTGGGTCTGGCTTTAAGTCTAGAGTGATGAATCCCATCATCATGTCAATTTGACCCAAATCCCATTGACATCATGAGTTCAAATCTAATTCTAGCCTTCCCACATTGATTTGTTCTTTGGGTTATCATTCACAATCATGCTTTGCCAAATGATCTTGATCTTTTGAAGGATGAATATCTCTAAACCTAAAGTCATAAATTCATATAAATTCCAATATCATTTTTTATGGATGTTCCTGACGATGTTGGGCCCTAAGGGGACTATCACCCCCCATTTGAAGACACATAAGAATAAGTTGTGGAAAATAATGTGGCACTTCCCTTCGAAGACCATGAAAGTTGTCCCATTCGTTTGGCTTGGTATTACCGACTAAGAAAAGGTGTACTTTATATGAGACAAATAAGAATCATATTTTGTTTGTGTTAAAGTCGCAAAATCACAAGTCATTCTCCAAGATAATCTTATGTGCATCTAGGATTGGACCTCATGTGTTGAGGTATGGATCCTAGGTTGGACTCATGAGTTCTTGTAGTAGAAATATTGGGTTAGACTCAAGAATGACTAAGCCTTCATTGTAAAAAGGTATTCCTCATGCGTTGAGGTGAATATTTTGATATGTCAAAGTGATGATGTTGTATAGTCTTGTTGTACAAGGCTAAGGACTTGTGTGTCAACTTGGATCCTCATTTGTTGAGGTGCACATGACAAAGCATTAATGTTGTGTGATGTATTACTAATCATGGTCACTGGTTTCTATTAAGTCTCCTCTAGATATTGGCCACTTCTAGAGTGAATTACTTTAACATATTATCACTTGATCCGAGAGTAATATAGTATAGTCACAAAATTTGACAAATCTTCTTAGTATAATATGATATGATAGATAAATTAAAGTTTTCACATATTGACCATGCAGAAAAGATAAGAGATAAAGTTAAATTCATAGAGAACAAAGAGAATTCAAAATTTTTCATGAGAAGATTTTAGTTGATTAAAGTGAACTTGATTGTTATGTTTGAGTTAAAGTAACAATGTATACATCAATTAATTAAAGGAGAACTCATAGTGGTCACTTCAATAAACCAATCTGCATGATTTCAGTTAAGAATAGTTAACTAAAGTGTTAATAAAAAGGAACTAGTTAACTAAAGTGTTTTGCACGACGACACTTTAGTTAAACTAAAAGACGACACTTAAGTTAAATTATGACACTTGAGTTACAAATATGGCAAGATGACACTTAAGTTAGGATCCTAACTAAGTGATCCTACATCTAGTCAGAAGGTGAGTTCATCCTGAAGTTAGTACAACATGATTTAATGTCAAAGAAGAAAGGCTTTGCGCATTGTGTATGAATTATTGAAGAAACCAAGGTGTAGAGAGACCATCCAAGAAGAGCATTCATTATAGCTCGAATGGTAGCCCAATTCCCCTTGCAATGATTAACAAGTTCTTGCATGAGACAATTGTTGGAAAGTTATTCATGTGTTGGACGCATCACAAAGTTCATTTGGTTGATCTCTCTTCTCTATTTCCCAGTATCTACACCTGGGGTGTCTATTCTCTCTTATATTACACCTAGGGTGCCGAAAGCAATCTGCTATTGTAAAAGGCATTCTCTGCTATCTATCATAATTATACTTTGAATATTTGTTGGGGTTTTTCAACCTCATTATTTTGAGGGTCTTCCCCGGGGCACACCCTGTTTTATGGTTGAATGTTTGTGTGTATGAATAGTTCATTCATTTCAAGTATTCACTATTTTCACACTTAAAAGAATTAAATATTAAAGCTTAAAAAAAAAATGCAACGTGCTATAAGAGCTCAGGGTGTGAAATAGATAAGTTTTGACAAGCAAGATTAATCCTATGTAGATCCTGAGAAGTTGAGCACGATACTTAAATACAATGGCATCGATCTTAGTAAGACTGAAATACTGACTTGAAGGCACCTCGAATTTCAACACTTGGAAGGACAGAGTTTTGAACGTCCTAGAAGAACATGACTTAGATGGATAAGTATTCAATGTGGTGGAAGAACCCACATCTAATGCAGGGCAGAATATCTTCAAAAACAACTAGGATAAATCCAAATGTATCATCTATGATTCGGTGAAGGACAAATTGGATCCCATGATCATGCCATCGAATACCGCAAAGGAATTCTTTGATACTTTGACACATCTGTATGAGAAGAATACTTTGAGTCAAAAGAGGGAATTAAAGAATAAGATTTGGAATGCAAAGATGGATAAGGACGAGACAATGTCCTCCTTCACAAAGATCTATCAGGCAAGAGATCAACTTACTAGTATTGGAGTAGTGGTGCTTGAAGATTATCTCATTCAAACTGATGTTGATGGTATCCCATCCTCAAGGGAGAAGTTATTGGCTTCTGTTAATGGCCGAGAGGTGCAACATAAATTTGATAGGTTGTGGAATGAATTCCTCCAAAAGGAAGGGTAAGTCCAAATAATACTACTTCTTCCAAAAAAGAAAACCTTGCTCTTACGACAAGGATGAAGAGACGAAAGAAACACATCTCCAAGAATAATTTTTGTCATTCAAAGGAGAAGGTATAGGACAAATACTTTGATAAGTCAAAGATCAAGTGCTACAATTTTAATAAGAAGGGACATTATGCAAGGGAATGCCAAGCAAAGAAAAGAGGAAAAGGAAGATTTCATGCTTCTAGTGCTACAGAAGATGAAACTACTCAGAATAACTCATCCGATGAAGAAGATGACAACCATCAAAAGGAGTATTTTGTTTAGTGCACCAATGATTACTTAATCTATAGATGAGGAGATTGTCACTGATTATATATGAAAATACAGGTTGCAATGAGTTTGTGCCAAGAAATAAGATGAATATCTATAGATTATAAATTTGTTCAATAAGCTTGTGCCAAGAAATAAGATGAATATCACAATAAAATATAAGTAAATTTGTACTTGGATTATAAATTTCTCTTTGGATTATAAATTTCTCTTGTAAATTAGATCTATATGATTTTGAATATATTCTTAATTACAGTTGTATAGAGATTTGTATTCCTAGAATTAGGAAGTATGTTATAGTATAACATGATGAACATATGTTATAATTATTTTATTGGAAAATAGTAAAGCTCATCGAGTACATGTTATAATTAAGTAAGTAGCATATGGGGCTACGTAACATTCCATGAGATATGGATGAAGGTTGCGTTGAAACATTGGTTAAAATTTTTGCATGGATGTGTGAACTATTTCTATTTCAATGAAATATTCATATGATTGAATTTCATGATTATGCAATGTTGTTAACCACTAGACTAAATTTGGCTTGTAGGGAAAGGCCATATGCTATGACCTACAAGTGGAGAATGAAAATTATTAAAAGTGGATTCATTTCGGTGGCATATCCTGAAAGAGAGTAGGATGCTCTGAAGAAGGAAGATTCTAGGAGCAGATCGGGGGGTTCCTATGTTTCTATGGGAAGAAGTATCCAATAATATTGTATATATCCATAATAGAATCCCTAATGTTATTATGGAAGAGAAGACTCCTGGAGATTTTTTTTAGTCCTGTATAATTCATGTACCAAAAGAAAAGAGGAAAAATATGGAGCAATTCGAAAAAAAGTGCACCTTTGTTATAGTGAATCATCCAAATCCTTCATAATATATGCACTAGATGAAAGACACATTGAAGTCAATAGAGAAGGGACATTCCATGAAGAGGATGCATCCAAGTGCTCTAAAGAGATTTAGTGTGATTCATACATGGAGAAGCATGAGACTCCAATGATGGAGGACCCATATTCTGGTTCTCCCCATTTAGATGTTGAGAGGGGGAAGGAAGAAGAGTTCTCATATTTTCTAGCTCCTAAAGAATTGGTAGAACTGGTTGAGAGGTCACTTGAGGAACCTCCTACTAAAAGAATATATGCATGGTGCTGAGACATTCTACAAGATCCAAAATTGCATGGAGCACCAGTAGGCTCATCGAGAGGGAGAAATAAACCTAGAAGATATTTAGGATATGTTGCACATATGAGTCATATCAATGATTCAGAACCTTCCAACTATGAAGAAGTTGCTAAGTAGCAAGTTTGGAAAAATTCAATGGTAGAGGAATACAAATCTATTATGAAGAATGATGTTTGGAAATTTGTTCCTAAACCTGAAGGGAAGTCCATAGTAAATTCCAAATGACTTTATAATATCAAACATGTTGTTGATGGTTGCATTGAAAAGTTTAAATCTAGATTTTTTTCTCAAGGTTTCTCACTGAAAGAAGGCATATACTATGATGAGGCATTCGCTCCTATGGCCAGGTACACCAGTATTGGAGCTATGATCTCACTTGCATCTGTTCTAGGATGGAATATTCACCACATGGATTTGAAGACAACCTTCCTCAATGGTGAGATTGAGGAAGAGGTTTACATACAACAACTTGAGGGGTTTTTAGTTCATGGAAATGAGTCCCATGTTTCCAAACTAAAGAAATACTTGTATGGGATTAAGCAAGCCCCTAGGGCTTGGTATTTGAGAATTGGAAACTATCTTAAGAGATTGGGATTCTCTAAGAGCGAAGTTGATCCAAATTTGTACTTCAATATTGTGAAGAACCAACCGTTGTTATTGGTTCTCTATGTTGATGATTTGTTCACTACTGGAGAGGAGAATACAATAGCTTGGTGCAAGAGGGAGATCACTTATGAGTTCAAAGTATTGAGTCGTATGCACTACTTTCTTGGTATTGAAATTTGGCAAAGGAAAGATGAGATTTTCCTTTTGCAAAGAAATCACACAATTGATGTGTTGCAAAGACTTGGTATGATGGATATTTACAAATCCATGACCATGTCTCGTTGGTTTCTAGTTTGAGGAAACTACATGAGTCATATTCTAGATCAGATCTAGTATATGATACCAAGTATAGATGGCTCATTGGTCCCTTCGTGTACTTGATACATAGTAGAATTGTTATATGTTATGGTGTGAGTCATATCATGTCTAAGATTATACATAAACATTAAGCATATGCTTAGGTACCTTTGAGGTATTATTTCTTATGGATTGAGATGTGCCTGTAGTGGTGAGGTAAAGTTACTTGGTTATGAAAACTGCAATTAGGAAATATTGTGGCTAGTACTATAGAAGCAAAAGTGTATTGTGGCTAGTATGGATAGTACTATAGTTCTAAGCAAAAGTATATTGCAGCTAGTACTACTGAAGAAAATTGTATTGTGGCCAGTACTACTGAAGCAAAGTGTATTGTGGCTAGTACAATAGAAGCAAAGTATATTTCAGCTAGTACTACACAAGCAAAGTATATTGCGGCCAGTACTACCTGCTGAGGAGCAGTGTGGCTTAGGAAGTTGCTTGTTGGGTTGTTTTGTGAGAAGCTTGAGTCTATAGTAATTCGCTATGACAATCAAAGCTACATCAAGATTTCTGAAAACCATGTTTTTCATGATAAGTCAAAACACATTGAGAAGAAGTATCACTTCATCAGAGACATGGTCTAGAAAGGTGTAGTAAGACTTTAGTACATTGCTACTAATGAGTAGATTGTAGATGTGTTAACAAAGGCTCTATAAGTGACGAAGTACAGGTACTTCTGAGACAATCTTGTAATGAAAAAAATGCCTCCCTCGTTGAGAGGGAGTGATAAACTTACAACATCATGATTCATTCTCCAAGCCAATATTGTGTGCAACCAAGATTGAGCCTCATGTGTTGAAGTTGGGAGCTTGAGTTGGACTTGGGAAACTGGAGTAGAATTATTGGGTTGGACCCAAGAATGACTAATCCTTCAATGTAAAAGGAATTATTCCTCATGTGTTGAGGTGAATACTTTGATATGTCAAAGTGATGATGTTGTACAGTCTTGTTGGACAACACTAAGGACTTGTGTGTCAAGTCAAATCCTCATGTGTTGAGGTGGACCTCTAGTGTTAAAGGTGATGCTTTGCATGTCAAAGAATTAATGGTGTGTGATGTACTACTAATCATGGTCATTGGTTTCCATTAAGTCTCCTCCATAGATTGGCCACCTCTATAGTGGAATAATTTAGCATATGGTCACTTGATCCGAGAGTAATATAATATGATCATAGCATATGATAAATCTTCTTGGTATGATTTGATATGTTAGATAAATTAAATTTAGCACATACTGACCATGCAAAAAAGATAAGAGATAAAGTTAAATGCATAGAGAACAAAGAGAAATTGAAATTGCTCAAGAGAATACTTTAGTTGATTAAAGTGAAGTTGAATTGTTAATATTTAGTTAAAGTAACAATGAATGCCTCAGTTAGTTAAAGGAGAACTCTCAGTGGTCACTTTAGTAAATCAATCACCATGATTTCAGTTAAGAAAAGTTAACCAGAGTGTTAATAAAAAGGAACTAGTTAACTAAAGCGTTTTGCATGAGGACACTTTAGTTAACTAAAATATGGCAATTTAGTTAAACTAAGAGATGACACTTAAGTTAAAAGACAATACTTAAGTTATGCCACTTGAGTTACAACTATTGCATGATGACATTTAAGTTAGCATCCTAACTAAGTGATCCTACATTTGGTTTGAAGGTGAGTTCACCCTGAATCTAGTAGAGCATGATTTAATGTCAAAGAAGAAAGGCATTATGCATTGTGTATGAAGGATTGAAGTAACCGAGGTGCGGAGAAATTCTCCAAGAAGAGAATTCTCTATAGTTTGCATGGGAGCCCAATTCCCTATGCAATGATTCACTACTTCTTGCATGAGACAGGTTTTGGCAAGTTATTTATGTGTTGGACACATCACAAAGTTCATCTAGTTGATCTCTCTTCTCTATTGCTCAATATCTACACCTGGGGTGCATGTTCTCTCTTATCTTTCTCCTAGGGTACTGAAAGCAATATGCTATTGTAAAAGATATTATCTGCTATCTATCATAATTATAACTTGAAGATTTGTTGGGGTTTTTCATTCTTATTGTTTTGAGCATTTTCCCCATGGTACATCTTGTTTTAAGGTTAAATGTTTATGTATATGAATGGTTCATTAATTTCAAGTATTTAGTATTTCCACACTTAAAAGAATTAAAAATCAAAGCTCAATAAAAAATTCAACAATTCGGTAAGGGAAGGTTTAGATGGGTCTCATTACCCTCCATTAAATAGGGAAAGAAAATCTTAACACCATAGTTTTCACCCATTGGCCTATATTAAATTATAATATGCAAAATAATGTAAAAATGTTAGTAAGGATTCCTAGTGTGGGGCTCAATGCCAAGATCCAACTAGTGAATGGCCATGTATGATGTAGATATCCACATATGGGCCATGTTCTAGGTTTATCATGATGCTTTAAAAATATGCAAATGTTTATGTTGGAATATAATATAATGTTCCGAGATGACTGTGTATAGAGAAATGGAGGGTCTATGATTCCACTAGAGGGGAAGAGGAAAGAGGCCATATGGGAAGTTAAATAATATTTTTCCAAGTGTTAGCTTAATTCATCTATTTTTTTCATGTTCCTTAAATAAACTATTTACCTCCTTTTACTTATTAAAACCAATCATTGAATATATGTGAGAGGTTGGTGGGATAGTTATGGAAGCATGGGTTGAGTATACTTATTATCGGCATTGGAAGGGTTCTACACTCTATAGTAAAAAGTAAGGTTTGTTGTATTATCATCAATTTTATCCTTTCCATTAGACTCCCTCACTCTATCCATGTAGAAGTTAATACTATATGTAGTATGCTGTTCTCTCCATTTTTTTCCAACAGTTATTAGGATGAAAAAATAGCTAAAACTAGGATTATGAAGAGGAAAATTGTAGACATTACAGTGAAGAATGATGATTGTAAGTGAGCACATAGGCTAAAAAATCTAGTAAACCTTCTCCCATTATGAATTTGTTTCTCTTTAGATACTTGAGAATCCATGTATTGAAATTTTTTACATGCAATCCTTTGAAAGCATACAACATATTGGACTCTTTCTACACACATTGAAGAGAACTGTAAGAGAAGGGTACTATGAGAGACTATAGAGTAGAGAAAGGGTAAGCCTTACTTGTCTTGTGTGTTGCAGTGGAAGAGAGTTTCATGGTTGTGATGGTTGAATGAAATGTCTATAATAATTTGAGTCAAGCAAATTAGCCAAGCTTCAAATCAACTAGGTGGGGATGAGAGAGACAAAAACATGTCGTTGTTTCCTTCACGCTGGTGTCATCATAGCGTAGATTAGTGGTAGTATCTATAGAAGACACTTATGGTTGGGTGGAAAATTACTCTTACACAACTAGTTTCTTGGATCATTTTCATTTAAAAGATAAGTGTTTATCGTTGTCTATGAACATACAAAATGTATGTTTGTTTTCTATTATGAAATCATTGTATTATGCATGTTATGTGTGTGAATTTGATTGTTGTTCCATTTCACTTCAATTTATGCATATGCACATGCATTCCTTAATTCTTGTCACCAATGGGAGATTCAGTTAGTTGTGATTTTGGATATGATGGCATCTATTGGACATATTTTTAAAGTTGGTATTCATAGTTATCCATCCTATGCCTGGAATGTTGTGTGTGGAAATTGCATTGTGGTATCGTAGCTATTGGATACAACATTGGGGTTGTATCGGTTGGAATCAAACACTGCAAGAAGAAAACATAGGTTACATATAAAATGTTGGATGAAATCTCCCTGAGGGATTCATCGTTTTTAATTTCCTATATGATTTTGATGGATTCCAAAAGTTTGGTATTGGTGGTTGAAAATGTGGAGGGTGAAATATAGGCCTAAGAAAACCCACTAAATTGTTTTTATAGAATTAGAAAATGTGTTAGTTATGTTAACTAACCGAAGTTCAAACTACTAAACTATGGGGTTGTAGATCTATTTGAGAGATAGAGGATTATCAATGGTGGAGATTCACCAACCAGAATTGATGATGTATAGTGATTTGATGTTTAAAGGACACAAATATGCTGCAAACAATTGAAATATTATCTCAATGGTTTATATCAATAGTTATTAATTACTTGAATGATTCTAGTTTGACAAAATTTTGAAGTTTGGAAAATACCACAAATATTCAATATTTAATTGATCCCTTCATATCAATGGCTAATAATCTATCGTGTTGAATGGATCGGACGAGAGGTCAAAGAAAATAGGATAGTGTGAATGGCCTATATTGTATAACACTAATTAGATCAATGGTCTAGGAGTGATCACATGAAGAGTCCAGGAGAGAGAAGGTATGATGGGATATGCAACATGAATGGTTGTAATTTAGTTGATCTCAAAATATCTACAAATGGCATTATTTCACACAAGGAGGTCTCATTGGGGCCCAAAAAAGTAAAGACAACGCTAACGGCCATGATTTGATCGAAGAGTTGAGACCTACAACCTAGATCACTTGTGGGATTTCGAAAAAGGTAATGGAAATGGATATGACCTTACTATGAATAATGAAGATTTCATTATGGAT